>JANQBM010000002.1:14906937-14945350 GCA_025594535.1 Erythroxylum domingense | reverse complement strand
AGAGAATGTAGTAGGACAGCAGAGAGCATATAGAGGATCATAGTAAGAGTAATAGGGCAGATACGAAATATTACAGATTGTATTTGGCCTGGGAACTCTTCCCAGGAGGTGGTCTATCTCCTGTAATTCAGCCTATACGTAAATAATACACAATCTTTATATTCTCTCCTATCAAACAAAGTTAGTTAATATTAAAATATCAAAGAAGACAACAAGGTTTTATATTGTCAAGTTCCACAAGAAAAAATTAAACAAGAAAATGAATTGCTACCACTCTTCACTTGTGAAAATCAATCCAGGACATTCAGCAGGATGCGGAATGTAATGATTGATGAATACACAAAGCATTTCAGCTGACTGCAAATTTCAGAAGACCATCAAAGCAAAGCAAAGCAAAGCAATTCCAAGTATAAAACCTAAGAACCTGAACAGTTCCAAGTGATTAAAAATAGTATCTTATACTTCTATACATTCTCTAACAAACAAACACACAGATCACCTTTCCTATCATTGCCCCAAACAAAAAGTATGATATACTCCACATGCAGCAAAGCAATAACCCAAGAACATTGTCCTGACAATGTTAAACGAAACAATTGATTTGGATTGCAATGATTTACCGGAAGTATCTGTGAGTCAAAATGTCGTTGTATAATAATATCAGCTACAGCCTGAAAGCCAAAATTGCAGTGTAGATGACATCAATCTAAGAATGTCATTCAAATGGAAAATGAATATCACAAAACAAAACAAATATGATGAGTTTAAGAGCCAGAGAAGACGTAGAACAAAAGAATAGAGATAAACTTTTATTGAATTGTAGAAATAACAAATAAAGATAATAGTAGAATAAGGATTCTACTCCCAGCTAAAGAGTCGATCTCTAATTATCAAAGAAAAAGGATGCCTAACTAAACTCCCTCTTGCTTCTTATAGTCTCTACAGCCGAATAAGGGTAAGGCTGGCCTAACTAATTTTCTTTATTCTTTCTAGAATAAACTAACAAAGGCTTATCTACAATTAGATTATCCTTATCATTAAGGATATTGTTATTATCGCAAACAATTCTCCCTCTCTTTGAACAAACCTTGTCCACAAGGTTAGAGTCAGGGAACTGACCCCTGACATCTGCACAAGTCAGCCATGAAGCATCTTCAGGATTTTTGTTTTGCCATTGAACTAAGACTTGGTGACAAAGAACAGATCCTTCTCCCAAACTCTTTGACTGTAGGATGTCATAAGGATAATAAGGATCCTCATCAATAGCCAATTCGGCGGGTAGGGTAGCCTCCACTAGATGGTTTCCTGCAGCACGCTTCAGTTGAGATATGTGGAAGACAAGATGAATTCAGGATTCCATTAGCAAGGCGATGCAATAGACCACACGGCTTAACTTTTTTAGGATTTTGAGTAGCCCATAATACCTTGGATTGAGTTTACTATAAACTCTTTGTGTTACTGACGACTGGCAATGAGGTCTGGCCTTCAAAAATACCGAATTGCCTTCATTAAATTCCACATTCCGTCAGTGTTTATTGGCTGCGCTAGTCATCCTTTGTTGTGCCTTCACCAGATTATATTGAAACTGACGAATAATCTCAGCTGTGTCTTGATGTTCCTCTGCCACGGCAGCAATCTTGAACTCTTTCAGGAGGAACTGTACCAATGTAGGAGCTGGTCGGCCATAAACAATTTCAAATGGTGTGGTTCGGGCTGCACCTTGGAAATTGGTGTTGTACCAATATTCCGCCCAATGTAACCACTTTCCCCACCCTTTTGGTTGCTCTGAAGAAAAACACCTTAAATATGTCTCCAAGCAACGATTTAACACTTCAGTTTGCTCATCCGTTTCTGGATGATAGGTCGTACCCATCTTCAATTGAGTTCCCCATATCCTGAAAAAATCTTTCCAAAAACAGCTCATAAACAATGCATCTCTATCACTGACAATACTTTGAGGGACACCATATAAGCGTACAATTTCCCTACCGAAACGATCAGCTACCGTTCTAGCTGTTTAGGGGTGTTTCAAACCAATAAAATGTGCAGATTTGCTAAGTCTGTCTACTACAACCAATATGCAATCGAAACCATGTGATTTAGGCAGTCCAGTTATAAAGTCCATAGAAATATCAGACCAAACCTGTCGCGGTATCGGAAGTTTTTGTAAGAACCCTGCTAGTAACATCGTCTCATACTTATTTCATTGACAAATCAAACACTCAGCTACATATTGCTGGATCTTTTTCATCATTCCACGCCAATAAACATTGGCTGCTAATCTGCGATATGTTCTGAAGGCGCCGGAGTGTTCGCCTCGAGGAGTGGCATGGAATTCTTCAATTAGTTTAGGTATACAGGCAGACTCCGAAGGGAGAAATAGCCGATCTTTATGAAAAAGTCTGCCATGAATAATTTTGTAATTTGAGAAGGTACTCGAGGACTGCTCCACTGGACTTCTAAGTTGCTAATAGGTGTGATCTTGCTGGATTTCGTGATCTAATTCTTCCCACTATAGCCAGCAAGGTATTGATATTGCTGCGCACTCGCCTTCGTTTCAACGTGATAAGGAATCGACTGCTCGATTGAGGTTGCTTGGTTTGTATTCAATGTCGAATTCATATCCTAGTAGTTTAGCCACCCAATTTTGCTGTGCAGGAGTAGTGATATGTTGTTGCAATAGATGGCGAAGACTGCTGTGGTCAGTTCGCACCTTAAATTTTCTCCCTACAAGATATGGTCGCCAATGCCTTATAGCTAACACTAAGGCCATGAGTTCTTTTTCATATGCAGCCTCGGCAAGGAGTCTGGGAGCAAGCACCTTACTGAAATATGCAATGGGCTGGTTAGCTTGCATCAAAACAGCTCCTACACCACTCCCAGAAGCATCGCATTTTACTATAAATTCTTTGGAAAAATCAGGCATGGATAATACTGGAGCAGTGGTAATGGCTTGTTTAAGAGTATCAAAAGCTGTCTGCGCCTCACTTGGCCAATGCCATTTTCCTACAGCTTCCTTTTTTAGCAAGTTGGTTTAGGGTTGAGCGACCTGACCATAGCCACGGATAAACCGTCTGTAATAGCCTGTCATTCCTAGGAATGCTCAAACTGCTTTGACTGACTTTGAAGTAGGCCATTGTAAAGCACTTGTGACTTTTGAAGGATCCATAGACACGCCTTTAGTTGACATCAGATGTCCCAAGTATTCAATCACAGTATGTCCAAAACTGCTTTTCTTTTTGTTTGCCGCGAACTGATTTGTTGCAAGCCTATCTAGCACAACTTCCAAGTGAATCATATGCTCCTCCCAACTGCTGCTGTAAATTAATATGTCGTCAAAGAATACCAGGATATAGCGACGGAGGAAGGGCCTAAACAAGTCATTCATGGCTGCTTGAAAGGAAGAAGGTGCATTAATCAAGCCGAAAGGCATTACCCGAAATTCATAATGTCTAGAGTGGGTTCGAAATGTAGTTTTTGGTATGTCTTCCTCTCGTACTCTTATCTGATGATAACCAGATCTTAAGTCAATCTTGCTAAAAAATTTTGCCCCGTTAAGTTCATCCAAGAGCTCTTGGATGATTGGAATCGGATATCGATCAGCGACTGTGGCCTTATTGAGTTCGCGGTAGTCAACGCAAAATCGTCAACTGCTGTCCTTCTTCCATACAAGGAGGACCGGGCTTGAAAATGGACTTGAACTAGGCTGAATAATGCCTGTAGCAATCATGTCTACAACCTGAAGTTCAATCTCATCCTTTTGCCTATGGCTATAACAATATGGCCGAACATTGACTGCTGTTACACCTGGTAATAAAGGAATTTGATGGTCAACTATTCTACTGGGTGGTAGGCTTATAGATTCTTTGAAAATGACTTCATATCGAGATAATAACTACTGAAGCTGCTCTCGCTGATGGTCAGAAATGCTAGATTGATCTTCTTCCATAGTTAATATTGACGCATGCCAAATAATTAACCCATATGCTACATTCTGTGTCTTGCATAAGGAACGCATTGATGCTGAAGAATTCATTAAGGAACTATCTGCCACAAAATGAATAATCTGATCCCCCAACGAAAATTCCGTTGTCATATTCTTCCAATTAGCCTTAACCTCACCTAATGTTTGCAACCAGGTGACCCCTAAAATTAAGTCACACCACCCAAGGGAAATAAAAAACAATTTACAATTACTGATATGTCGGCGATCATAACTAGTACTGCTGGACAATAGTCGTCAGTTTCCTTTCGATTCCCATCACCTAATTTGACTTCGATTCTGGTTGTAGGTTCAATCCGAAGTCCTAGTTGCTCAGCTATCCTCCAAGACATGAAACAGTGACTTGCTTCGCTGTCGATCATAACTACAATCAGGAGTTCCCCGATCTTACCCCATAGTTTCATAGTGCGACCCAAATTCGAGCTGCCCATTGAAAAGCATGGTAATTCCAACTGCATACACTGTCCTTCCGTTATTACTGTGTCGCCAGCCAACATCTCGTCCATGACTTCGAGCTGCTTGTGTTCAGTATCATCAATGGTGCCTTCCTCGTCAGCCAGTATCAGAGTACGCATTGATTTTCCCGGGCACTGATGCAAAGGGTGAGAAGGTTGATGAACAAAGAAAAACAAAGACCTTTGGCACGAAGGTCTTGAAATTCCTTTGGTGTATATCGACGTAAGCCTCTGTTGCCCCCTATACTGGAAGTGGTCGAACTTGCGCTGGATAATGCGGGACTGGTGGGAGGGAAAGATCTGTGAACTAATGTGGAGTCGGGTTGGGTTATGCTAAACAGTCGAGCAGGATATGTGCTACTAGGAGGTAGAGAAGGCACTCCACCTGGTTTGGTTCTAACTGCTGATCCGGCCCGACTGCCAAGCCCAAAACCATCTTTCTTGGAGTCCGATAGCAGTGGTTTCTTCCTCGACAAAACCTCAAACTCTTATTCGATTTCCCGGGCTAGCTTCATGGTACGATATAGATCGATTATTTCGTGCAAGCGGATGTGTACTCGAATTTCTTCCTTGAGACCATTCAGAAATTGGCCGATGAATGCTTCTTCTGGCCACGTACGAATCTGGGTTGATTTCGAGACAAACTCTTGAATATAATCTTCAATGGACCCATTTTGTCTTACTGAGGTTAAGGCTTCATAGGGATTATTGGCCAAGGCATCGCTAAAACGAGTGAGCACTTCATTCTTCACATCCTCCCAGGTAGATAAAACCCTTCGATCCTGTAACCATGTCACCAGTGTAACGTGTGCCCTTCCATGCAGACTAAGGCAAGCGTGACCTTCATCTCGTCTGGGGTGCGCTGGATCGAGAAGTGTTGTTCAACACAACAAACCCATTCCAAGGGATCAATTCCGTTGAAATTTGGTAGCTCGATTTTTTTTGTAGATATTTGAACATCGTCGAATGAAATAAATCGATTTTGTGGTTGCGCACTACTGGCAGGGGTGACGATAGCAGGTACAGCCGAAGCTGCTTCAGCTAAGGTGGTTGAGCAGCCTCCACCGTCTTCCAGTGTTTTTCCTCTAAGCACTGTAGTCAAGAGATTCTTTATTTCTTCTAGTTGTTGCCGGTTCTCAGCCAGCTGTTGGCGACTCTCCGCCATCTCAGTACCCATACTGACGACTTTTTGTTCCAGTGTCCCAAGGCTCCTCTCCATCGTTTCTATGCGACTATCCATTCGTGTGTTGGTCATGATCTTCAGTTTGCTCCACGCTCACCGCACCAATTTGACGATTTTAAGAGCCAGAGAAGACATAGAACAAAAGAATAGAGATAGACTTTTATTGAATTGTAGAAATAACAAATAAAGATAATAGTAGAATAAGGATTCTACTCCCAGCTAAAGAGTCGACGTCTAATTATCAAAGAAAAAGGATGCCTAACTAAACTCCCTCTTGCTTCTTATAGTCTCTGCAGCTGAATAAGGTTAAGGCAGGCGTAACTAATTTTCTTTATTCTTTCTAGAATAAACTAACAAAGGCTTATCTACAATTAGATTATCCTTATCATTAAGGATATTGTTATTATCGCTAACAAAATATTTATGGATGAACCATGAAAACTTCACAGAAAGAGTACTTAGGTTTATATATGATCCAACCCAAGACCACTCAAACAGCTCAATTTTTTATTTGATTACTTTCTGTAGTCACCAGAAAGACTTTTTCCCATGACAACTCCTCACATTTTGATTTTAGTAAATAAAGATAGTACTAATTGAAAAACTACTTCGAGTTCATAAAAGCACCAAAGAAGAAGACCAGTCGTTGTTTGTTTTACCTTCATCTCAGTTTGTGTCAAGTAAGGTTGCCCATCAGGATCCCGTGAAAGGTGAACTTTCTGTCCTCTAGTCTCTCCAGCATCTAACCATTCAGTTCTAACTGCAGGTTCCCTCCACATTGCATCCATATCCTGTGGATCAATGCACTCATCCCAATATTTAAACTTGAAACTCATCCTGAAGCTTGTATCCTGAGATGGAAGCTGCTAACAAATACAATACCTCGGAAATCAATGACCTTGCTTGTGTGAAATATCCCTTAAGGAACTCAGAAATGACAAATGATGAACACTTCCACATGAATACTGGGAAACAGAAATTAATTGGAAAACCATGAAAATACTTCTGTCTTTAGATTCAAACGTTAATAAAATAATCACATTTTATATGCATCAAAAATAGCAAACGAAAATTCCAACCAACTCAACTAAGAGATAGACGAAATCAGCAACGAAACTTGATCTTTTGGAAATAAAAGGAGAAATAAGTACATAAAATTCATATTGTTCTGAAATATTACAATATGCTTTAGAGTTGTCGGCCCACAACAAATTGAAAGTTCATTTCCTACGCAAAAAATTCACAACGACTCTTCGAGTCATGTTTAGTATCATGACATTTGAAATGAGAACCCCATAAATTCTAGAGACAGATAAAAATCTCATAAACTCCATTTCTCTTCCTCATTAGAAGAAGAGGAAGTTGCTCGTGCATTCGGTGGCCTCAATTAAGACTTGAAGACCAAAAGGAATTAAAACAAACATCATGCGGACGAATCCATGTATGTGTTGTAGACGACAACATTTGTGCAATAAAAGAAAACCCGATTAAAGAGCAAAACAAGGAAATGTGTATGCATGCAAGTTGACAATTTATCACGAAAGGCAATCAACACAAACAAAAACAAAAGAAAAACGGGCACAAACGAAAAGGGAAGCGATCTCATCTTCCTCTTACCTGGGTCTCTGTTTTCTTAGGTGAAGTAAAAGAAATGGACCATTCTTGACGGAATTTGTATCTGCGGAAGGTAAAGTTGGTGGGTCTGCTGCATAATAGTTGGCGAGAGAGAAAGAGAGGTGGAGGTTGTTGAAGAGAAAGGTACACTTGGCGAATACCACGCAAGACATGCTCCTTTCCTTGTCTCTGTTACGGTGAAATGGAGGTCTCAATCTCATGGGAGGTGTCCTAGTTGCCATCCAGATCCAGTCCCTCCTCATTTTTATACAAAAAAATAAAATGAAAAAAAAAAGTGTCATCAATTTATCTCAATTCAAACGATTATTATTTATTGCTAATATAATTCCTCTAGTATGCATCGACAGTATGATCGTCAGAAAATAAAATGATATTAAGGCTTTTGGTACCGATCTTTGATACCGATCGGTACTATGAGTTTTTCTTTTAAAATATCGGCCGCATACTAATTAGTATCGTAAGTTTTAAAAAATATAAAGACTATTTTATAAATATGAAAAAATTTTAATCTAAAAAATAAACCCCTATGTGTCTCCACACACCTAAACCCTTCTACTTTTTTTAATTTTTTTCACTCTCTCTCGTTGACTATCACTCACCTCCATTCTCTCTCTTGTTCTCCTCTCCATCTTTGACGATGCTGCTCCCTCTTCGACAACTATCATCTTCCTCCCCGATCCACGCTAGCATCATTGCATTTTCAACCCTCCTCCACGCAAAGTCGGAAGCACACCACTATCTTCAGCTCTCCTCCACAAGGACCACCACACCACATCGTTGCCACCATTGAATGTCTGAACCTCCTCCACGTCACTGTCATAATGGCTGCTCTTCTTAGGTCTAAACCCAACCCATCACCTAACCCAAAAACTCAAAGCTATGAATTGGTTTTTGGGTGTGTTTTGACTTTTCGATTTTTTCTACTTAATTGCATTTTTTATTATGAATCGATTGAAACTTGAAAGTTGAAAGTTGGAAATAAATTTTGAATTGGATTTGTGATTTGTATGGGTTGGATATTGGAGTTAAATGATTCACAGTTTTGTTTTGGTTTATTTCTGGTTTGGTTCATTGATTGTGAATTGGTTTAAGAGAAATTTATGTTAAGTTTTTTTATGAATGAAATGACAACATGTGATGTGAATCTGTGATGATATTGATGATGTGAATTGATTCAATCGAAAGTTGAAATAACTTAAATTAAAATTTAAAACCAAGAATGTAAAGACTTAAATAATTAATTGTCACATTCTTAAAATTTGTGAAATAGTATTTCATTTTTAGTATTTGGGCATTGGCTTTAGGTAAATAATTAATTCATTATAAAATTATGCTATTGTAAATTAATAATAATTTGGTTGTAGTTAATGGTATTTGGGCATTGGCTTTAGGTAAATAATTAATTGAGTATAAAATATGTTGAATTATTTGGTAATATATATGTGTGGGCTATCTAAATATTTATAATAAATAATGTGTGAATATAGTGATGTAAATGTGTCCAAAAGAAACTTTTTTTCAAATTGTGAACATGTTGGAGGCTAAACTCCAACCACTTATACATAGAATTATTAATGTCAATTAAAAATCATAGAAGCAACTTATATATTTAAGAACCAAATATAGAATGGTGTATATAATATTATAGTTTGTTAGAAATGAAAAAAAAGATTCAAAGCTTTAAATATGAAAAAAAATTTCCAAAGTTATATCCTTCAACTTGATCCTCATGTTATGAATAGACGTGTATGAACAATTGTATAAGATATGTCATTCATTATTTGACGATTATGTAAATCATACCCTTCAATTTGATCCTCATGTTTAAAACTTTGAATTGAAATTGTTTGAAATTGTTGGAAATGGAAATTGTTTATGTATGTTTTGTGATTGTTGGAAATGAAATTTGTTTATGTATGTTTTGTGTAATTATATACGTTGAATAGTTAAATTGTTAGTTTTTGACTTATAGTGAATTGTGTTCGATGAATTTGAATTGTGTATGATGTAATCATACAAAATAAGTTATATTATATAAAATAGACATGCGTATTGTGTAATGAAATTATGTGTTATTTATTTTGATATATGCATTCATTTATTTTATAGATAAATGGAAGAAAGTTCAAGTACTTCTAATCAAACCACTTCAGGAAGATAAAATGATCCAGCTTGGGCTTATGCTGCATTGGTTCCCAGTATGAGGAACCATATTATTTGCTTGTTTTGTAACAAGCATTTAAAAGCTAGAGGAATCACTTGATTAAAGAAACATTTAGCTGGGGTTAAAGGAGATATGGAACCCTGTAAAAATGTAAGTCATGATGTAAAGTGGCAAATAAAAACATTGGTTGAAGAATATCAACATGAGAATTATAAAAGGGAAAGGTTGAATTTTGAAATTTGTAGTGGAAGTTTATTTTCTGGTTTCCGTGGTGACTGTGGAAATGTTGAAGGTAATACTAGTAGTAGTAGTGATACTGATAGTATTCCATTGTAGGCCCAAAAAGAAGCAGCTTGACCTGATGTAAGGAAGAGAAGAACACAGGCGACTAGTTTTTTTATATCACGAACAATTCCTGGAACCCAACCTTCAATTTGTAGCGTAATGCAATCAAAAGATGCGACTCACAATGTCGACATGGCAGTAACTAGATGGTAGTATGATACAGGTTCATCAGTTAATGCTTCTCAGTCTTATTATTATCAACTTATGGCGGATATAATAGCCTTTTATAGTCCGGGATACAAAGGTCTTTTGGTTAATGACTTAAAAGGTAAACTTTTAAGTTATTCTGCTTCTAAAATTAGAAGTTATTTGGCAGAAAGAAAAGTGAACTGAGTTACTTATGGATGTTCAATCATGTATGATGGTTGGAGAAATTGGAGACAAGAGCCTATTATTAATTTTTTGGTTTATTCTACAAATGATTCAATGTTTTTGACATCTATTGATGCATCTGGCCTTATTAGGAATACTGAGACTTTGTTTGAGATATTTGATGAAGTTGTGAATGAAGTAGGTCCATAAAATATTATTCAGTTTATTATTTACAATGATTCTACTTATAAAGCAGTAGGAAAAAGGTTGCAGAATAAGTATAATTCTTTTTTTTGGACTCCTTGTATTGCAAATTGCATTGACCTAATGCTAGAGAATATAGAGGATCCTTTTTTTTTGGGTACAAAGGGAAAACACTAAATCAGTCTAACGCAGACTCCGCTCGATGAGGGTCCCTTGTATGTCCTGGGAGAGAAGATCTGAACATTGCCTTGGTAGATCTTGGAATATATGAGTGCCTAGTCCGGAAGACAACGCTAAGGAAGCCAACATATCCACACACCGATTCCTTTCTCGGTAGACATGCTAATACGTGATGCTCCAATCCTAACCCTGGAGCTCGCAGATGCCCCGAAACATAGAGGGACCTGCAAAAACTGGTAATTCAGACGATGAGAGTATGTTAATAATCTGCAAAGAATCCGACTCGATGCCACTCGCCGAGACTATGCAGAAAACTAAAAAAGTGACCAAGTGAATTTAATGTGAAAGGAATTTACCAATGTTAGGAATTTGTGTCATCATGTTGTGACAAGATTTGCAACAAATTTCTTATCACTTTAGTCTTTTGTTACGATGAAGAAAGAGTTAAGACAAATGTTTACAGGTGATAAGTATATTGCATCTCAATATACTAGGTCTAATCCTGGAGTGGAGGTTTGTAAAATTATATTAGAAGATAGAGAATTTTGGTCTCAATGCCAATTTATCATCCGAGTTTGTGAGGGTGCTTCACTTGGTTGATAGTGAAAAAAAGCCAACAATGGATTATTTTTTTAATATCATAGAGAGAGCAACGGAAGCAATCAAGGCCAATATAAAACATAGCCTTCTTTGTAAATACCATATCTTTCAATCATTAATGATAGAAGGGAAAAATAATTTTCTTCTCCGCTGTTTGCATATAAGGCTTTTTTGAATCCTAGTGTCTATTTTAGACTAGATTTTACTAAACAAGCTGAAGTTAATTGAGGAATGCTTTTAACTACTACAATAATTGTTGACATTGACACGGTGTAAGATCTCTTAAGCTCACAAATAGATCTTTATAAGTTATCTTATGGGGTTTTGGAATGCTGATTGTTATTCGAAAAAGAGAAAATCTTTCTCCAGGTGTGAGTTATTTCCTTTTTCTTATTTGTTGAAAATTAATTATCATTTTATTTTGTTTATAACTCTACTTTTGTTATCTTACGACTTACAGTTTCTTGGTGGGATCAATTCGAAAATGGTGTTCCAGAATTGAAAAGGTTTGCAATTTGGATTTTAAATCAATGTGTGAGTGCAATAGGCTGTGGACGAAACTTGAGCACATTTGAATTTATCCATTCCAAAAAAAGGAATAGATTAGAGTATAAGAGGTTGAATGACTTGGTTTTTGTTTGTTACAACTTAAAGCTTTAGGAAATGTATGTTTTAATCATTATTAATTTTGATATAATTTCTTATATTTTCTAATAATTAAATTTTATTGTTTACTAAGAGTCTTAATAGCACAAGTAGTTCAACTGATTCAATTTCTATTGATAATATTGATCTTTTGGTGGATTGGGTTTCTGAAGAACCGAATGTGATAGATGTCAATGAATTGGAAGATAATCTTGGATGGGAAAGCATTGACATGTCATTTGGTGCATTAAATTTGAATGATAATTGATGATGAAGCTCCTCTAAATGATGAGGATTTTATACCAAATGATAACTGGGGTCAGTGCAATTATAGCGGATATGCTCTCGTGGACGATTGAATTTTCTTCCAAGTTTTTGTTTCTATCTTCTTTTAATTTTACTTATATTTGATGTATATGTTAAATTCTATATATATAATATAATTGTAAATGTTTTCGTTTTAAGTTTAATTTCTACTTAATTGTTTCCTCATCACAAACTTTTGTTATAAACTGTAATAGTTTGAGAGTTAAAGGATATTTATTATTCTTTTTATTGAATGTTTTTATGTAATTATTATTTATTATATGATGAAATTGTATTATTGTAATATTTTAAATAATTTGTATTATTCTTAATTTTATATTTGTCTGATGATGATTTTCTTTTTTATATTAATTGTGGTTATTATTTATATGTGAAATATTTAAAAATTATTGTTATTTTATATTAATTGTGATTATTATTTATTATTATAATTTTTGGAGACAGAGTTGATGTAAACTTATAAAGTATAAAGTACAACTGTACAATATACCAATGGGCTATTTTGCAATTTAAAAAAAGATTATTTCATAAATTTAAAAAAGTACCTAAATGGTACCTGGTATTAACTGGTACCAATACAGTATTATACTAGAACTCAATTCGGTACCAAGTTCGGTACGGTATTCGCAATATTGATATGCATTGAATATATAAATCTTACTAATATATAGAAATATAATTATTACTTTTAATTTAGGCCGACAATAAAATTTCACTTCTTACAAAGACACCAGGTTTCACATTAGTTTAATGATTTTTTCCAAAATTCTTGAATTTTAAAATTATTATAAAAATTCTTTTTAAATCGATCATAAAAAACTTTTTTTGTGAAACTGTCATTATAAAAGTTAATAAGGAGGTATACATAAATGCTACTATGTTTTGGCTTATTATTTTGATCTTTTTTGTCCCAAGCAAAAATTTGTCTTATCTTCTAGTATTTATGATTTTGTCTCCCGCTCGAAGTTTTAAAAGTGAACACATTTTTTGTAAGTCACCATATCATCAAAAGTTATTTTTATGGTCTGCCACTTGTTTTGTTATTGTGTTATGTCTTATTCGTTTGAAGTTGTAAGCCACATTCTCTTGTATGGTTAAGACTCTTCAAAACGTGGTTAAATATGTAATATAATATTTGAGCAACAAAATAAGTTTGAAAAAATATCAACTTTAAGAAACATCAATATCTAAATATTCATCATATCATAGTTAATATATTACAAATATGCATTAAAGAGTGAGAAAGAAGAGAGAGCTCACATGTATATTAAATTGTTCAATAACAAATTAGACATTTATTCTGTTTGAGTACATTTAAACTTTGGTATAATAACTTATTCTTTATTGATATTTGCATTTACCATATAATTATTTCTTTATGGCATTCCAAATATTTAGTGAACTTGGTTCTTGCTAAATTAAAAGAGTTTATAATTGAAGTTTTGATGATAACAAAATATAAATACTATTAACAAATTTAATGTTGTTGAAAAAAAGGAACATGAAAACAAAATCTTACCATATTAAAGGATTATGATAGTAGAGGCGATGTTGTTATCTTCAATATCAAGATCAAGTCAAAACGAAGATAAGAAACATTGAAGTTATTTTATGAATTAATTATTGTAAGCTTATCTTGCTTGTCTTTGATAGTCTAAAAGGCTTATTATGCATGAACATTTCATTTAATTTTATAATATGAGTTTTTACATTCATTAAGAGGTATTGAAGCCTTCATTTTTAATATAAAAGCCTCTTGATTTTTAAAAAAAATTTTGGGAAATTTTTTTGGGAATGTTTTGAATCATAATGGCATTAATCAAATTGAGTTTGAGTATTTGAAGAAGTTAAAATCATGTTTTTAGGGTATTTGGTCGACCCATATAAGTTAGTTAGTGGTCGATCAATACAGGTTAAAGCTATTAAATTTGAAGTATCTAGAGTTTATTATAACACTGGTTGATGCACTAATTGACCAGTCTGTCATATTGATCGACTAGTATCTTTTGCTAGTTGATTAGTATTCCAACAACTAGTGAATCTAAATCATTTAATACATATTGTTTGACTAGTATGTCAAATATAGCTATTGTAATGACCAATTCTTAGCTCCAATAACTATTTGGGTCTAAAAACACTATAAATAGGTGTTTTATAATTGTTTTTAGTATCAAGAAGCATTTGAGTGTCTTATACACATATTTAAAAGTATTTTATAATCATTTGAGCATTTATTATCTCATTTTGAGTGTGTGAGCCTTTTTGTGATGATCAAAGTATCCAAATGAGAAAATTTGAGTTGTAAGCTATTTTGGGGTTTATGATCATTGTATTAGGTTTATCTAAAAGTGGTTTAAGGTTCCTCGTTATCTTGAAGAAATATTGAAAAGGAGTTCCTCTTTTTCCAAAATAAAAGATTGTACAAAAGGTATTCTTAGCCTTGAAAGAAAAATTATAGTAGAAATCTAAGACAATTCCTAAAAGTGAACGTAGGCAAGGATTGTTTGTCGAACCACTATAATCGGTTTTCATTTCTCTTCCCTTAATTTTTTTCTTTGTTGCTTATAAGCATAATTCAATTCATTTATTTGTCTTTAATTCTTGCATTAGTGATAATTTGTAGACACTATTTTATAAGTTAGTATATTTTAATTAGAATGTTGAATTCACTCAATTCGTTGACCCTGTTGAGTGCCGTTAGGGAATAACATGTGGTATCAAAGTAGTTCTATAAGGCTATTATTTCAAACATAATCTTATAGCAAAGTTCATAATGGTATACTTAGGAGCATCTTCATCATCCTTTGACTAAGAAGGTCAAAACATTAGAAGAGCCCCTTTCATTGGTGGAAATGAATACCCTATATTAGAAAACAAGAATGAAAATTATTTATGGTCAAAAATGTTGATTAATAGGAAATTGTTTCAAGTGGTCCATACATTCCTACCAAAATTATATAGATGATTGAAAGGTTTTTAAGTTGAAAAAGGAATGAGATCCCCAAGATAAACGATGAATCTCTTTAAATAGTAATGATGTCCACATTTTGTTTTATTCATTAAGAAAAAATGAATTAATTACAGTATCTATGTGTGAAACAATCCATGAAATTTGGCATCCATTATAAGTTACTCATGAAGGAACAAATCAAGTTAAGTAAAGAAAATTTAGTTTTCTAATTGTTCCAAATGAAATATGCTGAAAGCATTTCGAGTATGTATACTAGATTTATTGATATTATCAATTCTTTCAAGGGTCTTTCCAAGACCTACGCTAATGTTGAAATGTTGAGAAATTTGCATAGGTCACTACTAAAAAATATGGGAAGCAAAATTCAAAGCCATACAAGGAGTTAAGGACCTAACAACTCTATATTAGAGGAGCTTATTTGATCTCTTCTTCCATACGAAATGAGGCTATATGAGATACAAGAATAAATAACGCTTCTAAAGAAAAGAATTTAGCATTAAGGTATAAATAAAAGAACCAATTAACAAGGAAAAGATATCATCTAATGAAAGTGATGAAGAAGATATTGCTTTAATTACTAGAAAATTCAAGAAATTCTTAAAGAAAAACTCCTTAAGAAGAAAGGACTATAAAGGTGGTAAAATGGATTCGAAACATAAATTAAATAAGATTATTTTATTTGAATATAGGTAATATGGACACATAAAGTCTCAATACCCTCTCCTCAAAGAAAGTGAAGGAGAAAAGGCACAAAGGTAAAAAGAAGACACTTAAAACGTCCACTTGGGATGTCATAAGCGACTTTGAAAATGAAAATTTGAAAGGAGACGTAGCTTATATATGTTTTATGTTAAAAAATGATAATGATGTACTCTTTATCTTTAAATAATCTGATAGTGATAATAGTGATATATATTTGACATATGATGAACTTATTTAGATTCTGGAAATTATGAGCATAAAAAAGAAAAGGCTATATTTCAAACTTAAAGAAGTTCAAAAGAGTCTAGATGTATGTGTGAGTGAAATAAAATGATAAAGAGTAAATTGCATAAAATCAAATCTTCTAAAGGTGTAGCCATATTAAATAATCATGATTAAACACTTTAAAGCATGAGAGTGAAGAATTGAAGAAGGAAGTTGATTCTCTCAAGGACTTATTGTCTAAGTTCACCAAAGGAAGTGATAAACAAGAAAACATGTTAGGATCTCAAAAGAGTTCTAATAATAGACATAGAATTATATATAGTCATGAGAATGCTTCTAACAATGAAAGACTTTTGTCAAAGGAAATCATTTATATACTTAAGAACCAATGTTGAGGATCATAAATGAAGCTTTCACATCTAAGCACATATATGACATATCCACTAGGGCTTGTTAAGCAAGTTTTACTTCTAATAAAACCCTCAATATCCCCAAGTATACAGGTCATAAACTTGTAATATTAAATGTGTCGATCCCACGAGGAAATAGTTAGAACTAAGTGAACCTAACTTTGTCTAAGGTATTGGGATATGAATTGAATGAAAATAAAATATCAGAATTTTAAAACAATTAAATGAAACTAATAAAATGATTAAATAACAAATTAGCTACCATAAATATGTAAGGAAAATCAAGGATGAAGCTTAGGATTCATTTTATCGTTATTTTGCTTACTAAATGTTATTTATTCAATTATGTGTTAATTATAGATCTTTTAAGGGATTGACTACTCTTTCTCAAGATCTAATCAATTTACATTAATTGATTAACCCTAATTTATTACAAAATTCCAAAATTTGTAACCTCTCGATTCACAAAAATCTACTTAACGTTTTCAACTAGTTCTTAAGTGATCTATCGAATAATCAAGTCCTTACACGAGATCTCTCTTCGTATAATTACGAGTTTAATATTTGGAGACTTATTAGGTTAATAGCTATTATTACCCATCCTAATTGAATTACTTTCAACTCACTATCTTGATTTATTTTCGAAGTATTAACATACCTAAACATCACAACACCAGAAAATTGAATTGAAATCAATAACAATCAAGTCATAAAACAACTCAAGAACAAATCCAAATATGATCATTAGAGCATCCTAAACGTGAATAACATATTCAAATCCAAGTTACACATCAAGTTTAATGAAATAAACAAAGGAAAGAAAGAGAGAACCTGATTTGAACTCAAACTTGAAATCTGGAATTTTTGGATTACTCTTCTTGCTCCTCCTTTTTGCTCTCTCACTTTAGAAGATGGTGGTTGCTCTTTTGAGTGTTTTGTGTTCTTAAATAATTCTTAAAGCTTCTAGGGTTTACCTACTTAATTTGGTTTCAAAAATAGCCCCAAAATGTTAAAATTATAAAAAGAGCCGAGTGTTGGAAAAGTTAAAATTCGTTGGAATAGCTGTATGCGCTCTCTGTCGCGATCGTGGCAAGACAAGCCACGATCATAGATAGCTTCCATTCTTCCAATTCTTCTCTTTTCTTCAATTTCCTGTTTCCATATACTCAAGCACACATCAAACACCTCTTGAAAAATAAAATTAACGTCCAAATCATGCTCAAAATTGCACAAACACATAAAATATAAACACACACTAATAATGACATAATTTAGGCCTATATACATGATGATCATCTAAGAAATACCCAAAAGCACACTTAAACATCTATCAAAACATAGTATAATTTACACCTATCAACATCCCCACACTTAAACTTTAGCTTGACATCAAGTAAAAACAAAAACAAAACATAAACTCAAACAACCAAACAATAACATACATATTTATGCAACATGCACTAATGATACAATGACATCTAACTTGACGAAACTAATTTAACCTCAAACAACAATCATTCAAGTTGTTCTAACATATTAACCTATGCAATTTATGTCTAAGAATTTTGGATGGAGTGTACATACTAATCAAGACATTAACATCATATTCATTCACCTAAAGTTGTATACATACATTGATAATTAGTAATCAACCAAAATTGCAACTATCACTAAGTATCATTTCATGAAAATTTTCACTATTTTCAAAGATCAGTACGATTTATCTATCAAAACACCATTTTTTAATTTTCTTTAACATTAACCTAGTCTTTTGATGTGAAGGTAAACACCTTTTCCTGAATGTCCCTCGATTACTCAACTAGGCTACGTTTTATTAATTAGCTTAGTTGAAATGTTATTCTAGCCTTTTGATGCAATGACAAATATTTTGTCGTGAATGCCCCGGGTTACTCAACTATATCACATTCTCAACTACCTACTAGCTCTATTCGTAACCCAATATTTGTTTCAAAAGGGTCAGCGGAATAATTATTCATTTAATAGACATACACAATTTTTTTCACTTAGCCTACCTCATTTTTTTTGGTCAATCAACCTCATAAAAGACTATTAATGGTACTAACATATTCAATTGACTTATAATTATAAATGTATGTAACAAATTTCCTAAGATGAAGAAACTGATGTTATATCCTAATTAACATGCATATTTAACAAAAGATACTTAAAATATAAAATTCACAACTCAATATGCCTTTACAAATTCATTAACTATGTTCAAAGATAAAATACTTCCATCAAGTTATTGCCATTGACACATTGACACAATTCACACATATGCAACATATGTTCACACCATGTCAACCTAATAAAAAACTAACAATATGGTATGCAAAATTCACACTCATAATGTGCCAATGCAAAATCCTCCCTACATTTAGATAACACATTATCCTTAATGTGAGAAAAACAAAACAAGAAATAAAAATAAAAATGACAAGAAAAAAAGGAAAGATTAAATGCTCAAAACTAGGAGATTAAGGTGGTGATGGTGTTGGTGACAGAATGTGGAGATACTTTTGGTCATGAAATTCCATCAATTCTTTTCCTACAAAACAAAAATAAAAATAATAAGATACCGATAAAATAAAATAAAACAAATAAAACTTATCCTAATTTTTGGGTTGCCTCCTAAGTAGCGCTTAGTTAATGTCATTAGCTTAACATAAACTTCCTTCCACACTCAACCTAGGTCAATTATGAGTGGCTTGCTTCCACCTGTATCGCTCAGTTTTAGTTTAGTAGCCTGTAAATAAGCTACACATTGTAAGATAATCAAAAGGAAAATTTAATCAAATGAAGAAAACTAAGTTCAATAATGCTCTTTTAAGTAATAAACTGTGAATAAAATAGGGAATAATAAAACTCTATGAATCGTCTATCGAATTTAACAGTTTGATTTCTAAGAAGGTTAACAGTTTTCTTTCTTCCTTAATCACCTTAGTTTCCTCTTCTTCTTCCACTTCGTGAACAGAGATGCCTGTATCTTCTTCAACCTTGATCTCCACTGTCATTTGTTCATCATTCACTTCTTCATCAGCTTCTTGAATTGAGACTCATATTCTTCAAACCCAATCTCCACTGTCATCTTTTCTTCTTTCCCTCACTTCTTTAAAGATTCGACTCATCAATTCTCATGAATGAGCTACCCTCCTTCGGATTCTTTAACACCATATTCATGTTGAATTTCACTTGTTCATCTCCAATCCGAAGGATGAGATTGTCTTTATGGACATCTATCAAAGTTTTTCTGGTGTTCAAAAATGGTATACTAAGAACTAGTGGACAATTTTGATCCTCTTTAAAGTCTACCACGACCAAATCCATAGGAATGATAAACTTTTTTACTTTTATAAGTACATACTCCACACAAAATGATTTCTTTATCAACTGATCTGCCAACTAAATATGCATAGCTATTGGCTTCGCAACTCTTAGCCCCAATTTTTGAAAATTTGACAAAGGCATAAGGTGTTTACTTGCACCTAAGTCATATAAACATTTTGAAATCTTTAAATTAACAACAACATAGTAAAGCTCTTTGGATTTGTAAACTATAAGGGCATATGGTTGGTAATTAAGGAGTTGGAGGTTTCCATCATGGCTACCATTTGATCATCATCACAAGTCTGCTTGGCAAATAATATTTCTTTAAGAAACTTTGCATACTTGGGCCTACGTTTCAACACTTCCACAAAAGAAAAGTAAATTTATCATTTCTTTAGCTTTTTCATGAACTTTGTAAATGGTACATCTAATTCGTTCTTTTAAAATCTTTGTGGCAATGGTATTTTCAATTCGTAAGGTGGAGGAGGAATGTATGAAGGGTCTTCATTTTTGTCTTCATCCTTTTTCTTCTTCTCTTGGTCTTCTACAAAGTGGGTCTTCACTTGTCTTTCCAATAGTTCTTCTAACTCTTTCCCACTTCTAAGTATGATAACCTTATATTGGTCTCTTAGGTTTACTTCAATGTTGCTCAGAAAAGTTTTCCACACTTTTCTTACAAAATTCCATGTAAAGCTAGCTCATTTAAACCTTTAGGTTGTGAACAGAAGAGGCATGATCTTCTATTACTTACTCAAACTTTCCTTCCAGTCTCTTCTGGGCCTCTTCTATGTTCATGAGCTTGTCTATAATCTTATCCAATTTGAAATCTCATGAGCTGGACTCATCATGTTAAAATCCTGGTAAGCTTTAAATTCCCATTCAAGTTCTTGCATTGTTAGACCAAAAGAAATTTGGGTGGCTCTGCCCATGATTATGAATATCGATACGTACCGACCGGTACCATACCAAGACTGGTACGAAATAAGGGGTAGGTGATATTAGGTTTAAATACCAATCGGTATCGACCTGTTTCGGATGGTATCGGTCGATATTCAAAATACCAGCCAATATCGAAAATTTTAAAAAATAGGGGGAACTTTTTTGCAAAATTTTCAAAAAATTTTAAAATCTCCCTCCCTCATACCTCTCTTTCCCCCAATTTTTTCAAAGTTTTTTTAATTATTTATTTTATTTATTTCAACTTTTATAATTATTTTGAATCTTGAATTTTTGTTTTCAAAATAATAATAAATATTTTTATTACTAATAATAATTATAAATTAAATAAATTATTTTTAATATTTTATATAATATTTATTAATAAATTATTAATAAAAATATTTTATTTTTAAAAAATAAATCATTTAAAATTATTATTTATAAAATAATATTTATTTTTAATTATTAAATCAAAATTTATTTGAAATTTATATATTTTAAAAATATATTTGCATTTAATTATATTTATTAATAATTATTAAATTAAATTTATAAATTAAATTAAAATTGTGATTATTATTTATTATTAAGATTTTTGGAGACAGAGTGCAACTGTATAATATGATAATGGACTATTTTGTAATTTTAAAAAAAATACAGGGACTATTTCATAAATTTAAAAAATTACCCGAAACGGTACCCAGTATTAACTAGTACCGTATCAGAACCCAATCCAGTACCAAGTCCAGTACGATATTCATAACATTATCTGCCACCCCGGATTATAGTGTTCCAATAAAAATGATAACTTCCCCGACTAAATTTTGCCTCGTTCAAGTTTACAAAGGTCCTTTGCTCCTTATGATATGTTTCCTCCACCATCATTCTTTCTATCTCTTCTTGGCATTTAACTTTTTGGATTCTTCACTGTTGCCTTGTGATGTCCAAATTGATGTGTCTTTAACTTTGCACCCAAAATTTCTCTCTTTTCTTTAAAGCTCTTGTGATTGGGTACCACAACCACTAGAATTGGTAAAAATTTCTTAGAATAAAGGAATTTAACTAGTCCTAAGCTAATTCTCTGACAACGGCGCCAAAAATTTGTTGAGCAAGTTTTACTTCTAATAAAACCCCCAATATCCCCAAGTATACGGATCGTAAACTTGTAGTCTTAAAGGTATCGATCCCATGAGAAAATAGTTAAAACTAAGTCAACCTAACTTTGTCTAAGGTGTCAAGATATGAATTGAATGAAAATGAAATATCTGAATTTCAAAACAATTAAATGAAACTAAGAAAATAATCAAATAACAAATGAGCTACCATAAATATGTAAGGAATATTAACGATGAAGCTTATGATTCATTCTATCATTATTTTATTCCCTAGTTACTACTGATTCAATTATGTGTTGATTCTAGATCTTTTAAGGGATTGACTACTCTTTCTTAAGACCTAATCAATTAACCTAATTAATTGAGATGTTGTAAAATCTGAAATTTCGTAATCAATTAACCTAATTGATTACGAAATTTCAGATTTTACAACATCTCAATTAACAAAATTTGCCTAACATTTTCAACAAGTTCTTAAGTGATCTATCAATTGATTGGCCTTACATCATATCTCTCTTCGTATAATTACCAATTTGATATTTAGAAGACTTATTAGGTCGCCAACTCTTGTTACCTGACCTAATCGATTTACTTTCGACTCACTCTCTTGATTTATTATTGAAGTATTAACATACCCAAACATCATAACACCTGAAAATTGAATTGAAATCAACAACAATCAAGTCATAAAATAACCCAATAACAAATCCAAATTTGATAAATAGAGCATCCTAAACATGAATAACATATTCAAATCCAAGTTATACATCAAGTTTAATGAAATAAACAAAGGAAAAAAAAAGAACTTAATTTGAACTCAAACTTGAAATCTAGAATTTCTGGATTGCTCTTCTTGCTCCTCTTTTTTACTCTCACACTTTAGAAGACGGTGGTTGCTCTTTTTGAGTGTTTTATGTTCTTAAATAGTTCTTAAGGCTTCGAAGATTCTTTCTAGGGTTTATCCACTTAATTTGGTTCCAAAAATAGTCCCAAAATGTTAAAATTACAAAAGGAGTCGCGTGTTGGAAAAGCTGAACTTCGGTGGAATAACTGTCTGCGCTCTTTGTCACAATCATGGCAAGACAAGCAACGATTATGGCCAGCTTCCATATTTCCAATTCTTATCTTTTCTTCAATTTCCTGATTTCATTCAATCAAACATACATCAAACACCTTTTTAAACATAAAATAAGGTCCAAATTATGCTCAAAACCATACAAACACTTAAAATATAAACACACATTAATAATGACATAATTCTAAGCCTATATACATGATAATCATCTAAGAAATACTCAAAATCACACTTAAACAACTATCAAAACATAGTATAATTTACACCTATCATGGCTCACGTTAAGAGCAAATCTCATGCTTTTATGTGTCATTCACAATCTAGACTAAGAATTCAACTCTATTAAGGAAAAAATAGGCATAACCTTCTATACAAAAACACATGATAATATGCAATTCCACCCATATCACATTAGGCCTTACACTAAGCATAATTATTTGACTCATGTTCACACTCCACACAAGCAACACTACAATGAAAGAAACATGTTTCATATATACAATTATGCAAGCACTTTTCAATACATCAAATACACATTAAAGAAGTTTCCATGACTCATATGCATATTGAAGAACAAGAAAGTCATAATGGTAATCACAATATTATCAAATCATATGACATGGTATGTTGCTTTTATGGTAAATATGGACATGATAATAAATTATGCTTTTCAAAACAAAGGAAAATGAATAAATCCTTAACTAAGTGGGTTTAAAAACAAGGAGACTAACAAACAAGGGTCGAAGTGCATTTGGGTACCTAAAATACATTAATTGGATTGTTTTGTAGGTCTCTAAGAAAAAGAGGGACTAATGGTACATGGATGGTGGATAGTGGATATTCGAGGCATATAACTAGTGATGTATCCAAATTTTCAACTTTTAGAGACAAAGATGGAGGATTCTTCACTTTGGTAAGACAAATAAAGTTGGTAAGAAAAACCACATAATTATTGATAATGTACTCTTAATTGATGGATTAAAGCATAACTTGTTAAGTGTGAGCCAATTACGTGACAAAGGCTATAAAGTATGCTTTGCAAGGAGTGTATAATGTACCTAAAACATAATTTAATTTTGATAACATCATGCATTGTATCTGGTGTAATTGACAATAACATTGAATTTTTGAGAAAAAAAGAAGGAAACGTATATGCAATTGATCTTGGTGATTTCTCTAACCAAGATATAAAGTTTCTAATGTTTATTAGTGAAGAAGCATGGATTTGAAATATGAGATTTAGACAACATGGATCTCGTCTCCATCCTCAACTTCAAAAAACGTGTAAATAGTCTCAAAGGTCAAATTTGAGAAAGACAATATTTGTGGAGCTTGTTAAATGGGACAACAAACCAAAAGCTCATTCAAAAGTAAAAAGATGGTAACTTCCATTAGACTTTTACAATTACTTCATATGGATTTGTTTGGACTAACTAGGTTGTTAGCTTAGGTAGTAAATTTTATGCTTTTGTCATAGTTGATGATTTCAATAGATTCACTTAAGTATTATTCTTAGCAAACAAAAATGAATGTTTTGGGCACTTATAAATTTATTCAAATTGTATAAAATGAAAAAGAACTTTCTATTGCTTCTATTAAGAGTGACAATGGTAGGGAATTTGAAAATGAAAATTTTGAAATCTTTTGTGAGGGTAATGGTATCTTTAATAATTTTTCTTCATTAAGAGCCCCTCAATAAAATGGATTTGTTAGAAAGAAAAATAAGACCTTATAAGAAATGGCCAGAACTATGATTAATGAGTATGATCTTCCAAAGAATTTTTTAGTGGAGGAAATCACCACTGCAAGTCATATTTCAAATAAAGTCTGCATAAAACCAAACTTAAATAAAATCCCTTATAAACTTTGGCATAAGAAGAAGCCAAAAATAAATTACTTCAAAGTTTTTAGTTTTAAGTACTATATTTTGAATACTAAAGATAACTTGGGAAAATCTGATTCCAACATGGATGGAGATATTTTTCATGGTTGTTCTTAAACTAGTATATAAGGTGTTCAATAGGAAGAGCCTTACTCTTGAAGAATCTATCTATATTGTTTTTGATGAATCTAACTTGCTTATATCTCGGAAAGATCTTGAAAAAGATTAAAGATTAAAAAATCCAACCAGTTTGGCTAGTTCAATCATAAAAGTCTTAAATTATTGACCTTTTGATTTATTTTTTAATTTTTTGGTTCAATTTATTTTAATAAAGCTTATTGCTAAAAATTTACTAGTTTATTAATTAATTGGTCAATTTCGTAAATTAATCAATTTTTATCAATAACAATAAATAAAAATTTATTTAACAATCCCTTTTTAAACTAAACTTCAAATTCTTGATAGGTAAGGAAGATATCCTTTAATCATGTTTCAAAATTTTTAATTTAAATCAATCTTTAATTGATTTTATGACGGTCTAATACCGATTGAATATTTTAAACCTCAAACTTTAAACCTCTTGCCTTATCGGTTTAACTTTTGGTCTAGTTTTTAAGACATTGGATATAAGTATATCCAAAGAACTGGAGTCACTAGCCCTTGAAAGAAACAAAAGTGATCACCAATAAATCACTCATGAACTCATTATCAAACCAAGTGAGGGAAACAAGTAGGATGATGAACTTCCAAGAGATTGGAAAGTCAAGAAGAGTCATGCTTCTAGTGATGTTTAATAAGGCATAATCATTAGATTTCATCTTAAAGATCTATCTCATCTTGCTTTCATTTCTCAAATTAAACCTAAGACGATAAAAGAGGCCCCTTAAAAATGAAATTTAGGTTATGCTATAATGAGGAGTTGAACCAATTTGAAAGCAATAAAATGTGGACTTTATTACCTATATGTGGTGCTCACAAAATGATAGACACCAAGTGGGTCTTAAAAAATAAATTAGATAAGTCAATTATTATTGTGAGAAATAAAGTGAGATTGGCAAGAAAAGGGTATAATCAAGAGCCTGGTATAAACTTTGAGGAAACTTTAGCTCCAGTGGCTAGGTTGGAAGTCATTAGACTCTTGCTTGCATTTGCTTCTTACATAACTTTAAAATTGTTTAAACTGGATGTTAAAAGTAAATTTTTAAATGCCTACATTCAAGAAAAAGTTTATGTTAATCGGCCTCCCAGTTTTTCAACACATAATGCACCCAACCATGCCTATAAACTTTCCAAACCTTTATATGGTTTAAAATAAGCCCCTAAAGCTTATATGATAAGCTAAGTGTATTTGATTCATTATGATCTCTATAGCCCTATAGAAGACAAGAATTTGAATTTCTCATAAGTTTTTCAATTCTTCAAGAACATGGGTTTTCTCCTATTCTCCATATTGGTAGTTTGAGATTGATCTTTCATGGAAATAATAATCATGAAACATAAAGAATGTGTATTACATCAATTCAACACATAGGGACCATTATGACATATACTATGATGGCACCACTATAGTTCTAGACATTGAAAATTTAAGGGGTTTTATAACCTTAAAACTCATAGTAGTTGTATAGCTTGAATTATATTTGAATGTTCACTAATTTCATACATAACCTTACCAATTGTGCATTTTTGGAAGGAGGAAGAGTTGATAATACTGTACAATTTATTAGGAAGAGTATCATGAGATATAAGATTGCTTCATTCTCATTTTTCATTCAATGACAATGATCTTGTTATTTTCATGCGTTATTGGAAAATAGTGGAATTATGCCATATCATCATTTTGTATGGATTGATAAAGTTGATGGGCCATATGGGAGATGTAGAGTTATAATGCCCATATTCCTTAATGTGATTAAAACAAAGTGATCATAATCTTATTTTTTTATATCCAATACATCACATCTCTAAGTAGAAAAATATCATTTTATAGGATAGGCAAGCAACTTGTTCAATAATTATAATGATTTATTTTAGGCAAGATACTTGGTATACTAATAACTAATATAATTCATAACTTAGTTAATCGCATATAGAGGAGTCATAAAGTAATCTTTTTAAGTCAAGTTAATGCATATGCAAACTTTAGAAAGATTCAAGAATTAATTTTGTTAAAGGACAGGCAATTCAGATATGCAAGTTTGACTAAATTGCATACAATTGATATTTTCCATAATTAAGAAAAAGTTAGGTTATTCCACAAATGCAATAACTCGCTTAAATATCTCATTTCAAAAGACAATACCAAAATGTGTTATTTTATAAAAGATTAATGAAACTCACAAAATTTCCCAAATTCATCAAGATGTATAAATTTAAAACTTTTTAAAGAAATATGAAATGATAAGATCAAATAAAACATATTGTAAAACCTAATATATTTCATCTGCAAAGTTTTCAAAATTTTGTGAAATCCTAATTTTTATTATACACTAAAATTATAAATTTCATGATATCATTAACAAATTGGGTATTCTAAACATTTATACTTTAACTTTAGAGAGAATGTTGATATGAGTCATCTAATAATTGATTTGGAATTATAATTTGTTTGTAATTATAGGAATTGATTTCATAATTATAAGATTATAGTTATTATTTGACCAATCTTGTATATTAGTATAGGAATATATAATTTCTTTATAATATGATTATTTCTTATTTTTAGATGTAATTGTGTATGGAAATTTACTATATATATTGAAAAATTATTGTTGAACAATCTATGTTACATGAAATTGCCCTAACTCCAAAATAAGGTTTAAATCTTGGCAATCATCTAAACTTCACTTCTATATTATTAAGTTCCATACAAATCTTTATCTGTTTGGTTTAGGAAATAATCCTTTAGCTAAAAGAATCAAGGAAAAGGTGAGGTCTATTCCAAACTTTATTAAAATAAAATTATATTATTTTTTTAGAAGGTGCAATACCATGTTTTGCCTAAAATTTAAGGTTTCATCTTATCAAAATGAAACAGAAAAGGCATAAAGAAGAGAAGAAAAAAAGTTGTTGAAACGCACATTACTAGTTGAGTTTCAAGTGCCATTTAAGGGGCCATTTATAGTTGGTTTTAGCTTAAATTGTCATTCATCACACAATAATGGTAAAATGCAGACAAAACATACATAATGCATCAATAACATTTCACAAAATCAGTATAAAACTTATTCACACAGAAGGTATAAAACTCATTCACACAGACGATATAAAACTTATTCACTTGTCAACAACATTTCACAAAATCGGTATAAAACAACATTTCACAAAATCAGTACAAAACCCACCTTAAATAGAGACGAGGACGGTGACAGCTACGATGATGGTGACAGAGACAAGGATAGCAAAGAACAAGATGACAATGATAGGGAGGAAAACCGATGGAGGAGAAAATTATAGAGAGAAAAGCAAATGACTATAGGGGATTCGGTACGTTTTACGTTAAATGGAAATGATGTCGTTTGGTATTAAAAACATTGAAGCCGAAGTAAACGACTACATTAATCTTTCAACTTTACCCATAGAATAACAATTCTGTCAGTAAATGTTTTCCGTCAGTACACTCTGACGCTTATCTATGCTGCGGGAGACTTTACCATCAGAAATGTTTTCTGTTGGTACAGTCTAATGCCTACCTAGGCTGCCAAGCATTCCCGCCTATTTTATCAACAGACATTTTCTATCCGTCACTATATTCCATCAGAAAAATTGTCAGGATAATTTCCCTCCATATTTACTAACAGATATTTTATTTGTCACAAAATGAAAATTTCCCCAACAATGTTATTGATGGAATATGTTTTTTCGGTAATTTTCCATTGCTAATTAGTAATTTTCTTGTAGTAGACAACTTGCTTGTTTAATAGGTGTAATAATGTCTTACGCCTTTCAAGTTATTTAAGCTAGTAGATAAAATAAATTTATTAAATTCTTCATTATAGGGTACTATTAGAACTATTTCCCTTTGTTTCTTGAACTGTTAGTTTGCAGTTGAAGTTGCCTAACACTACAAAAGGTAAAGGGCAAGCACTCAAGGAAACATTTAAGTCATTATATAGCTTATTTCTTTGAAATTCAAGGTTGCTTGCACAAAGGAAAATTATATTGGTTTTAATATTAAATGTGATAATTATCACTTGGTGATAATTGTCACTTGGTAATGAAAAGATTAGTTTGTGTGGTGTAATTGATGAAGTGTGATTTGGTTTGAATTAAAACTGTTGTGATTCTGTCTTAGCACTTATAAAAAAAATAATAGGCCCTCTTTGTATCTTATAATCTTTATTTTGGTCTCTAAAAGATAAAAAAGTTAAAAAAAAAATGATTTCTTTAGGCTCAAGGAGTCATAAATAACTCTTTGCATTTTAAGGTAGTTCAAACCTTTTGTATTTCATATTAAAATATTCATGAGGGATTGAGGCATTATTGCCCCCAACTTCTTTCTTTTCTTACCTCTTTGATTTCCTCCTAGTGGTGTGATAAGTGTAAATTACATCGTGTTTTAGGGCATAGTTGATATGTGTTTAGTCGTTAATTCGATCACTTGGTACATGTTTCGGTTAAAATTGTGTAAGTTTGTGATTTATTTATGTTTTACGGGTTTTATGGGTTAGTACAAGCCTTTGAGCTTAAATATTATGTTTTTGAGGTACCTTGATGTGTTTGCTAGTGTTTCAGAGTCAATATCGAAGAGCAGAGAAGTTTGAAGGGAATCCAACCCACAACATATCTTGATAGAAGTTTCAAGTTTGGCCCAACAGAAGCTCAGGGAATGGCCCACAATCATGGCCTGCATGCCACGATCGTGATAGAAGGCTCACGAACTTTATATTTTGAGGAATTATTTGGACCTTTCAGACCTTGGAAAAACCTTAAGATTACCCAAAACATAAAAGAGTATAAAAAGAACATAAAGAGGTAGAGAAAAGTGAGCTTTCGTGTAGCCACTATTAAAAACCCTAAAAAGAGAAATAGGAAGAGGAAAAGAAGAGGAAGAAAAGAGGAAGAAAAAGCGGTCTCAACGTGCTTCCTAGATCAGGAGGTTTTTTGACATTGCTACCTTCCCAGATTGTCCATTCTAAGTGTCTATTTCTTTTTTTTTTCAATTTTATTCATGAATAAATTTGGGATGGATTGTATGATGATAGATAGTAGAATGATGATGAAGTTCTAACTTTCTTTCAGGAATTTATTATGATTTAATGATAATCTAGTTGATTGTATTTATTAGATGAATGTCGTGATTTGATTACTTTCTTGCATAATTCGGTAATAAACTGAGAGGGTGAACTAAATGAAATATGATTAAATCAAATTAATGAGAGTTAGGAGATTTAATAGAAACCGTGATAAACCATATTGGTAATTATGCAGAGAGAGATCCTGAGTGATGTTCTAATAGTTTATTATAGTGCTTCAAATCTAATTAAGTTTTGGATAATCTGTGAATTAAGAGATTGCAAACTCCATAATTTGATTTGGTTTTATGATTTAGGGTTTAATGGTTTTAACTCGAGAGAGAGTAATCAACCCTAAGACAGTCTAGAACTGACACTCCATTGACACATAATCGACTAGATTAGCATTAATGATAAGTAAAATCCCCTTTCTCATAACTTCGTAAACTATTTGGTTGATTTCCATTGTGTATGCTTATTGCTCAATTGTTAATTCCTTTATGTTTAATTTCTGATTTAAGTATTTGAATTCAATTCTCGTGATTACTTTCCATTACATTGTTTATTTTGAGTTTGTATATTGTTTACTTTAGATTTTAGGATTAGATTAGTCCACCTCCTTGTGGGATCGATACCTCTTATACTACAGTCGTGACCCATGCACTTGTTGTATTTAAGGGCTTATAAAATTTAAAGCTTGAAGGACACAATCAAAATTTTGACGCCGTTGCCGGGGAGAGTGAAGATTAGTTTATTTCTCTTAGTCTAAGGTGTTTTAGTTAGTTTTAAGTTTTTTATGTTCTTCCCATTCTTTCCGTGCGTGCTGTGCTCTTGTATAAACACAAGAGTTATTAGAAGTTTAAGTCGCATAGCTGAAACTGTAGAGCTTGACATCACTCATTTAGAACGTTCAATTAGAAGAGCTGGGTGTGAAGAAGAAGAAGAAACTACAAAAGCAATAATGGTCGAGGAGTTTTATCAAGAGTTGGATCAAGGAGTGAACCAAATGCATCAACTGAGAACACTAATGGACTTCATGAGGCTGGGCTTCCAATCAAGGTGTAGCTAGGCCACTCGTATAACTAGCTTCCTTTGAAATCAAACCAACTCTCCTAAATATGCTTTAACAAAATGTGCAATTTTATAAATTAACGAATGTAGACACGAATGCACATATTGTCAATTTCCTTGAAATCTATGATACCTTCCGTTATCATCAGATGTCGGAGGATGCCGTAAGAATTAGACTCTTCCCTTTTAACTTAAGGGATAGAGAAAAAGCTTGGTACCATTCCCTCAACTTGAATAATGTCACCACTTAGGACCAATTAATTCATGCTTTCTTAGATAAGTACTTTCCTGTTACCAAGACTACAAAGATTATCAAAGAGATCACAAACTTTCAGCAGGGTTAGGAGGAATCAATTTATTAAGCATGGGAACAATACAAAGATTTGCAAAGAAAATGTTCACACTTTAACCTACTTAAAGAATTTCTTTTGCAAATATTCTATAATAGAGTAACCCACATACAGGAGGCATAATTGATGTAGCTTCAGGAGGACCACTTATGAGGAAGACGGTAGATGAAATAGAAGAAATGGCAAGTAATAGTTATTTATAGATGAACAAGCAGAGTAGACAACCTACAAATCTCTGTAAGCAAAAATGAGTAGTAGCTATCAATCAAATGACAGAAATGCAAGCTAAAATTGATAATTTAACTTGACAGCTAAACAACATGAAGGCTTTATCCTTCAATACAACAAAAGTTGTTCAGCTGAAGCTATATGGGCAGATGGATCATGATAAAGTCGATTGCTTCTTGATGAAGGATAATGGATCAGAGCAAGTAAACTACATGGGAACCCAATACAGTCGAGGAGGGGGAAACAATCCTTACTCTAATACATAAAACCCTTAGTGAAAAAATCACCCAAACTTCTATTGGTCAAACAATGCTGAAGGACAGTTCAGACTTCAAGGACCACCAGGTTTCCAGCAAGATAAACCGAGTTCAATGGAATCCAAATTAGACAAAATTTTAGATAAAATTGGAGGTATGGAGGATGCATATAAGAGGTTGGAAGGCAAGTTTGAGCAAGGGACAAAGAATCACGCATCCTTGATACATAACCGAGAGATCCAAATAAGTTAATTGGAAAAAGTAATAGCAACCTGAAATGCAGGATCCCTTCCAATTAACACTGAGTCCAATATGAAAGAACAAATCATGGTTGTTACATAAGCAACTGAGGAGGAATATCACCAAGCTGAAGATAATGAAGGGAAGGACAAGAATAAGGTTGATGAGAATATTTTTCAAAGTGAACCAAAATTACAAACAACCTAGAAGCATCTACATAGAAACCCCTACTCTATTTTAGAACAATGAAAGTCAAATCCGTTTAGGGACAAGGGGAAGGTAGTGGTGCAAGAGAATAAGGAAGGCTCTCTGTTGGTAGGTATAATTTTCCTGAGATAAAGAAGTACCAACCCTCAATCCAATTCTCGAACAAAGCCATGAGGAAATCAAAGGAAACTGAGCTGAATGAAGTGGTAGACATGATCAAGCAACTGGAAGCACGACTTACACTGATGGAATCAATAAAAGGAAAGGTGGAAAAAGAATCATAGGAAGAAAAGAAATTGATGACATTACCAAAGAAGGAGAATCCGAGGTATTTTTATATCTCCTGCAGTATTAATGATGTCAAAATAGAGAGAACCTTCACCGATTTGGGAGCCAGCATAAACATAATGTCGTATTCCTTATATTAGAAGCTGAGATTTAGTGAGATAGTCCCCTCCAAAATACTGATAAAAATGACAGATAAGTTAATTCATCGTCGTAAGGGTATCATACATGTTGTGCATGTTCGAGTGGAAAAGTTCATCTTCCCTATGGACTTTTTCCTACTGGGCATAGAAGAAGATGTGGAAACCCCAATTATCCTCGGGTGGCCATTTTCAACCACTGCCTAATTAATTATTGATGTAGATGGGGATGAGCTGACTCTAAAGATAAGAGAGGAACAAGTATCTTTCATCGTAACCAAGAATGACAAAATTCCTGCCTTACCCATGGCCATCATGAAGGGAATAGATCTTAGTGGAGAAAAAGCGAAGAATGATGATCGAAAATGTTCTCTAGAAAAGAATAAACCTCACAAGAAAAGGAGAACAAAGAATCGGGGAAAAGGAGAACAAAGAAGGCGTGCATGCATTTTATGGGATTGATAACCAAGTTACCACCGAAGAATTCTCTTAAACCACCTTGAGTAAAGAAGAGCGTCAAGCTAATGACGTTAAAAGTAGCATTGTATAGGAGGCAACCCATGGTTTTAAATTACTGGTTATTTCTTTGATTTTAGATAGTTTGAACTCTGTAGTTAGGATGTTTTGGTTCCAAATAAATATCGTGGAAGATTAGGGCATTAATTTTGATAAAGATGATCAAAAAGGAAAGTGTAATAAGGTGATAGTGCTAAAAGAATTTAGGAAAGGATCCTAGGGGTGTGTATAAGGACGAAGGTGAAATCATTGGGCCATGATCGTGGCTTGCAATAGGGTAAATATGTCCATGCAATTTTCAGCTGAAATTTTTACCATTGTACCCTTGCTTCACTTATATATTCATTTATAACTTCATTTTTTCACTCACTTTCATTTTTACTTTATCTCTTTAAGTTTAGAACTTCCAAACGCTATCCCTTCTCTCTAACTAACTTCCAAATTTTCATTTTATTCCAATTTCTACCTACTTGCAGTCCATTATGCCGCGCATTAAGTATTTAGTGAAGCGTAACTAATCATCTGGAAGAAATCAAGTCTCAGGCCGAGGGTGAAGGAAAAGGGTGGCAGATTTCGAAGCACTCTTCCCAATCTACACAAAGGAGAAAGGTATTCGATTCCAATCCCTTAGTGTTAAATAGATAGTAGTCCCGAAATACTTTAATTTTGCTATGCTTGATAGGCTAGAATTGGGAGATAGGGTCGAGAATTTAGCAGAAAGAATTCAGTGGAGCAAGTTTATACACTTCCAATACCCTGTCTACCAGGAGCTCACCCTCGAATTCTTTACTTCTGTTTAGTTCAAACCCAATATCCCTAAGGAAATGTAGTTTAGGTTGTGGGGACAACCTTATGAGTTGAACATTGAAATTATGCGTGATATTTATGGTTTCCATGAATCTTCCATTGTCGATTAGCACGATGACTTTCGTTCTTCCCACTATTGGAATAAGCTCACCAGGTTAAAGCGGTTTAACACTAAAGATGCCTACAACAACATTATACGAAAACATGAGCACTTATTGTTACATAAATTCATGTATTAAATGGTTTTTGACAACTCAGAAACCAACAAGTGCCCAACGAAGGAACTTTTTTATTGTGGTGTATGGATCATAGCATCTTAGTGTGCACCTCGACATATATTATGAATGCTATTGTTGCGACTCTATGTAAGAGGGGCAACAATTTGGGTATGGGTTACTTGATTTCTGCCATTCCTGAGTACAATAGTGTGGATTGTAGTGGTATAACCATCTACCTCCCTAATTTTCTAAATCACCATCACTTGTGGAATGCTAAAATCTTTAAATCCCATAATATGGAAATCCGAGACATTAGCTAAAAAACTCATGTAAAGATCGGGGCCAGTCAGGCGAGTTCTAGCATAACACCACTTCAGTAGGCAGAGGAGGACTTGACTAGTGAGGAGTCTAAAGAGGAAGAAGACACAAAAGAACCCGGTTGGAAGAAAGTGCTCGATACAATCTCTGCCAATACAAAAGTAATTACTGACACACTTATAGAAAACTCTAGAAGGATGAAGGAGATGGCCCACATGCAACGACATTAGAGTCAAGATATATGCTTGATTCATTAATACTTCGAGGCTCAAGGCGTACAACTACCATCTCCGACACCATTCCCACCTCTATCACCGTAAGGTTTTGTTTCTAACCCTTTTCTTTTAAATTTAGTCTTTATTTTATGTTACTTCCTTCCATATGTGTTTGTTTGTCTCGTCCTCAATGTTTGTTTGTCTCCTTATCACATTGAGGACAATGTGTTATTCAAATGTAGGGAGGTTTGTGTGTTTTGCTTTGAGTGTGAATTTTGCATATTGTTATGTTAGTGTGTTTAGGTTACATATTGTGAATTGTGTGAATGTATCGATGGCTTAGATGGAATCTGTGTTCTTTGGCTAAAATATGCAAGTTAATTAGGATTTAGTGTTAGTTTATCACCCTATAAGTTGTCACATTCATTCATAATTTTAGGTCTTTCGACTAAGTTGCTTAGCTAATATTTTCATGAAAACAACTAACTAAAGCAACAAGGTAGACATTAAATAAAAAAAAAAGTGTGTTTGTAAAGTTTAAATAAATAACTATTCTGCTGGCTTTCAGGTTATAAATAGAGCTAGTACCTAGTTGAGAACGTGATGTAGCCGAGTAATCTAATCGACACGCATCATAAATATGTGCCTTCGTGTCAAAAGGCTATAATGATGTTACAACCAAGCAACTTAATAAAAACATGACATTTGAGTAACCGGATCGATATTCATAACCAATGCTTGCCTCCGTATAAAAAAACTAGGTCTATGTCCACAAAAAGTAACCCAAAAAAGTGTTTTCTAATAAAAACCTATCGAACTTGTAAGTAGCCTAACTTTTCATGAAAACGTACTTAGGACTAGTTACAAAGTTTAAATAACCAAATAATTATTAATGTGTGTACAACTAAAAAGGGTGAATAAACTTGGCATTTGTGTCTTAATTAATATGTATATTCAGTCCAGAGCTCCTATACACGGATTTTGCATGTTAACGATTTAGAATAACTTGAATTGTTGTGTTTAAAATTAAATTTGTTTCATGAAGTTGAAGCCATTGTCTCATTATTGCATTGTATGCTTCGTGAGTTTGTGTTGTTTGTTATTTTATTTGCTCAAGGACAAGCAAATGTTTAAGTATGAGGATATGATAAGTGTAAATTGCATCATGTTTTAGGGTATAGTTGATATATGTTTAGCCGTTAATTCAATCACCTGGCATGTGTTTAGGTTAAAATTGTGTTAGTTTATAATTTATTTGTATTTTAAGTATTTTATAAGTTAGTACAAGTCTTTGAGCTCAAATATTATATTTTTTAGGTACATTGTTGTGTTTGCTAGTATTTCAAGGTCAATATCAAAAAGTGGAGGAGTTTCGGAGGGAATCTGAGCCACTTGCCATGATCATGATAGAAGTTCCAAGTTTGGCCCACGATTGTGGCTTGCATGCCACAATTGTGACAGAAGGCTCAAATGTGAGCCACGGACGTGGCTTGAGTTGGGAAAATGCACAAATGCTCACGAACTTCATGTTTCGAGAAATTTTTGGACCTTTCAGAGCTCGAAAATTTCCTAGGGTTATCCAAAACGTAAAAGAGTATAAAAAGAACATACACAGTTAGAGAAAAGTGAGCTTTCGTGCAACCACTGGCAAAAACCCTAAAAAAAGAATGAGGAAGAGGAAGAGGAAGTGGTCTCGGTGTGCTTTCCGAATCAGAAGGTCTTCCGACGCTACTGCCTTCCCAGATCGTCCATTCTAAGTGTCTATTTCCTTTTCGTTTTAATTTTATTCATGTATAAAGTTGGGATGGATTGTATGATGATATATAGTAGAATGATGATGATGTTCTAACTCTCCTTCGGGATTTTATTTTGATTTAATGATAATATAGTCATTTATATTTATTGAATGAATGTTGTGATTTGATTACGTTCTTACATAATTCGGTAATAAACTAAGAGGGTGAACTGAATGAAATACGATTAAATCAGATTAATGAGAGTTAGGCAATTTAATAGAGACCGTGATAAATCATATTGGTAAGTATGTGGAGAGAGATCCTATGTGATGTTCCAATAGTTTAGTAGAGTGCGTCAGATCTAATTAGGTTTTGGATCATTTATGAATTGACAGATTGCAAACTCCAACTCCAAAATCTGATTAGGGTTTATGATTTATGGTTTAATGGTTATAACTCGAGAGAGAGTAACTAGCCCTAGGATAGTCTAGAACCGACACTCCATTGACATATAATTAGCTAGATTAGCATTAATGATAAGTAAAATCCTCTTTCTTATAACTTGGTAAACTCTTTGGTTGATTTCCATTGTTCATGCTTATTGCTCAATTGTTAATTCCTTCGTGTTTAATTTCTGATTTAAGTGGTTAAATTCAATTCTTGTGATTACTTTCCATTGCATTGTTTATTTTGAGTTGTTGGCCTTAGATTTTAGGATTATATTAGTCCCACTCCTCGTGGGATCGACACATTTTATACTACAGTCATGACCCGTGCACTTGCGGTATTGAGGACTTATAAATTTTAAACCTTGAACGACACGATCATGGTGCTTGTAATATCTTCATTATTTACCACCTCGATATTTGATCATGTTGAAGTATGCTTAAGGTTAATTATGATTATGTTTTTTAGAACGTCTTCTTTGTATCCCTTGAAATATACCTAAAAATGCGCTTTGTTTGTTCTGTTATCTTCTAGTTGGCCTTTTTAGGGGCTCTCTTTGGTGTTTTATTATTGCTTTTGAACTGTGTTAGGTGAGGTATATATAGAGGGATCTTATGTTAGGATATCATCTATGAGGATATTATTAGAGTTTCAATTGGATTTTTGATAATGACTCTCCTCTAGCTCTTCCCCATCAAAATGAACCTGTTTGAAATTTATGGCCAATGGCTTTCGATATTTGAGTCCACTTATGTTGTTTAGGCTTCTAATGATAGCTCAATTGAATTTCACATTGCTTCAACTTTCTATCATCCCTAAGTCGCATTATCTTTAATGTTTTTAGTAATTGGCAATCAGTATAAACCTCAATGTAGAGTCTAGCAAAGCCAATACGCTTTATAATTGTTGTGTGCTTATCCTGGCAAAAAGTTTTCCAATAGGACTTAGTCATATAGTTAAGCTTCTACGTGGATCAATATTTAAGTGATATTGTAATACGCAATGGTACCTTAGTTACGTACTTCGGATCGAATGTAAAAGGGTAAAAAACAGATAAATGCAGAATATACCTAATTTTAGTTCTGAAACTTTAAACGAGTTTTCTTAGCCCAAATGAGCCGAAATCTACTGCCGTCTTTATGGGAATCCATCACCGGGAGGCGAGCTAGGTCTTTCTACAGTTTTTTCAAAACATAAGCTCTTTTAACGGGTTGGAGATTCCTTATGCTTATAATTGATATGAGCAACTACAGGAGACCTTAACTTTTATATATAGCTTCCATATTGAGCTTCCTCATCACAAGACCGATATGGATGATGCAAATCAAATATAACCATATTTTTACTATGATTTTACATTGATTTCGCATGATTTAAAACTCATTTAGTTAAAATTATTAATTAGAGGCACAATATTTATGTGG
>JANQBM010000002.1:14893435-14906837 GCA_025594535.1 Erythroxylum domingense | reverse complement strand
TATAATACGTGTGTTTGACTGACTGAAATGTATTCTGAATATGATATCGGTTACATGTGAAATGTGAAATGAATGACCAAGTGATATGTGGTGATAAATGATTTTTTAACGAAAGGATGTGAATTATGTGTTTATATGAATTTTATGTGTTATGTGATCGAGTGAGCCATTGAGGATGGTCACTCATTGAGTTTGCAAAACTCACCCAAAATTTGTAATATTTTTCAAGCTCAGAATAGTCACTCTAGTTAGACAAATTGGAGTATAGCCACTGAATTCAAGTAAGAGAAACGGGTCGGGATCAGTTCGCGTCTGCATTAATATTTTCTTATTTTTGTATCGAATTGAGTCTTCCGCAATTATTGTAACATGTATATTTGAATATTTCTCTTTTGTAGTAACTTTCCATGATGGAAAGTTTTGTAAATGAGATTGATCTTGAGTGTAATAATAATAAATGTCATTTTGATGTTATTAAAGAAAAGAATGGGCTCAATTTGATTATTTATTTCTGTATATGTGTGTTGAAAAAAAATTGTAACGAGATTTTACTGACTGACTATGATAGCATGCCACCCTCGCGGGGTATATTCTCGAACATCACTCAAGATGTAAGGGACGTGTCTTACAAGAATGGGGTGTTACAAATGATCATTTACTAATCATGAGTAAAGGCATTTAATGTTTAGTTCTTTCCATGATTTTGAAAGTTATTCCTTTTTTCTCATGAGTATCCATTCTTAGGAAATATGGAAAAAGGGGGGAAGTGTTTTGGTTTGTGATTTTGATTTTGTTGTTTTGCATTAGGACGATCAAAAGCTAAATTTAGGGGAACTTGATGAGTACTTGATTGATTATATATTTACTCCCTAATATACTAGGATTAATGTTATAAAGTGCTTAAGATACTCATTTTGGTTTATATTTGGTTTTAGGTATAAGTTAGAAACACAAGAGCTTAAATGAGCTAAAAGCACATCCTTGGAGCCATCCTCTTGATGTTTAACCTTATTTACCTTTTTGGAACAAGAAGGAGATGAACTAGGGTGAAGATGGGGTAAGAAAATGAAAGAAATGAAGTTCCTACAACCTACACGACTGTACACAGAACCATGTAACTCTCTGGAAGCGTTTCAGCATTTCCTGCAATATACACAGTCATGTAGAAAAACTACTTAAGGAGAAAACTTTCGTAACAGGGCATAATACTGACTCGGAGGCGTTGAGATAGGTCAGTTTCATCCAGTAGGTTTGGGATCTTATTGATGTTGGATAATGGTCCTAATTTTTCAAGATCATGGAGCCCTTATACTAGGAGTGTTGAGCAAGTTTTACTTCTAATAAAACCCTCAATATCCAAAGTATATGAATCGTAAACTTGTAGTATTAAAGGTGTTGATACCATGAGCAAATAGTTAAAACTAAGTGAACCTATCTTTGTCTAAGGTATGGGGAAATGAATTGAATGAGAACAAAATATCATAATTTTAAAACAATTAAATGAAACTAAGCAAATAATCAAATAGCAAATGGGCTACCACAAAAATGTAAGGAAAATCAAGGATGAAGCTTAGGATTCATTCTATCATTATTTTGCTCCCTAACTACTATTGATTCAATTATGTGTTGATTCTAGATCTTCTAAGGGATTGAGTACTCTTTCTCAAGATGTAATGAATTAATCCTAATTCATTATGAAATTCCAAATTTTGCAACCTCTCGATTCACACATTCTACTTAACGTTTTCAATTAGTTCTTAAGTGATCTATCGAATAATCGGGTTTTCATACAAGATCTCTTTTGGTATGACTACCAATTTGATATTTGGGAGACTTATTAGGTCACTATCTCTCATTACCAAACCTAATCAGATTATTTTTAACTCATTCTCTCGATTTATTATTGAAGTATTAGCATAGCTAAACATCACATCACTAGAAAATTGAATTGAAATCAACAGTAATCAAGTTAGAAAAAAAATCAAGAACAAATCCAAATATGATAATTAGAGCATCCTAAACATGAATAACATATTCAAGTCCAAGTTACACATCAAGTTTAATGAAATAAACAAAGGAAAGAAAGAAAGAACTTACTTTGAACTTAAACTTGAAATCTGAAATTTTTAGATTGCTCTTCTTGCTCTTCCTTCTTGTTCTCTCAATTTGGAAGATTGTGGGTTCTCTTTTTGAGTATTTTACGTTCTTAAATAGTTCTTGAGGTTTCTAAGGTTATTTTTAGGGTTTACCCACTTAATTTGGTTTAAAAAAATAGCCCTCAAAATGTTAAAATTACAAAAGAGTCGTGAGCTGGAAAAACTTAAATTCGCTGGAATAGCTATCTACACTCTCTGTGACGATTGTGGCAAGACAAATCACAGCCATGGTTTGCTTCTATACTTCCAAATATTATCTTTTTTTCAATTTCCTATTTGCATACACTTAAACACACATCAAACACCTATTGAAACATAAAATTAAGATCCAAATCATGCTCAAAACCATACAAAAATTTAGAATATAAATAAAAATAATAACATAATTCTAAGCTTATATACATGATAATCATCTAAGAAATACTCAAAAGCACACTTAAATATCTATTAAAACATAGTATAATTTACACGTATCAGGGAGCTAACGCTCAAGGTGCTCTCCTTATTCTTTGTGGAGAAAGGACATTACGATTGGGATTAACTGAACACTATTAGTTCTGGCTACTAGGGGAGGTGATTTGTATAAGCTATTCAAAGTCCTCCACCATAATGGTATTATACGATCGAGAGTTGATGAGAATGCCTAAGTATGTAGCCTTGCAGATAGACTTCCTGTATAGGATGTTTTTTTGCTAGTTTTAGAACATTATTAGCGAGAATGTAAACTATGACCTGAGAAGATCCAACTCATTATCTCTACTAGACTCAATTCATAGATATATACATGGAGTTCTAAGTCACATACTAAGCGAGCAGGGTGACAACCATGACGTCGACAAAAATATGGACGTGTTCTAGCCATGAAGCATAAATGAGAGTATGCCAATCTGTCTAAGGCATGCGTTAGCCTAGTTCATTCGGGGTTATAGTGAGGAGAAGAAGGTCAGGACGATATGCATCAAACCTTATATGATGAGGCTTTCACGAAGAATGGGGTCTTTAATAGATTACCAACGATGCCACTGGTGGGTACTATGGCAGCACTAAATCTTGATGTGATGAAGCACATACATATGGTAAGCAGATAGTAGGGACTTATGAGTGACATCCACCACTTGATTGGGGTTCTCGAAAAACATGGTGTATTGGGAGGAGACAGGGAGCCACACTTACTTGAGCATTTATCACAATCGCACTCACCATCATCCCAGACAGAAGGGGCCTCACACAGAGAGGATATTGTGGAAGTACCCAAGGTGTGGACATCATATCGAGACTAGGTAAAGATAGCCTAACTGGAGAAACACATAGGGCAGATCCTCAGTACACAACATACTATCCAAGAATAGCAAGTGAAGATTATGAAGCAGATAGGGAAGCTCTAGGCTGATAACAGATGGATGGGGGACTTATTAATACAGATGGTGGGCCATTAAGAGATGACTTAGCAACCTCCACCATCTAGAGTGGCTACATTGTCCTTAACTTCTCCCTATTTTAAGGCTTTATGACCCGAGGACCCTCCATCGATGGACATGCCTGAGTCATAATAGGATTGAGGGTTGCTTAATTTTGGTTTTCTCTTTTCCTTTTCTTATTCTTTGTGTATTTTATTATTTTCTTCCCTTTATTATTTTATTTTGTCTAAATGTTAATGCAATGTTATTTTTCTTTTATGTTATTTGATTTTCATCTTTCTTAGCTATTTTACTTATTTTTATTTCCTTTTATCTTTTTATCCCTTTTTGTTCATTATCTAATATCAGATGGAACCTTTATCAAATTCAGAACTCTATAATTCTCATTACTCAAGGCAATATTGCAACCCTTTCTTACTCTTTATTTATCTATGCTTATACTATGTATATTTGGGACAATGTTCAAATTTTACGTGTAGAAGGGATTTCTTAAGTTTATTATATTCTTTATTATTCAATCTTATTAGCCTTTACCCTATCTTTCTTGAAGCCTTTTTATTATTTTGAATCTTGAAGGTTATTTATATTTACTTGATTGCTTGAAACTTAAAATTTGGAAAGGTGTAATATTTCTTTAGTTGTTGGTACATTTTACTCAATATGTGTGTGTGTGTGTGTGTGTTGCCAGCATAATAAGTGAGAAAAAAAGAATTAAAGTTATGGGACCAATTAACTTATAAAGTTTAGTTCTGGGACAACTCGAATCTAATTGTATGTTAATTTGTTTGATATGATATGAAGATTTAAAGTGTGGATGGATAGGATGAGTTTAACAAAGGATAGATTTTCGTAAGATTAATGATTTCGATCATGATTTACTTGAGGATAAGAAAAAGTTTAAGTGCAGGGATGTTTGATTAATGAATATTTAAATTTATTTATATATCCATATTTAACATTTTTTGCTTGTTTTTTATTAGTTTTATACTATTTTTGGCACTTAATTTTCTTCAAGTGTGTTTCTAGGTGATAATTGCCTTCTTGGAGCAGAAGGAGAAGAATTCAGATGAAATTGTAGCATAAAACAAAGATTTGAAGCAACTTAGAGATACACGATCATGTTTAGCGACTGTGTAAGTCACTATAAACGTCTGGAGATTTGAAAATATTATTTCTGGCTGTGTATGTTGCCCATGGAATTCTCTATTCCCATGTGAAATCATAAATTCAGGTGTTTTTAGAGATATGCGGTTACCTACAGTACTATCTAAGTGATCGTGTATATACCAAATCCTAATTTTTCCTATAAAAGGATGTTATCAAAGGAAAAAGAAGAGGAGGCAAGTTTTAGAGCTTAAGTCATAAGAAACACAGAGAAGAGGCAATTTTGATTAGAGAATGAGGAAAACATGAAGATTACGTCATAAGTTCCGATAAAGACAATCATTCAATCAAAATTTTAAGAGGATTCATTAGAGGCAAAAGGGAGATTTATAATATGATTTCTTTAATTTCTACTTGTTCTTTTGAATATTTGTTATTGGTTTTTTTATGAGTAGGAACTAATTTGTTTAGTGCCTAGGTGAGATGAACCCTAAGTTGTGATAACAACATGATTTCATCTTTTATTCAATGCATTTTTATTGATTGATTTATTGTGATTCAATTATATGTTATATTCTTGATCTAATATATTTGTAATATTATTTCATTATTTAATTTCATATGATTGAGATTTAGAAATACTTTTGTGTGAATAGATATGCTATAATTGGAAGTAGTTGTACGTAAAACTAGAGATAGGTTGATGTAAATCCTTTGAATTAGGGTCAAACCTAATAGTGAAATTTACAAATTAATAATGCAATCTAGGGCTGGCAAAAAATCGGTTTCAAACCAATCCGGTTTCGGACAATTCAGACAAGGGTAAAAGTTTCATAACCCTAAACTGGTTTTAAACCAATTTTTTTTACCAAGCTGACCCGGAATTGAACCTGATTGAAAAACACCCAACCCAGTTCAGAACCGATTTGTCCGATTTTAACTAATAGTAGAGGGTCATTAAATTACACCATCTTCTTCCCATCTCTTTTTCTCTGTAAAACCAATAAAAAAACTATAGCAAAGAAAGCTAAATTATGGTTATCTAGTTGAAGTTCAAACCAAACAAATGGTAAGTTTACAACCAAATTCAAATAAACAAAAATATAACCACCAAATTCAAAGTCTCTAACAAAATTATAGCAAGAGCCACAAAGGCATAAACAGTACACCAAATCCAAAACCAGTAAACCACATTGTTCATACTACAAATTCAAAATAAATAAAACATGCAAGAAGTAACAAATCCTTCTTCATCAAACTCTTCACATCCCAGTCTTTATATCCCAAAGACTTCATGATCTGAGGAAAAAAAAACAAAAGAGGACATATCTTAGTTGATATGTATATAAAAATCAAAACTTAATACAATAAATTAGAATAAAGTAATGATAAACTTTACCACTCATCAACTACTACTTGATTAGATTCATATGAAATAGCCTTATTGATATCCAAGCTTAGCATTTCATCGGTCAATCCTTCAATGTCGCCATTACTTTGTTCTAAATAAAAATATTAACTAATTAAAAATACAATTTTTTTTCAAAAGAGCATGTGACATACTTTACAATCAAAATAATATAAAAGAGACATAGGATTTTACAATTTTAGAGTTCATACCTTTTAATCCAAACATCCAATTTCGAGTACAAATGATTACCTCAATACTTTCATGAGACAATGAACATCTAGACAGTTTCAAAACCCTACCTCTACAATTAAAGGCTGATTCAGATGCCACAGAAGTTACAGAAAAGTATGGATCAGTAACACTTTGAGAGCTATACTATCCTCGATGATCAACGTGGCTTTCTGAACCCACCTTTTGACATCTGGAATTGCCTAATGTTGCCTTGTACTCCTAAAACAATGCGTAAAGATCATCCCTAACTTGTTTAACCCTTAAAACACCATCATCTTTTCCATAGATCTTAGAATAAGCAAAATCCACACACTTCATCTCATAGCGGGGTCCAAAATGACAGCAATGGCAAGAATCAAATTACTATTTTCCCAATAATGATCAAATTTCACTTCATTCTTTGTACCATTGAACTAATAAAAGGATCTGGGTTTATAAACTCCTCAACCGATCATGATTGAATAGCCCAAACACGATGGAAGAAAAGATTAGCAGTGGGGTATTTACTACCAGAAAACAAATAGGTTAGATCATAAAATTTTTTCAAGAACTTGCATGAAGCCTCAATTTTCTCCCATTCATCAAATGTGGGGCAGTAGATGAAATGAGGTTCAACACTAGCAAGCGATTAAGCACATCCTTATAAAAAAGAATACATTTTAACATCTCATAAGTAGAGTTCCACCTTGTTGTTCCATCTTGCTTTAGGTTTTTATTATAAGAAATGCTCAATTCTCTAGCACATTCTTTGAAATGCTTAAGCCTAGCACCTGAACCTCTAACATACTTAACACTCTCTTGAGCTTTGAATATTCCCACATCAATTTCCTTTAGCCCTTCCTCCACAATCAAATTTAACACATGGGCTGCACAACGCACTTGTAAAAACCTACCTTTTAAAATCAACACACGTTTTGCATTCAAAACATTCTTATAAGATTCAATAAAAGCATCGTTGGCTTTAACATTGTCCATGGTGATGGTAAATACCTTCTTCGTGATATTCCAACCATTTAATAATTTAGAAACCTTTTCAAAAATGAGCACACAATAATGGGGAGGAGGTAAATGAGAAAAATTAAGGATTAGATTCTTGACTTTCCAATCTTTATCAATAAAATGAGCAGTGATTTCCATGAAGGAGGCTAATGTCAAAGGAGTCCACATATCCATAGTAAGAAATATTCGAACAGGGCATGATTTAAGTATCTTTTCAATAGAAGCCTTAGTCTTCTTATAAAACTTAAAAATATCAGCCTTGACAATGTTTCTAGTTATGTGTTTGGCATCAAGATTAAGGTAGGAATGGAGCTTTCTAACACCATCATATTCAACCAACAGAAATGGTAGTTCATGTTGCACAATCATCATTGCCAAAGCTTCCTTATGTAATTGTTGATCCAACTTAGTAGTCCTTAATGACATTTCACCACTAGTTGATATAGATTGTATAAACATTTGCTTCAAATCAGAATGTGTTTTGTTTAGAACCAAATAATCTTTAACATGACATCTCAAATTAGTGGTTACATACCTACTATCTGTGATATACATTTGTGACAACCAATACACTTCCCTCTCCTAAAGTCATCATCTTTAGGTTTAGTGTAGGTACCTTCTTATAGGATCTCAAAGTAGTCCCAACCATCAGATCTATTCTTCCTGTTCTTTCCTTTAGTGTTTGTACTGCTCACTGATGCAGATGTGTTTGGTTGTTTCTACACAAATTAAAAAGAAAACAAAAAATTAGAAAAATGAAAATCACACAAAAATTACAAAAAAATATACAAAAGTAGAGACAAAATAAAAAATCACTTTACGCCATCTCATGAAAGCAAACAAAAGAACTAGTCCTGGAAATTTTTTTCCAAAAAAAACCAGATAAAGCAAAATTTGAACTAAGTAACCAGATCCAACCTAGAAAAAACTTGCTCAGAGTATCAATTTTTTTAGTTTATTTTGATCGTCATCCAGATTGTTGAATATAGTTTCCAATAGAACTATAATTTTTGTGAGGCCTAGATCTAACATTAGCATAGGGGAAAAAATAAAACAATATAATTATCCAAAAAAGATATGAATCGAAAAAAAAAACAAAACATAACAAATACAAAAAAACAAACGATCTAACATTATCATGAGAAAGAAGGGGAAAAGAAGGAGAAGAATTTACCAATTCAGAATCGAAAATGTTGATTTTGCTCTCTCTCTTCACTATTAGCCATTTTTAGTGTGTTGTCTCTAAAAAATGAAAATTAAAATGGAAAACCTAAGAGGCCAAGAAGAAAACCACAAGAATGAAGAAAAAGAGAACGTGAGGAGAGAGCAAAGTGAAATACAAAGAGGCGAGAACGACTAATGACTAGCAAGAAAATGTAGATTAGGGTTTTTTTGGGTTTTTATACGGGAACTCCCAAGTGTAGAGCATATGCTAAGTGGGGAGTGGGGAATGCACTTTGAATTGTAAAAAATAAAATTGCAAAGCAGGCTTTTTGGTGCTCTCCAGCTGCCACAAAGAAAAAAGGGAAAAAAAGAAAAAAGCGCACTTTAAATCAAAATTCAAAATTACGTAAATTTTTTCTTTGCCAAATTTTGAAACAATGATTTGTCTTTTTTAAATTCAGATCGGACAATTTTAATCGGTTTTAAATGTTCGATGCTGACCAATTTTAAAAATTCAAATATTTTGTCCGATTAGGTTAACCCGGATCTAGATTTGATTTTAATTTGGACAAAAATTGGTTAACTTGGTTTAAATTTGGTCAAAAAAATTCTAATTCGTATATGCTTTTTTTGGATCGGACAGGGTCAGGTTATTAGTTCGGACGAAATTTTGCTAGGCCTACAATCATAGGGGTGTTAATTAAAAAGATATTTCATTTAATCAATCGGGGGTTAGTTGTTTATAGTCTTAAGAAAGATATTAACATAAGATAGGAATTTTCAAGGTCTAATAATCAATAATTTAATTGCATAATGAAGGATTAATAATTAAGAATTTTAAAGGGGATTCATCACCTAGGTACTATTTACTTGATATCAACTTTTCGTAGTATTTTCCTTTGTTCGCATTCATTATTTTTCAATCTTAGTTTAGTTTAATTTTTAATTAAATGCATAATCTGATTCTACAGTTAGATAATAGGAAAATGGTGAATACTAATACTTATAATCTTTATGGGATCGATCCATATTTGCCTGTGCTAACTATAACTACATCGTGCATTTGCGGTTAAAATCTGTAAATCTTTATAAGTAAAATATTTTCAATCAATAACCCAAGGGAAGTTTGGTCCTTCTTTTTTACAAACTTGAAGACATTCAAAAATGTCTATGAAATACATGCCTATGTGGAGACCTACACGACTGTGTAAGTAAGATATATGGTCATGTATCTAATTATGAATGTGTACAATCACTTACTTGCTTGTATAACTAACCTTGTATAATCACATGGCCTTATTTTATAGTATAAAAGGGAAACTAGGGGGCCAATCAAGGGATGTACAAATTAGAGACATAAAAGGGGGAAAATTCCTTTCCCTTTTAAAAGCTATGAGCAGTTAATCTTCTTCTTTCTAGTTTAAAGTTGATATCAATGCTATTCAAATGTTTCAACATTGATCAATCTTAGTGATTTTGCTCTTAACTCCCTTTTGTAATTGATTATGTTATTTTGTATTCAAAGTTTGAAATTTATGTATGAATGATTTAGAAAGGTTGATTAGATTATTCATATATAGATTTATTGCAAAATTCATGATTACAATATATAATTGTTATAAATCTGATTCATGTGTGGTAAATTAATGGTTATGCATCATTTAGGATAATATAGAATAAGTTAAATGATCTAAGTTTATGTGATTATTTCTTAGGTCAACGTACTTTCCTAATTTGTAATACAACTATCACACTAAATCTAGAGAGCTTATTTTGGGTTGCTTGATAGTTAGACATAATTAAAGAGCTTTTTTTTATTAGTTACAATATAAGAAAGAATGGGATTAACATAGCATATTGTTAGTCTATGGTTAATAGTTTTAAAGACAGGTATGAGAACAATGTTATGATTGATTATGCATATTCGTATAAAGGTTAAGATTGAACTGAGAACTAGATTAAACCCATTGATTAGTCCTTGCAATTTTGTATTGTTTGGCTTGATTTATCTTTCATAGTTCAATTATATTTTATTGCATTAATTGAATTCAACCAAACCCCCAATCCTACACACAGGTTTGTTTATTACAAAGGCTAATCATTCACTCTCTCTCGATACGATCATTTCTTAACACTATTATAAGTTTAGTTGTGTAGAGTTAGGTTTTATATTCTGGTGTATTCATCATACACCATTTCCTCTACCTAGTTTTAGGTTTATTTTTTAGTTAAAGACTAATCATTCACTCTCTCTCGATACGATCCTTTCTGACCACAACTATAAGTTTAATTGTGTAGAGTTAGGTTTTATTTTCTATTGTATTCATCATACACCATTTCCTCTACCTAGGTTTAGGTTTATTTTTAATTTAAATATAAACCATTAAAATAAATCCCTTTTATTTAATTAAATAGGAAATAGTTTTAGAGTTTACTAAATTTCTACTAGATCATTATAAGATTGATACTTTATTTTCTGTTGTATTGTTACCAAATGGCAGGTTCACGTACCTTAGGTTATGAGTAATATTTTGTGTTAGAGGAAAATTTAGTAGTAGAAAGAACATATCACGTCCATCTTTAGAAAAGAATTAGAAAGATACTTGGGTAGGGACTTTAGCCCAATATGCAACCTATAACTTGGTCACTTGCATCATATATAACTTCGAATGGAAGTGTCCAGTTCGGTGGTGATAGAATGGATGTTGATATTAATGCCTCCTTTAGTGTGTTGAATGCAGACATACACTTGTCATTAAACAATAAGGGCACATCTTTGACTAAAAGGTTTGTCAAAGGTCTTGCAACTTGCGAAAAGTCTTTGATGAATCGACAGTAAAATCCTAGATGGACTAAAAACCCTCGCACACCTTTTACATTACTAGGTGGTGGAAGTTTCTCTATCACTTCTGTTTTTGCTTTGTCAACTTCGAACCCTTGGTGTGAGATTTTATGCCCCAATAGTATCCCCTTTTACACCATAAAATGACATTTCTCCTAATTCAGTACCAAGTATGACTCTTCACTTTTTTGAAGAACTCTGTCTAAATTAGTTAAACATATTTCAAAAGAATCTCCAAAAATTGAAAAATTGTCCATTAACACCTCCATTATATCTTCTATCATGTCAGCGAAGATAGACATCATAAATCTTTGAAAGGTAGCTGGGGCATTGCAAAGTCTGAAAAGCATCCGTCTGTATGCGAAAGTACCATAAGGGCCAGTGAATGTGGTCTTTTCCTGATCATCAGGGTATATAAAAATCTGATTATATATTGAATATCCATCTAAGAAGCAATAAAATGAATGACCAGTTACCCTTTCTATAATCTGGACTATGAACAGAAGAGGAAAATAATCTTTCTTAGTAAGTGAGTTGAGTTTGTGATAATCTATGCATACCCTCCATCCTGTGATTGTTCTTATTGAAATTACTTCTCCACTATCACTTTTTATTACTATCATTTTACCCTTCTTAAGTACACATTGTACTAGGTTGACCCATTCACTATCGGAGATGGGATAAATTATCCTTGCATCTAAGAGTTTTATAATCTCTTTCTTGACCACCTCCTTTATGTTAGGATTCATCCTCCGTTGATGCTTGCTCAACCTTCTACATCCTTCCTCTAGGTTTATTTGGTGCATGCAAACATTTAGGCTTATGCCTCAAATGTCAGCAATCTTCCATCTGATGGCTTTCATTCACTTTCTAACAATTTTTACCACCTTACTTTCTTGTTTCTCATTCAATTGATTGGAGATTATTATCGGTAACGTTTGACCTTCACCTAGAAAGGTATATCTGAGATGTGCAGGTAAAGGTTTAAGCTCTAATGTTGGTGGTTTTTCTGTAGATGATGGTATGGGTGCTTCAGTTCGAACCAATTTATCTTGATGCATTTAAACATCTGACTCCTCCATCTCATTGTCACCTTTAGATTCAGGTTTATGATATCCATTATCTATCTCTGCTTCCACTGACTGTAATTCTACGATGCAACTCTAAACTTGTTCTTGCACATTTTGATCTATAATTTCAACGTTCATGCATATGCTGCTCGTTATTGGATTCTTCAAGGCCTTATTCATATTGAATTCAATCTAATCCTCACCTATTCGAAGTGTTAATTTCCCTTTGTGAACGTCAATTATAGCTTTCCCTGTATAAATAAATGGACACCTAAGATTAGTGGATAGTTCTTATCTTCTTTACAATCCAGAACCACAAAATCTACAGGAATAATGAACTTGTCCACTTGCATCAAAATGTCTTCCACTATTCCAAACAATTTTTTAACAGATTGATCAACCAAATGAATTAACATTGATGTTAGCTTGACATCAGACGTGATTCCATCGGTTGTTATTCCGCTTGTTGCATCACAGATACGCAACATACCGGAACAACAAATTAATGTTCCAATTCCACCAATTGAACATATTCATGACGAACCAGCTAATGATGTTCAAGTTACAAATGATGAAGTGATACTACATGAAGTAGCATTACGAAGGTCTGTAAGGCAAAGGAGACCAGCTATTTCAAATGACTATGAAATTTATTCACTTGAACATGAATGTAACTTGAGCATTGATAAAGATCCAGTCTTGTTCAAACAAGCCATTGAATGTACCAATTCTGAAAAATGGTTCAATGCTTTGAAAGAAGAGTTGAAATCAATGGATGACAACAAAGTCTGGGAATTAGTGAAGTTGCCAGAAGGTGCAAAGCAAGTGGGTTGTAAATGGGTCTTTAAGACCAAACGTGACTCACGAGGTAACATTGAAGACTTGTTGCCAAAGGTTATACTCAAAAGGATGGCGTTGATTATAAAGAGACCTTCTCTCCAGTTTCAAAGAAGGACTCTTTAAGAATTGTTATGGCCCTGGTGGCTCATTATGATTTAGAGCTTCAC
>JANQBM010000002.1:14825768-14836141 GCA_025594535.1 Erythroxylum domingense | reverse complement strand
CCCATCAGATTCCTTTTACTCACTATTGTTGGATCCTGCCCTTGTAAAGCCTCTCAGCCTCTTTCTCTTGTAAACATTCTGGATCGCAGGACGTGGCCCATCATTATCCCCTCCTTCAACATTCACCTTGTCCCCAAGGTGGAAATTAGGAAAAACATCCCTTAAAAGCTGAAGTGGTTCCCAGGTGGCTTCAAAAGGTGGAAGGTTCTTCCATTTGATTAACAACTCCTGCTCAGCTCCCTGACCACGAGTTTCCAAAATTTCTTCAGGTTCCACTGTCCACTCCATAGCAGAAGATAAAGATGCTGGAAGTGGCAGCACTTGATCAGATTTTCCCACGGCTCTCTTTAATTGCGAAATGTGAAACACTGGGTGAATTCCAGCATTGTCTGGAAGCTGCAGCTTATAAGCCACCTCACCCATACGTTGAATAATTGGAAATGGTCCGAAATAGCGTGGTGCTAATTTCTTGTTAGGACGTGAAGCTAAGGAGCTTTGTCGATAAGGACGTAGCTTGAGATAGACTGAATCTCCTACTGCAAAAGTCAAGTCGCGCCTATGTTTATTGGCAGCTTGTTTCATCTGATTCTGAGCAATCGACAACTGTTCTTTGAGCTCATCCAGCATCAAATCTCGCTGCAATAACTGTGTTTCTAGAGTGGAATTTGTAGTGTCATGATGATTATATCGTATCAGAGTTGGAGGATCTCTCCCATAAACAATCTTGAAGGGAGTAAGCTTAGTGGCCGTATGGTATGAAGTATTATAGGAGTACTCAGCCCATGGAAGCCACCTAGACCATTGGCGCGGCTGTTGGCTAGCAAAACATCGCAAGTATGTCTCAAGACAACGGTTGACCACCTCACTTTGTCCATCCGTTTGAGGATGATAAGCTGTGCTCCTCTTCAAGGAAGTGCGCTGGATACGGAATAACTGAGCCCAAAAATGACTAAGAAAAATTTGATCTCTATCGGTGACAATACTGCGGGGAAACCCATGCAATTTCACAACACAGTCAATGAACGCCTCCGCAACTACCTTGGCTGTATAAGGATGTTTTAGGGGAACAAAATGTGCATTCTTGCTCAATCGATCTACCACAACTAGAATAGAATCAACCCCGTAAGATTTTGGAAGACCATCAATAAAGTCCATGCTAATATCCTCCCATATGGCTTGGGGAATGGGAAGTGGCTGTAACAAACCCGCCGGAGAAAGGGTCTGATATTTGTGTTGTTGGCAGACCTGACATTCTTCGACAAAACGTTTAATAGCTGCACGCATACCGTGCCAAAACAACTCTCCTGATATGCGTTTAAATGTGCGTAGAAATCCTCCATGTCCTGCTGCTGGACTGCAGTGAAATTCTTGCAGAATTTGTGGAATAAGAGATGAGGAGTGAGGAATTACCAGCTTGCCATGGTAGTGAAGCACTCCATGCACCAGAGACCACCCAGGTTTAGAAAATGGGTCCTCCTCCAAGGCTGTTTTGATAGCACAAAGATCGGAATCAGCAACAATCTCCTTATGCAAAAGGGGCCAATCAATCCAAGAAGGTACTGAAATAGCCATTAGTTCTTCATGATGGGGAATTCTAGATAAAGCATCCGCTACTTTATTCTCCGGGCCCGGACGATATTGAACCTCAAAATCGTATCCCATAATCTTCGTAAGCCACCTTTGATATTCAGAAGCAATCAAACGTTGCTCCAACAGAAATTTCAATGATTTTTGATCCGTTCGCACTACAAAATGCCGACCCAGCAAATAATGTCTCCACTTTTGAATTGCCATCACAATTGCCATCAATTCACGTTCGTAAACTGATTTAAAACGTGCTCTTCCTTGCAACGCATGGCTGTAAAATGCAATTGGCCGCCCTTTTTGTGACAACACGGCTCCAAGGCCAATTCCCGAAGCGTCAGTTTCCACAATAAATTCTGTTGAAAAATCTGGTAAAGCGAGGACTGGCACAGTTTTCATGGACTGCTTTAGAGTGTTGACAGCCGCGGAAGCTTCCTCTGTCCACTGAAAAGAGTCTTTCTTGAGCAAGCTTGTTAGTGGAGCAGCGATTTTGCCATAGTTGCGCACAAATCGTCTGTAATACCCCGTCAACCCAAGGAATCCTCGCAACTCCTTTGGGTTAGAAGGCATGGGCCATTGATCCATGATACTGACTTTATTGGGATCCGCTGCAACTCCTTGGGAGGATATAATATGCCCAAGATACTCCACTTCAGGCTGGCAGAAACAACATTTCTTGGCATTTGCATAAAGATATTGCTCTCTCAAAACAACAGATCGTAAATGCTCCATATGTTCTTCAAAAGATGAACTATAAATCAGGATATCATCAAAGAATATGAGCACGTACCGACGCAAAAACGGGCGGAATATATTGTTCATTAATGCTTGGAACGTTGCCGGGGCATTCGTCAATCCGAACGGCATCACTAAAAATTCGTAGTGGCCGTCGTGAGTACGAAAGGCAATCTTGTGAACATCCTCCTCCTTGACACGGATTTGGTGGTATCCCGATTTAAGATCTAGTTTGGTAAACAACTTGGCCCCATGAAGCTCGTCTATCAACTCATCGATGTTAGGGATTGGGAATCGGTCCGGAATCGTAACACGATTCAATGCCCTATAATCCACGCAAAATCTCCACCCACCATCTTTCTTACGGACCAAAAGCATAGGACTAGAGAAGGGACTAACGCTTGGCCGTATAATGCCTGCCGATAACATTTCTGTTACTAACTTTTCAATCTCCGCCTTTTGAAAATGAGGATAGCGGTATGGCCTAACATTGACAGCACTCGCGCCTTCTTTCAACAAAAGTGCATGTTCATTACCACGCACTGGAGGTAATCCCTTCGGGCTCTCAAAAACAGCCTTAAATTCTTGCAGTACTTCTTTGACTCTCGGATCATCGCACTCCCTAGCAGTGTTACTCTGGACTGCTATATGCATTAACTCCAACATCAGCCCCGATTTCTCTTGTTGTAATTCCTTAGCCATGGTCTTCAAAGAAACCAACGCTTTAGTAAGGCTTGGGTCTCCCTTAAGTTGAATAGTTTGACCCCCTACCTCAAAAGTCATAGTGAGCTTTTTCCAATCATCCCTGGTTTCTCCCAGAGTGGATAACCACTTTAGTCCCAAAATCAAATCGGTACTCCCCAATGGTAAAGGCAAAAAATCTTCCACAATAGTCAAATCTTGCAACCTAAGAACCACTCCTTTACACACCCCCATACCCTTCAATTGTTTCCCAGACCCAATCACAACTCCATACTGGGAAGTCTCATGAATGGGAATTTGAAGAGTTTCCACTAGACTCGTGGAGATGAAGTTGTGGGTAGCCCCACAATCGATGAGCACTACAACCTCCAAGCCATGTACTTTACCTCTCAACTTCAGGGTTCAAGGTTCTGACAATCCAACCACCGAATTTAAAGAGAGCTCCACATTATTCAGATCTTCTTCTATTGCCGTTACTCCTTTCTCCTTTGGTCCTTCATCTTCATCACCTTCACTGACTAGCAATACATTTAGTTCGCGCTGCGGACAGCAATGGCCAAAGTGCCATTTCTCATCACAACGGAAACATAAGCCTTGAACTCGTTTAGTTTGAGCCTCGGCAGGAGTTAATTTTTGAAATTTTGGTGGTGCAGGTAAGGCTGGTGTTTTAGTGGTTTCTGGAGTGCTTTGTTTGGGAGGTGGGTTCAATGTCGTAATTGGCTGAGGTGTTTTGTTTGTTGATGGGTTGTAGTTTTTGTTGGGGGTCCATGTGATAGTTTTGTTATCATTTTTGTATTGGATTGAAGGGGGTTCTTTGTGGGCTTTGGAGTTAGGAGTTAGACCCAAGATCTGATTCTTTCGTTCGATTCGGGCCGCCGTATCTATGTTTTCTTTCGACGATCGTGGGTTCAAGACTAATAATTCAGCCTTGATTTTCTCTTGCAATCCATTTACAAAGACAGCCGCCATGGTTTCCTCTTCTAAAGCTCCCACAGACGCTGCCAAGTACTCGAACTGAGCACGATATTCTGCCACCGTTCCTTCTTGTCTCATAGCAAAAAATCGATGGAGTAAAGTCCCATCATGTAGTCCTGCAAAACGTTGCAATATCTGGCCCTTTAGTTCTTCCCATGAAGAAAATGACTTGTTACGCTCCTCAAAACGTAACCATGCCTGCGCTTCACCCTCAAAACATATGCCCACTGCCTCTAACTTGTCACTCTCCGTCAACCGATTGATAGCAAAATATCTTTCTGCTCGAAAAATCCATGAATCTGCTCCTTCACCATCGAACACCGGAAGCTCTAACTTTCTTGGGTATTTGTCTTTTTCCATCACTTTTTCAGCAATATCAAGGGTTTGGTTTCGTGGGTCAATGGGGTTTATGGTGTTGGTTTGGGTATTTGTTTTTGGTTCAGTTTTGCTGGGTGTTTGGGTTTTGGAAGTGCTCGAATCTCCAGGTTGTTGTTGTTGGTTAACTTGGTTTTGTAGAAGGAGTTGTAGGCTGGTTTGGGTTTCTTGTAGCTGGGCTATAACGAGAGCAAAGTTGGCATTCATACCTTTGAAATCTTCTTCCAATTGCTCTACCCGTGTTTCCATCCGAGTTTTTGGGTGTGTTGATTCCATGTCGATGTGGTCAGATTATCACGGGAGGATTGTGATGCTCTGATACCAAATTTGATAGAACACTGACGTAGTAAAGTGTAAAAGATAAAGCACTGCTATATTAGACTGTAAAGGACAAGAATTTAAGGAAACAAGAGTTTATAATAATAAGAAGAATTGATGACACCGGCAGTTTTGTGAAGTCTGCCTTACTTCTCCATCATCAAAACATTTCATCAATCTTCTCTGCCTATTCTTTCTTTCCTGTTCTCTTATAAATGACGCATAACAAACTCAGCCTTATCTGGCATAACAACTTGACACAAAATGGACTCTGCCTACAGCGTAACAAACTCAACAATCGTAACTGCACTCCTTGGTGATCATGCACAGAGCATGCCACCTCAGCCCCCATTCTTACATTTTATTCATGCATCCCATCAGATTCCTTTTACTCACTATTGTTGGATCCTGCCCTTGTAAAGCCTCTCAGCCTCTTTCTCTTGTAAACATCCTGGATCGCAGGACGTGGCCCATCAAAGAATGCCAAACATTGTTGACTAAAAATTTCTAAAATTGCAATTCCTATGAGTAGCAGATTACCACTTTTCTCGTGCTGAGCCACTTTCTGAATTTTCCATGGGAGTAGGTGTTGGATTTTCTGCTATGTTATTGGATTTTCATTTCTTTTTCCTCTTTCCTTATCCTGTTTTTCTGTCTTTTATCACTATACTTTTTCTCACGGATGTTAAAGAAATGCAGTTTTTATTTAGGTGATTAAGGTACATTTTCTTTAATCATTTGACTCATCTGCTTCTTTCCTTGCTTTCTTTGCAGGAAATGAAACAAAGCTGGGTATGAGCAGGGGCATACCTGAACCTAAACTCACAGCTGTGGATGCCATGATTGACAAATTAACTGGAGCTATATTTGTTTTCCAAATAGTGGTTGTTGTTGTTTTGGGCATAGCTGGTAACATTTGGAAGGACACAGAAGCAAGAAAGGTTTGCTGGACTTGCTCAGTTATTGTTTTTTACAGTAATGATTTAATCAAATTTAATGTTTAGCAGAAGAACCTTTTGGTATGTCTCAGCATTTGTAAATTGCTTGTCGACATAACGATAGTTGTTTCATAGCATATGGATCCTAGTCAACATTTTTGTGGCGGAAATGAGGCAATTCAGATGTGCAAAGTACTCATTAGTGACTGCTGGATGTGTACAATTTAAGTTTGCTTTGATGACAACATTGCTTTGGAATGCTGTCATGAATACAGACATCAGCTATAAGGATTGCTTTAAGCTGGGGTCTTAAATTGGCTGTTTGTATTAGTTAATTGATTTTCTTGGTTTGTTATTAATTTCAGTTCACTTGTTCTGTCCTTTAATTTTCATGTCTTGTCCATAAGTGAAGATTGAGATATCCAATAATGCACTTCGTGTTTTCTTAAAATAAATTTACAAATGTAATGACTGCATCCAAATTTAATCTCTCTTGTTTTTGGTCACTTATGACAAAAATGTTCATGTAGTCTAAGTTTTCTTAAATTTTTAATTTCCTTTTACATGCTTGATGGCACAATATGATTGTAGGATTAGTAGGGTTTATATGGGTGTAACTAGAAAAGACAAACTTCATTTGGAATGTTGACCTTACAAGAGAAGATCTTTGTTCATAGAAAACTCTTTTTTAGTAAAATTTGGGAGTATTGATTGGAGAGGACTTATATATGGTGAAATTATAGATATGAAACTTGGTGAGAATCATTCGATGATTGTAATTGTTAGTTTTGGAACTATGAGTGCATTCGCCCAATGTTTTCTATATGTTTTTGTGCTTATTTTCTTCGGCAAATATGTGTCATACTATCTCAATTTTCTATATGTTTTTGTGCTTATTTTCTTCGGCAAATATGTGTCATACTATCAATTGAGATCAAATATTTCTCCATTCTATACTCAGCTCTGATGATTTTACTTTGCCTTTTATTTCAAAATTAGTAATGCTTATTTTCATGGTTGGACCCTTGGATTTTTATTACATTGTTTCCACTCAATTTTTCTGCATCTTGTATCTCCCTCTATGTATTTCACTACTTTGTGGTTTTTTCATTTTGCTTTTTTTCTGTTGAAAGAAAAAAGGCGCTTTGCCCTTGTACTCGAAGTGATGGGTTAGGACGTGGAGGGGCAAACTTTTAGTAGTTTGGCTATCTATAGTAACTGCAATCTTAGTGTAACTCTTCATTTCTGTTTTGTTATCGTTGCGTTGTTTTTGAAATTTTACATCATTTTTCTGAACTTGACTCCTTTGCAGCAATGGTATGTGTTGTACCCAAGTGAAGGACCATGGTACGAATTACTGATTATCCCTCTAAGGTTTGAGCTTCTCTGCTCAATCATGATACCTATATCTATTAAGGTAAACTCTTTATCATCTTTATTATTTGTTTCTGCTTTGTTATTTAGAAACTTTGGCACTTTAGCATAGTGATTGATTGCGAATGCTTTCTATATATGCTTGAATGTAGTTAATTGTTTTGTCTCTTATGTAGTCCAGTAAGGCATCGTTATATCAGTTTCAAGCACGGATAACAAGGTTCTAGTTGCAGAAAATTTGGAAACCTGCCCAATTTACTCTGAGGTTTCAGTTCCTTTGATCCAAATTGCAAGCATTAGGGAAGCTAAAAAGTGTTATCGATGAAATGCTTTTAATCAGGGTTGTGATACCTGAAGGTGTTCATGTTGAGAGGATAATGAATTGTGAACTTGGAATACTAAATCTTTTGTATGATTAAGGAAAACAATTGTTGATCACTTATGTCATTAGGTTAGGTAGCAGAAATATAGCCAGCAGGTTCTGCTTGTGAGGAACAGAATGTTCCCAGCATATTTGATAGTTATATGTTTTAGGTGTAGAAAATAATTCTATGTCAACATTTGATAGTTATCAAATTTGTTGATTCACTGTCCTAAAATGGGTGTATGCTATTAGAGAAAGATAAACAGATCTTCTGAAAGTAGTCTTATGTGAATATAGGAAATACAGAACATAGATAATCTCATGCTTATGTATTTTTAACTAAATTCCAACAATTAATTGGTTTCAAAAGTAATAATCTAACTATGATGTTGTCTGATTTATTTTTCGAAAATATGCTTGACTATGTTGTCGTATCTTATAATCGGTTGATTTATAATGTGTCCTTTCTTTGTTTTTTAATTTAATTTGAGGAGTATCATCTATTCAAATGTGTAATGATCATTTTCTTATTTTACAGGTTTCGTTGGATCTTGTTAAGAGCTTGTATGCAAAGTTTATTGATTGGGATGCTCAGATGTTTGACTTAGAAACTAGTACTCCGTCCCATGCTACAAAGTAAGTTTAGTGATTGATATCATTGCCATGAAGTTAAAGTTGAAAGGAAACCAAGTTTTTTTTGAAATATTTTAAATAGTTATCATTTTTGGTGGCAGCACAGCAATTAGTGAGGACCTGGGACAAGTTGAGTACATTTTGACGGACAAAACTGGAACCCTCACTGAAAATCGAATGGTCTTTAGGAGATGCTGCATTAATGGTGTCTTCTATGGGAATGAGACTGGTGATGCTTTGAAAGGTTGCTTTCCACCCCCTTCCACCTGATTTGAGCCAATCATTTTTATTTGCCACTGTTTTGTTACTTTCCTTGTTTTCTCTTTCGATTCAACTTTTGAAAATAAATTTTACTCATTTTCTTCTTATTATCTACTTTAGGTGAATTTGTCGCTGATGTAGATCTATTAGTTCTCTTTCTTGTCTGGGACCTTTTTTCTATGTTTGGCTGTATTTTCACATTTGTAATAACATTTTGTAGTTGCTATTGCAAAAAATAGCTATGCTAGGTGAAGTCCGTATTTTAATTTTGGGGAGTTCAATGTGCAAGCACAGAGTTGATTGCTAAACCACTGCTAGGGCAGTAGGATTTGGAAAAGGTCTAACTGATTTTTGAACGATTAGAGATTGTTTGACTCTTGTAGTAAAATTAGTAAAATTTGGCTACAAAACTGTTGTTCTGTACTTGTGTTTTTCTTAGAGAACTGCAAAATAGAGCTTCAATGTTTTAGGTTGAATTGGAATTCTAAAGATATGCAGTATATCATGGGCATTAGTGTGCCTAAGGATCTAAGAAACATGTATGAATGCGTGATTCAAAGACCTTCAGATTACATAATCTAAAGAAGTAGAATTTGGCTATATCAAAATTGAAAATGTAGCTGTGGGGTGTGTGTGTCATGACAGGAGGTATTAGCTCTTATACTATTCTAACAGTTTAATTTTTTTTAGTTTGCTTATTTTGAAGTATTAAAATGGCCATTTATTTTGCACAGCCTAATTAAGTGTGACTTGTTGCAGATATTTCCTAAGTTGACCTAACTAATGAGTTATCAACTTGTGCTTATTTTATTTTTTATATATATTTTACATGTTTATTTTTAAAACCTGGCTTCTGACCATCCTTACCTTTGCTAAAAAGACTTGCGACTGCTCAATGCCATTGCTAGTGGATCTCCTGATGTTGTTCACTTTCTTAAAGTCATGGCCATATGTAATACTGTTGTGCCTGTTCAAAGGTGATTGCCTCTTCTATCTAGTCATTTTCTTCTATTTTCATCTGCATTTCCATCCTTGTAAAATTTTCCTGAAATTCACTGTCGTGTCATTTTTAATTTTCCTGAAATTCACTGTCGTGTCATTTTTGCCATTTGCTCTTTTGGTCATGCCATAGGACCTTTACTCACAATATCATTTTCTATTTTTGCTGCTGTTCATAGCAAAACTGGAGCCATTTTGTACAAGGCTCAGTCCCAGGATGAGGATGCTCTTGTTAATGCTGCTGCCAAGTTGCACATGGTCTTTTTTAACAAGAATGGGAGCTTTCTTGGTAAAATTTCTTCTTACTCTTTGCTACTACAATGTATCTAAAACTGAATTTTTATGTTTAACTATTGCTTTGATCTGCAGAGATCAGGTTTAATGCTTCTGTAGTTCGGTACGAGGTATTAGACATTCTGGAATTCACTTCTGATAGGAAAAAAATGTCAGTGATAGTGAGAGATTGTCATAGTGAGAAGATATTCCTTCTGTCAAAAGGAGCAGATGAAGCGATACTTCCTTATGCATCTGCTAGTAAGATTTTTATTTTGGAGTTTCCCGTTACTTTTCGTATGACCAAATGAATAGCTATACTGTACTGCACATTCCTAGACATTTAAGAATCTCCAAATCCGTAATGAACATGTTGGTTTGTTTCCAACCATATCCTTGAAAGGATTGATGGCCACCTTAGTTTCTTCTTGCTTGACCTACTGTTGAAATAGGTAAGAACTTGGGTTATCAAAGATTATGAAGGATTGGCTGACTACATGCAAGCGGGTGGGTAAGTAGAAAAATGTCATGTGAAAGATAGGAGAAGCAAAATGGTTACCTTCTAGAAGGGGATGGTTGTTGATGAAGAACACTTGTAGTTGAGAGAGGGGAAAGAGGAAAATTGAGCACACCTTAAGAGGGGGGAAGATCCAAGACCCTGATTAGCTATCAATGCCTAAATGGTACTGAATGCTTGTTGAAATCTACTTCATTAACATTTCCACTCAGTTGAATTTAGGGTAAAGAATATATTTCTGTATTTATTGGAATTGTATGATAATACAAGTATGTACAATGCTGCCTCTTATATAGATTAGAGGCCTGAAATCCTAAAACTGGAT
>JANQBM010000002.1:14813007-14825668 GCA_025594535.1 Erythroxylum domingense | reverse complement strand
TAAAGACGGGTAAAGGGACCTAAGGACTCTAAATGGTGGATGACCCAGGCGTTTATGGTGGAGCCAAATTTCTGAGACTGTATTCAGCTTATTGTTTGTAAGTGGGACTTTGGGCTAGTTTGGGTTTGCATATCAGTGAGATAGTAAAGGCCATCCTTTGCTTTAGTAGTTCCAATCATCTTCCCTGTTGTAAGATTATGAAAAATGCAGTGAGATGCGAAGAAAGTTACGGTGCAATTCAAATCGGTAGTAAGTTTTTGGATTGAAATTAAGTTGTGAGAAAATTTTGGTACATGCAGGACATTTTTAAGAAGTAGAGAAGGTTGGGCTTGTATATTTCCTGAGCCACTAACCAAGGCTCTCGAGTTATCAGCCAAGGTAATATAACTATTGTAGGAAGGTTGATAGGAAGAAAATTTAGGAGAATAAGAGGACATATGATCAGTAGCACCCGAATCCAATATCCAGGTATCCCAAGGATCTATATTCGAAACACCAAGAGACTGAGAATTAAGAACCTTACCAGCCATGGTGAGAGAGCATTGACCTGAATTTTTACCTGCTATGGTGAGAGAGCATTGACCTGAATCTTTTCCTAAAGAATCAACAAGTGTTTTGAGCCTTTCCAGGTCATCCTTGCTAAATTGGGGTGGTTCAGGCACATTATCTATGCCACACTTGGTTAAGTTGACCAAGCTTTGGTTCAGTCCCTTAAATCCTCCTTTTCGAGCCAGAATTTGTTCCTTCCCGTGGAGCTTAAAGCAGTTCTCCTTGGCGTGGCCAGACTTCTTGCAGTAAGAGCACCACCTAGTTGATTTTGTATTGGAGCCTGAGTTTGGTGAAGAACCCTCAATAAGCTGTTTAGGGTTCTTGTTGGGTTTCTTGCTTACTATAAGGGCAGATCCGTCAGAGGATTCTAGAGATTTTTCATCCAGCATAACTCCTCTCCGCGTTTCCTCCCCTCGAATCATGTAGAAGACCTCAGATAATGTAGGTAGAGTTTCCTTACCAAGAACTTGGACTCTTATGGAGTCAAATTCAGCATTGAGTCCAGAAAGAAATTCAAAAATTCTGTCCCTTTCAACTACACAAGCTAGAGTGGCTGCATCTTGACTGTATATACCATATTCAAATTCTGGTATTGATCCAGCTCATTCCATAGGCCATTCAAGGTTCCATAGTAATCAGTAACAGAAAGGGAACCCTGTTTGGTGTGGAAAATACGGGTCTTGAGTTCATAGCATGTAGACATGTCATCCTTCTTGGAATAAGTCTGCCTAAGGTTGTCCCAGATCTCCCTAGCTGATGATAGAAACATACAGTTTCTGTTGATTTCCGGAGTCATAGAATTCCACAGCCAAGTCATGATAAGAGAATCATCATCATCTTAGAAATCTGTTTGTAGTTCTGTTTTAGCCATAGGAGCCCCTTCAATGTGACTGAACCTCCTTCGGCCTTTGAGAGTGGTACGGATCACCTGAGCCCATTGGAGGTAATTTTTTCCATTAAGATGATAAGTGGGGTGCAGTACTGGCAGATCATTGGGGTTGAGAGGGATGAGGTTGGCAGTAGATTTCTGTGATAAATCAGTAGCCATAACTGGGCAGGGGCAAAGGACCGGAAGAAGAGATTAGAAAAATAGCAATGAAGGCTGGAGGGCAAAGATGTAGAGGCAGAAGGGGCTCAGCAATTAAGGCTGAGAATAGGCAGTAGAGGCAGAAGCTCCCAGAACTGGCAGCTCTGATACCAAGTTGAATTTAGGGTAAAGAATATATTTCTGTATTTACTGGAATTGTATGATAACACAAGTATGTACAATGATGCCTCTTATATAGATTAGAGGCCTGAAATCCTAAAACTGGATTTCCTAAAAATTAGGGATACCGGATACCTCTTACTATAATTAGGGAATAAGTATCTCCTACATTTATTGGGAGATATATCAATCATAATCTTTAAGATATAGCAGAATCCCTAAGATAAGAATGATAAGAAACAACATTAGCCAACACACTCCATTAACCAATAATATGGACAGATTGACATTAAAAACACATCTTCAATTGATGGCGCTTTTTCTTCTTTTTCGTGAGGAAGATGATTTAAAAGGAAAAGATTCTGATGTACAACTTTTTGTAAGTATGGTTCTTGAGTATATATAAAAAATAAGTTTAAGACTGAAAGTACCTTCACTACTAATTTAGTACAATTGGTAATAGATGGGTGTAAGTTAGAAAGATTATGTTAAAGGGTTAGTTGACAAAAGGATAAGGTCAAATTAATCATTTCACCTTGCAGAAACTGTTGTCTTTTTCTTGCGTTTGCCTTTGGCCCTTTGCTTTTTGACTGTTAGGCTTTTGGCCTTGACTTTCCTTATTTTTGAGTGAACTCAAAGCTAGTAATATGAGGGAATTTAAAGCCTATGATCTGAAAATGGAAGCAGATGAGCTTTCAGTTACCTGTTTATTTTTGTGTATGGATCATACCTGCAACTTCTCTAGACTAGACTTTTAAGTCTTTTGACCAATTAATTGAACCTTTCGAATTTATATGAAGTATTAACATTCTATTTGATCCAGAGGAGATACATTGTGAACAAATAAAAAAGAAGAGGAAACATAATTGAATTTTTTTTTACATACTTTATAATATATACTCTTTGTTGATAAAAACTGATAAAATAATAAACATAAAAAAGCTATATTTTCAGACACTGAAATGGACAAGTATGGATTATGATCTCTACTATTTCCTATAGTAAATCCACTACTGTTTGCATTGGCATCTGATTCAAGTCAAATTAATTCAGGACAACAAACAAGGACATTTAGTGAAGCTGTAGAACAATATACTCAATTGGGCTTGCGCACATTATGCTTGGCTTGGCGAGAATTGAAAGAAGATGAATATCATGCTTGGTCTTTGATGTTTAAAGAGGCCAGTAGCACGCTTGTCGATAGGGAGGTAAATGCTATATTACTTTTTGTTTTTTGGCGAACTTGAGTGGTCAAAGTTTGTTAATAAAAAAATTTGAATCTGTTGAGATACCATTCTATGCAGTGGAGAATAGCTGAGGTTTGTCAAAGAATAGAGCATGATCTTGAAATTCTAGGAGTCACAGCTATAGAAGATCGTCTACAGGTGAGATGTTATGATTGTCACATTGCTATCCAACTTACTGCTCTTCTCATCTTTAAATCCATGATTATCTTTCAGGATGGTGTACCTGAAACTATAGAGACACTTAGAAAAGCAGGAATAAACTTTTGGATGCTAACAGGAGATAAGCAGAATACTGCCATACAAATTGCTCTTTCATGTAATTTCATTTCACCAGGTTGATAAATATTTTTCCCATTCCATTTTGATCTTTATTGCATTAATTTGTACAATATGGTTGACCTTAAATAAACACTACTGAAGCTTCAAAGTTAAATTTCATAAGCTTTGAAATTTCCTTTAAAGTCTGAAGATCATGTAAGCTTTCCTCTATGGAACTGAGTGAAACTTGTGAACCATAATTAACACCTTTTTCTGCTAGAAGTCTTGAATAATTTGTGCCATGCTACCATCTATTAGTTAATTTCCTTGTTGATTTTCTTGTTTGTTTATTACGCAACTTCTCAATCTATTCAATTTCCAATTTCCTTTATCCATGGACCACTGCCTCTACAATTCCTGTCTTGAACTTCTTGACAGAGCCAAAAGGTCAGCTTCTGTTGATTGATGGAAAAACAAAAGATGAAGTTTGTAGGAGTTTAGAGAGAGTGTTACTTACAATGCGGATCACAACTTCAGAACCAAGGGTATGACTAAAATACTCTTCTATTGCAATTTTAAAGTCAGTCATAAGCTTATTTTGTGCCATTCACATACTAGAAACATAGTTTTGAGTCTTGGTCTTTGTGGACAATTGCGTGCATTTTAAAATGATTCTTTTATTTTCTGTATGAATTTTGTGTGTGTGTGGGAGCATGTCTCTATCCTGCTCGGTTACTCAAAATAATGAGCACATGATCCTTCATGGATGGCAACAAACAATACTTTATTCACATGTTATTATTGTTAATTTCCTATTGCAGGAAGTAAATTCAGATTATTATATTGGTACAGTTCAATCAAATTTTGGTTGATATTGTCCTCTTTAGTTTATATTGCTTTTTGTGGACTATGCTTAATGATGATTGAAGGAATTACGTCATATTACAAAGGGAATCACATGTGAACAATATATCTTTTTCTTGTTCAAGCTTAAGGGGGATGATAATCTTTGCTTGCGGACCTACAATCAGTTTTTGTTTATCATTCATTGAATTGGTCTTTGAGCAAACCTGTATAAACAACAGCCGTTTTTTATTTAATATTTTAATAAAGGATTGAACTGATAAGGATTTGGTTATATTGTCATATACCCATTAAGATTTGTTTATGTTTTATTTTATTTTAATTAGGATTTGTTTATGTTTTGTTTTATTTTAATTTTCCTAGTTAGGAAGGTTTTCTTGTCTAGCAAGAAAAGATATAAGTTAGCTTTAGAAAAGGATTTCAATCAATCCTTTTCACACTAGAATTAGGACTCTCATGTGCCACATTAGGGTATAAAAGGGAGGGTTAACAGATGTTTTTAAAAAATGAAAACATTGCCTTTAATAAAGCTTCTGCAGGAAATTTTCCTTAGAGAGATTGACTTTCTCTTGTTGGTTAAATCCTAAGTTTTATGCTTAGATTTGGTTCAGAGATTAACTTAAAACCTCTACTTAACTACTTCCACTGTGTTAGTTGGTATCAGAGCAATTAAATCTAGTTTTTCCTGGATTTCTTTCCTGTTGCCTTTCCTCAGTTTTGTTTCTGTTCCACATCTTCCAGCCCATCTTCCAGTCCCACCAACCCAGAAAAGTCACCCAAAATCGATAAAATTCACCCAAAACCTAGAAAAGTCAAACCAAACGTTTTCAGTTTTGACCAACTGGTATAGATGGCTGATCAAGGAGATAACCAGAGATTTGACGAAATTTTGGAGGCTATTAATGGATTAGCGACTCGTATGGATCAACTTCTAACCATTGTGGGCCTTAATCAAGCCAATAATGAAAGAATACCAATTAATGGAGCTCAAGGCAAAGGTTTATTGGCAGACTTGATCTTCCAAGGAATGCAGAAAATAGGAGAGCTCACGGTCAAAATCAGATGCCTCTTATGGAAGATAGTTTGCAAGAAGAAATTCTAGATCAAGACCAACCAAGAAGAGGCCAAAGGGATAAAGATGATTACAAGATTAAAGTTGAAGTCCCTTACTTTTGTGGAAATCTAAGCGTTGAAGGCTTTCTTAATTGGATTGACGAGGTGGAAAGTTTTCAAGAGATGATAGAAGTCATAGATGATAAACTAGTTAGAATTGTGGGCTATAAATTAAAAAGTGGTGCTAAAGTTTGGTGGAGTAATCTTCAAAAGAATCAGGAGAGGAATGGAAAACTACCAATCAGATCTTGGAGGAAATTGAAATAAGCCCTTTTCCTTAGATTTTACCCCTTGATTATGAGCTGCACTTATTTGATCTTTATCGAAGTTGTGTCCAAGGTTCTAGGAGTGTGGAGGAGTATCATTCTGAGTTCTTGAGGCTGGCGGCACACAATAATCTTGAAGAATCTGACATGCAGCAAGTCTCAAGGTATCTTAGAGGATTAAGATCATCCATAAGTGAAAGGCTTGGAATGCACACTATTTGGAACATAGAGGAAGCCTACCAATTGGCCTTGAAAGTTGAAAAGATGGAAAAGGCACGTAAGAGGTTTGAATACCCTAGGAAAACAACTCAACAAAATCCAAATGAAATTCGAAATGAAGTGGTAGGAAAGGGGAAAGCATTAGCTGTAACATTGAAAATCGATAATGCCCCTAAAGATCTAAGAGTGGATAAAAGGAAGCCTTTTGAAGGAGGTGGCGGCAGCAGCAGCAGTAGAGGAGTTCCTAAGGGTTCCAACCCATATGCACCACCAAAAATAGACGTGTTATAAATGCCAGAAGCTTGGACATAGAGAGTAATTATCCTGAGAGAAAGATGGTCAACGTTGCTGAAAAAGGAGACTACCTTAATGAAGGTGAAGAAGATTTAGAAGAGCTTCAAGAAGAGGAAGAAGAAGAAGAGGAGTTTGCTGAAGAAGTTGCCGAGGACAGAGTTAGTCTAGTGGTATGGAAGATACTTTGATCATCTAAAACCGAGGAGCCACAACAAAGGAGAAGCATTTTTAGATCCTTCTGCACTGTTAATGGTAAGGTGTGAAACCTCTTAGGTGGATCACATGAAGCTTCCTACTGAGAAACATCCTCATCCCTACACCATTGGTTGGCTTACTGATGGGCCAGCCTGGAGAGTAATTGTAGTGTGTCAAGTTCCTATTTCTATAGGAAAGTCTTACAAGGCTACTGTTTACTATGAAGTGGTGGACATGAATGCAAGCCACATACTCCTAGGAAAGCCATGGCAATTTGACATGGATATTACTTATAGGGGAAGAGATAATACAGTCTCATTCCAATGGAAAGGCAAGAAAGTGACCATGCTACCCACAAATGCAACCTTTGATGTGCCAAAGACTTTTAGACTGGAGGGAAAGACATTGTTGACCCTTAGTGGGCAAGATTTTTGAGAGGGAAGTTAAGGAGACTCGAGAGGCTCATGTCTTAGTGGTAAAGAACCAATTATTGGAGAAAGAGGAGGAGAATGGAGCTAATTCAGATCTGATCCAGTTGCTTTTGGAGGAGCTTTCAGATTTGGTCCCTTCTGAATTACCTAATGAATTGCCACCTATGAGAGATATTCAACATCACATTAATCTAGTACTTGGAGCTAAGCTTCCTAATCTGCCCCATTATAGAATGAACCCTAAAGAAGTCGATATTCTAAGAGAACAAGTGGGAGAATTGATAAAAAAGGGCTTGATCTGAGAAAGTATGAGTCCTTGTGCTGTTCCTGCCCTTTTGACACCTAAGAAGGATGGATTGTGGAGAATATGTGTTGACAGTAGAGCCATTAACAAAATTACCGTGAGATATCAATTTCCTATTCCCAGATTGAATGACATGCTTGATCTACTCTGTGGCTCTCAGGTATTCTCTAAACTTGACCTAAAAAGTGGTTATCACCAAATACGGACCAGACTTAGGGATGAGTGGAAGATCGCATTTAAAACGAACGAGAGGTTGTATGAGTGGCTAGTCATGCCCTTTGGGTTATCCAATGCCCCTAGCAATTTTATGAGAATCATGAACCAAGTGCTTAGACCTTTTAGTGGAAAGTTCGTGGTTGTTTATTTTGATGATATCCTTGTCAATAGCAGAACAGTTGAAGAGCATCTAGAGCATTTGAGGAGAGTCTTGTCTGTTTTACAATATAATAAGCTTTATCTGAACTTAAAAAAGTGCATTTTGTTGACTAGCAAGTTACTGTTCTTGGGGTATGTGGTTAGTTTTGAAGGAATTCATGTGGATGAAGAAAAGGTGCAGGCAATTCGTGAATGACCTGCCCCTAAGAATGTTAGTGAGGCTCGATCTTTCCATGGGCTAGCTACTTTCTACAGGAGTTTCATTAGAAACTTCAGTTCAATTATGGCCCTTATCACAGAATGCATGAAGAAAGGAAAGTTTGGTTGGAATGATGAAGCTGAGAAAAGTTTTGCGTTGATTAAGGAAAAACTCAGCTCTGCTCCTATCCTAGCCTTATCGGACTTTGACAAGCTTTTTGAGGTTGAGTGTGATGCATGTGGAGTAGGTATTGAAGCTATTTTATCTCAAGAAGGCTGACCTGTAGCTTTCTTTAGTGAAAAGTTTAACGATACAAGGAAAAGATGGAGTACCTATGATAAGGAATTTTATGCAATTGTGAGAACATTGAAACATTGAGAGCATTATCTGATTCAGAGAGAGTTCAATCTTTACACTGCTCATCAAGCTTTAAAGTTTCTGAACAGTCAAAAGCACTTGAGTAATATGCATGCCAGATGGACTACTTTCTTACAGAAATTTCCTTTTGTTATTAAACATAAATCTGGTGTGACTGACAAGGTGGCTGATGCACTTAGTAGGAGGACAATATTGCTTTCTACTGTGTCCCAAGAGGTAGTTGGATTTGAAGTTTTAAAGCAGCTTTATGAGGATGATGAAGCCTTTAGGTGGTTGAAGTGTATTCAGAAGCAGCCTACTGGTGAGTTCCATATCACTGATGGTTTTTCTTTTCCACAGTAACCAACTTTGTGTTCCTCATACTTCTCTTAGAGAAAAGTTGATTGGTGATGTGCGTAGTGGAGTATTAGCCGGTCACATGGGAAGGGACAAGACCATTACTAGTCATGAAGACAGGTTCTATTAGCCTCAGTTGAAGAAAGATGTCTAACTTTGTGACAAGGTGCTCTGTTCGTCAGACTACTAAAGGAAGATCCCAGAATACTGGTTTGTATATGCCACTCCCTATTCCGGAAGATATTTGGGAGGACTTGTCTATGGAATTGTCCTTGGACTACCTAGAACACAAAGGGGAGTTGATTCTATTTTTGTAGTAGTTGATAGATTTTCCAAGATGGCGCATTTCATTGCATGTAAGAAGACTGCCGATGCATCTAATGTGGCTAGATTGTTCTTTAAAGAAGTGGTAAGATTGCATGGAATTCCTAAATCCATTACATCTGATCGAGATTTGAAGTTTCTTAATTACTTTTCGAGAATTTTGTGGAGGATGTTTGATACTTCTTTAAACTTTAGTAGCACTGCTTATCTACAAACAGATGGTCAGACTAAGTCACTCAATAGGACTCTCAGAAATCTATTGAGGAGTATTTGTGGAGAAAAACCTAAGTAATGGGATTTACTGAGTTTGCCTACAATAGTGTTGTCCATAATGCTACTGGTAGATCACCATTTTCCTCGGTATACTTGAAAGTTCCAAAGAGTACTGTTGATCTAATAAAACTTCCAAAGTTATCAAACTTAAGCATAGCAGCTGAAAATATGGCCAAGCAAGTGAAGACTGTGCAAGAGGAGATTCGAGAGAGACTTGAAAGAACTAATGCCAAATATAAAGAAAAAGCTGACAAACACAGGAAGTCTAAAACTTTCCAAGAAGGTGACAAAGTGATGATTTTCTTAAGGAAAGAAAGATTCCCTATTGGAACCCACAACAAATTGAAGCCGAAGAAATATGGTCCTTATGAAATACTACATAAAATCAACGACAATGCTTATGAGGAGATGGGAATTTCAAAGACTTTTAATGTTGCTGACATCTATGATTTTCATGGAGAGGAGGAGCTCTATCTTAATGACAACTTGAGGTCGAGTTCTTTTCAAGTGGAGGGGACTAATAAAGGATTGAACCTGTGAGGATTTGGTTATAATATCATATACCCATTAGGATTTGTTTCTGTTTTATTTTATTTTAATTAGGATTTGTTTCTGTTTTATTTTATTTTAATTTTCCTGGTTAAGAAGGTTTTCTTGTCCAGTAAGAAAAGAAAGAAATAAGTTACTTTAGAAAAGGATTTCAATCAATCCTTTTCACACTAGAATTAGGACTCTCATGTGCCACGTTAGGGTATAAAAGGGAGGGTTAACAGATGTTTTAAAAAAATCGAAAACATTGCCTTTAATAAAGCTTCTGCAGGAAATTTTCCTTAGAGAGATTGTCTCTCTCTTGTTGGTTAAATCTTAAGTTTTATGCTTAGATTTGGTTCAGAGATTAACCTAAAACCTCTACTTAACTACTTCCGCTGTTTCATATTTCAAGGTTGTATTCTTTGAGTGCTTAGTTGAAATTTCAAAAGGGTCTGAGCATTGTTGGCATTTTAGAAATTGTTATTAACATTAATTTCTAACTAAACCATTTACTTGGTAGTGATGAATCCTACAACTACGTAGGATCTAAGAAGATGAATTATCCTTAATGCTCCTTAATGCAATAACATGCTCAAATGTTTAGTGTGACAAATAAAAAGACTAGGAATATGTATTAATCTTAAATTAATGCCATTTTAGTTAGTGTTTGGGTTGGAGTAAGATGTTAAAAGCTGTGGCAGAATGTTATATGAATTCATTTATGAGTCTCACCGCAGCCTCTTTATTAGTTAGGGGTAAAACTGCGTATTACTGAACCTTCCCAAATCTCACGTATCAATAGAACTTTCACTGGGTTGTTGTAATTGTTTAACTTTAGTTATTGAGTTGAATGATTTCTTGACTTGATATCAAAGCCTCTATGATGTGTCTTGAGTACAAGTTACATTGCCTTCATTTATGGTGGATTTGTGATTGTTTACATTTTATGTGAGGGATGTCTTAGAATTATATATGATTCATTCCCTGAAGCGAAGGATGGGAACGAGCGGAATCAATGTGTTCTCGTCAAGCAGTAAGGCGACTATCCAATCTTGAGCTTTGTCAATAGGCGTCCAATCCTAGGAAAAAAGGTAGGTGGAAGAGCCCATTCGTCTAGCACCGTCTCCTGCCTCAACTCCACAATAAAAATCATTTGTAAAAAAAAAGGTAATTCATCAATTGAATCAAAAATGGGCCCTTTTAACTAAGCGGTAGAGTCACGCTTTTGAAATGCCCTAAGAAATATGTGTAAGTCTTCGATTCAAATCCAAGAATAGAAATGAAAGGGCATTTCTATTTTCCACGAAACTCTTGCCTTAGTTTTCATTTTTCAAAAGAGGATGAGGTGGGAAGAGCTCTTTCAGTTTGTCGAACTGATTAGATAAAGAAATTGCCTTGCTTGCGTGCGTGCTAAGATTGATTAGCTCTTTCTAGCTAGCTTTCGATAGACTTATCTATCCATATGTTGAAGCTACATCTTCCTTGAATTGAAAATCGTGAACAATTTGAGAAACCTCTCTTGTAGGAAGGCTGGTGTCTGAGAAAGCACCCAACATTGGTCAAATAGCTTTCGTGTTGATCCCAGACCCTTTCAATCACCGATGTTCCCCGGGCTCTTAATCTTCCTTATCTTGGACTTCGGTAGCTACCGTAATAGTCATTGTCACCTGTTAAGGATTCCACATTCGGCGTATCAGGACCTAAGAAAAACTCTCTAGAACCGATTGCCAAGCACACTGCCCGCCTGGTGGCTGGGCGAATCGAACTTCTCTTCTGGTCAATTGTCCATCTAGTCAAGTGCAAAAAACGCAGTAGAATCATGCAACGCACGCTACTAGTGTACTTCCTGCCCGCAAGGAAAGAAAGAAGAGCGACATCATCAATCGTATTAGATGCTATTCCCCACCCATCCATCAGAGAGAGGAACTGTCCTAGCCAACTCCTCGATTCAAGAAGAGCTCGGAGATAGGAGGAGAATAAGAGAACTTTTTAAGTTTTTAGGTTGAATGGTTTCTTAACAAGCTGGCGAGTAAAGATTAAGAGTTTGGCACACGTAATGCTTTTTTCTTTGCCAAACCTATGTAGGACCAGAAGTACACGGGAATCTTTTGGCGAAAGGAATTACATAGGGATGGTCCTACCTCTATAAGGAGGCTCAGAAATACTGAAGGAAATTCTATTAAATTCTGACACCATAAGCTCTTCGGTACAACAACAAATAAGGAAAAAAGAAACTTGTTTGTGTTTCTTTGGGCTTGCTTTTTGAAGGCTGGGGTTCCTAGATGTTTTTATTGATCATCTAAGCTTAATAGATTTGCTACAAATATTTAATTTAAAAATGTCTAAAGGTTTGTGAAACTCTAGCTAACTAGAGCATTGGCTGCTTGAGCAGTAATTGTTGCAGCAGACTGTTGCAATTACTGATAGATGAGTACGTTCTATGCTAGTCTTTCTGTATGCTTGTAATCATAAATCACATTGTTCTATCAGCAGTTTGGTCTTCCTGTGAGGATTATGTTTTTTTGTCCTTGTGAAGCTAATACAGATTAAACTCATGTATAGTCAATGGTCAAATGGAAAATAGCTGTGTCAATGGAAAACTTACAATTTTTAATCCCTTTTGTTCTTTTCCTATAGGATGTGGCATTTGTTGTAGATGGCTGGGCGCTTGAAATTGCACTGAAGCATTATTGGAAAGCTTTCACAGAATTAGCAATACTGTCCAGGACTGCCATATGTTGTCGTGTAACACCGTCACAAAAAGCTCAGGTGGTCCTTATCTTAACTTTAATGATGTAAATGAAAAAGGGGATTTGATCAGCAATTCACACAAATATAAGGAGAAGAGATCGGGCCTGTGTTTGTGCTGTTTTTGCTGTAAACTTTTCAATAAGTACAAATCTATTCCTAGACAGAGTTCCTGTAATTATGATTCAGATTATTCAGTACTAAACATGAAGTTATTTATTTTTTCCTGATTTCTTTAGAAAGTATAATTCTTTAATAGGTATAAATAAATATTTGCAGCTAGTGGAGATATTAAAATCTTGCGACTATAGAACATTGGCTATTGGGGATGGTGGGAATGATGTGAGAATGATACAACAAGCAGACATTGGCGTTGGCATTAGTGGGAGAGAGGGGTTGCAGGCGGCAAGAGCAGCTGATTACAGCATTGGAAGTAAGTTACTACATAATTATGTCCACATTTCGTGCTGATTTACATTGAAAGCTAATCACAAAATTGATCATTTGAGATGTCTGTTACTTAATGCTTCAAAGTATTGACATGATAGAT
>JANQBM010000002.1:14802822-14812907 GCA_025594535.1 Erythroxylum domingense | reverse complement strand
TACATTGAAAGCTAATCACAAAATTGATCATTTGAGATGTCTGTTACTTAATGCTTCAAAGTATTGACATGATAGATATTGCTTCCTTGCTTACGGAAAAAGGTTTGCATCTTCTTTCCTTGAACTGATCTTCATTTCCATAAGTTACTACATATCTATTTCCACATTTCATACTGATTGTATATCTATTGAAAGCTAGTCCCAAAATTGATCATTTGAGATGTCTTTTACTTGATGCTCCAAAGTATTGACTTGATGGGGACATTGCTTGCTTGCTTATGGAAAAAGTTTTGCATTTTCTTTCCTGGACTGATCTTCTTTTCCCTACTTTGATATTCATTATCCTTTTGCGATGCCACAAAACCTTTTGTTCCAGACCCAAATTTAAAGTCAAGTATTGACTTGATAAGAGACTAACTAGTTCTTGTAGATCCTCTCTGCCCATTTTCATGGATGATAACCCTCGTTTCCTTCTTTTCTTTGTTATTGAAAATTGTTTCCAGTGCATGTGCATCTTTGCAACAATTTAAAAGCATTAAAAAAAAAGTTAAAATGTAAATAAACCTACAATGCGTGGGTTGATTGTTCGGTTCTCTTGAGGTGCAATTTCTAGCGGCGATTGTCTATAGAAAGAGTGGTACATTGAGCAAATGACTTAAGTTTGGTTCAAACCTTTGTTTTGCAAACTCTAGACTTTGGTAGTCAATCTGCTAAAATTTTCACTGCTGGGTTGATTTTGAGTTTGGTCTTTTCTGTTTACCTTCACTATTGACGAACTTTTGAGTTCTCGAGATATATTCAACTTTTTTGTTAAAATAAAAATTGAGAAAGTGAACGAAAATGGGGAATAATATTCTGATATATTGAATAGAAAGTATAAATCCATATATAGGCTATTAAAAGTAGGAATTTAAATCTGGAAAGTTATCTAAAGCTAACTAATGTAATCCCTTAATTTAAGTGATTTCAAACTTATTCCATCTTAACTATTTATAGCCTATTTATATCTCAATATAATCTATTTACAGCTGTTTAGTATCTTGACAGGAATTGTAGTCATAATATTCCACCGAGATTCCCCCCTCAAACTGGTGAATAGATATTGATCATTCCCAGCATGCAACTAAGTTCTTCAAATCTGACTCCTGCAAATGCCTTGGTAAAAATATCTGCGACTTGGCTGCTAGTGGACACATAGGCAAGATCAATTAATCCAGATTCCACTCTTTCTTTGATGAAATGACGATCCATCTCCACATGCTTGGTTCTATCGTGATGTATAGGATTCTATGCAATCCCTATTATGGCCATGTTATCACACCACACTTTCATTGGACTCTCTATTGTGATTTGTAGTTCTGCTAGGAGCCTCGTGATCCATATTCCTTCACATATTCTGTTAGAAAACTCTAGCTTAATAGGCTAGAGATTAGTATATTATTGATAGTAACTCAGTGATAAACACTGCTATTACAAGTGAATCCAAGGATCACTTCCTATACCAGAGCAAGAGTTGCTCCTCAGGGAAAGAATAGGTTTTCTCTCTCTGTCTACAGCCACAATTCTCTACACTACCTTCTCCTCTCCTATCCCCGCCCTCGTAGCTGCCCCTCGTACATTCTGTTATTCCCTTGTGCCACCTCAGCACCATTCTAACTAACTCCGACATCATTCTCTTCATTCCTCACAGCCCCGTCTTTCTTTCTACGTGAATACACTCTCCATATCCTAGGCTTAGTATTATTATTATCATTGGCCTTAACATATTCCAAGTGCCAAGGCTCTATACTCTGCTTCGGCACTACTTCTTGCAACCACTGGTTGCTTCTTGCTTCTCCAAGTAACTAAGTTTTCCCACATTAAGGTGCAATAGCCTGTTGTGGACCTTCTATCACTTACAAATTTGGCCCTGTCAGCATATGTGAAAACTTCAATGTTCCTGGCTCCCCCTTTCTTGAACCCCTTTCTAGGTGTCATTTTTAAGTACTTCAGGATTCTAAACACTGCCTCCATGTGTTCCTCTTGAGGATTGCTCATAAATTGATTAACTACACTGATAGGAAAACTGATATCTGGCCAAGTATGAGATAAGTAAATCAGTTTTTCCACCAGTCTTTGATATCTCCTTGTGTTCACCGGTGTACCACCCTCTTTAAGACTTGACTTATATGTTGATTCCATAGAAGTTTCTGCTGGCTTTGCTCCTAGCATCTTAGTTTCCTCTAAAAATCAAATACTTCCTTTGAGACACTGAGATACCTTTACTAGATCTGGCCACTTCCATTCCAAGGAAATATCTCAAGTTGCATATATCTTTGATTTCGAATTCTTGAGCCAAAGAATTCTTCAGCTCTTGTATACCTTCCCACTCATCACCTGTAATGACAATGAACATAGACAATAAGGATAGTTATCCTACCACTAGTCAAACGTCGAATAAATAGGGTGTGATCAGTTTGGCATTGATAGTAATCAAGATTCTTCATTGCTTTTGCAAATTTCCCAAACCATGCTCTAGGTGACTACTTCAGGCCGTACAGAGACTTTTTAAGTTTGCATACTCTCTGAGGGTGGTTGTTTCGTCCTAATCCCGGTGGCAACTCCATTTACACTTCCTCTTCAAGAGAAGGCATTTTTGACATCAAGTTGGTGTAGGGGCCGGTCCAGATTGGCAGCTAATGACAAGAGAATCTTAATTGTATTGAGTTTGGCTATCGGTGCAAATGTTTCCTGGTATTCAATCCCATGTGTCTGTGTAAACCCCCTAGCCACAAGTCTTGCCTTATGCCTGTTAATACTTCCATCAGGATTGTATTTGATGGTAAAAACCCATTTGCATCCACCACAGTTTTCCCTTGTGGTAAGTCTGTTACCACCCAAGTCTGATTCTTCTCGAGTGCACTTAGCTCATCATTTATTGCCTCCCTCCATTTGAGGTCCTTGATAGCCTCCTGAAAATTATGAGGTAATTTTTCAGTAGATAACTGAGCAACAAAGGTCTGAAAATGTGGAGTTAACTTGTTATAAGTGACAAACTTGTTGACTGGGTGCCTTGTACATGATCTTACTCCCTTCCTTAGTGCTATAGGCTAACCCACCTCGTCAGAATTTGTAGCAGGTTTTGATTCATGACCTTGCTCGGAAAGTATGGTGGATTTCTCTTGTTCAGTTTAACTTGCTGCTTGTTACTCATTTCCTTGTTTTGTTCCCTTCTTTCTTGTGTAAATTCTGGAATTGTTTTCTGGTTTGTCCACCCTAGCTTCAGTGTCCTTTTCCTTATCACATTCACCATTTTTAGTGGAATTCTTATCTGGTTGGGGGCTGGGATCATTTGTTACAGTGGGCTCAAAGGGTGGCCTCTGAAGTGAAAGTATCAGGTCTAAGATCATCTGTTTCAAGATTTTCAGGTCTAATTTGATCACAGTTAGGTGTAGAAGGTGAAAGAGAAAGTATCTGGTGTGCCACCATTTACTGAAAATAGCCATTCACTCTCACAACTCTCCTCCTGAATGGGTGTTTTTGGATAATAGGGTTGATTTTCAAAAAATGTTACATCCATTGTCACAAAGAACCGGTTGAGAGTATGAGAAAAACACTTGTAACCTTTTTGAGTAGAAGAGTAGCCCAAAAAGGTACACTTATGAGCTCGGGGTTCAAGTGTTCCACCATGGTAATTATGAACAAAAGCATTACAACCAAACACTTTATGAGGTAGCTGATTAAGAAAGGGAATCGAGGGATAGATTTCAAGTAATTTTTGTAAAGGTGTGAACTAAACTACAAATGTTCCAAACCCAATGTTTTTGAAGGCATTCGATTTATTAGATAAGCAGAAGTAGGAATATGCTCCCCCAAAAATAGTTTGGAACATTTGTAGTGAGCATAATAGATCTTGCAATCTCAAGTAAATGCCTGTTTTTCCTCTCAAATACTCCATTTTGTTGTGGTGTATTGACGCATGAAGTTTGGTGTATGATACTATTGGTGATAAAAAATTGATCAAAAGCTCGACTTATCCCATCATCACTTCTAAAAATCTGAATTTTTGCATGGAATTGATTCAATATAAAGGAATAAAAGTCCTTAAAAATCTGAAAAACTTCTGCTTTATCTCTCATGAGATATACCCAAGTTAATCTCGTATAATCATCTATGAAAGTTACAAACCATTTGGCATTTTTCTTAGTTTTAATCCTTGATGGCCCCCAGACATCACTATGTATGATAGAAAAAGGTTTAGTGGGTTCCCAAGCACGGGGTAAGTAGGAATTTCGTGTGTGTTCAGAGAGTTGGCAAAATTCACATTGAAAAGATGAATCCTTATTATTGAAAAAAGTTGGATATAATTGTTTCATGTAAGAGAAACTAGGGTGGCCTAACTTATAGTGCCAAAGTGTAATTTCATTATTGGATGACAGAGTAGCATTTGCTTTACTCCCATTCGAGCTGCCAATGTAATATAATCCATCAAACTCCCTAGCATTGCCAATCCTCTTCCCTGACTCCAAATCCTGGAAGATACACCCATTAGAGTAAACGTTAGCTGTGCAATTATGATCTTTAGTAAGTCTCTTCACAGACAGCAAGTTGCAACCTAGACTAGGTATATAAAGAACACTAGTTTAGACAAGTTTATCAGCTAATTAACAGCTCCTATTCCTTCAACCTTGAACCTGTCCATTTGCTACCTTGATAGTTCTATGACCTTGACAAGGCTAAATATCAATAAATAAAGATTTATCACAGGTCATATGGTCATTTTCCCCTGAATCAACAATCCAAATACCACGATTTGGGGTTCGCGTGTTACCTATATTCACCTATGACTCGTAGATACAACCTTTTCATCTTTAAGATCATACTTGCTCAGAATTTTTCTAAGTAACTCGACCTCCTTCTTGCTTGCCGGTACATTTTCACTTTCTGCCTTGTCATTACCAGTAACCGCATAGCTTTTGCTCTTTGTTCTGGTTCTGTTTCTCAGATTGGGCTACTTGCTATGGATCTTCCAGCAAGTATCTCTGGTATGCCCATTTTTCTGACAGTGTTCACACCAAAACTTGATTTTTTCTTTGATTCTGGTCCAATAGTTCCTTTGGCATCTATAAATGAGGATTCAGGAACCCCATTATTGTTTAGAGTCCCATGAATTAGTTGTCTCCTGCTTTCTTCACACTTAACAAGATTGACTGCTCCCATGACTGTTGGAAGAGGACTGGTAGCCATGATTCTGCCACGAACATCATCATAAACTGAGTTTAAGCCCAGCAAAAACTCATACACTTGTTCCCGTTCCACAATCCTCTTATAGCAAGTCAAATCTTCATTGCACATCCATTGGTGAGGATCATAAAGATCCAATTGTCGCCATAGCTTCATCAATGCTGTGTAATATTGAGTCACTATCTTCTCTTCTTGCTTGGTCTCTCTCAAGAAACTCTTAATTTGGAACAAAGCAGCAGTATTTTCGATAGTAGCATTAGTCTGTTTGGCATTTTCCCAGATTTCTTTCGCAGATGTGGCCAAGAGGAACTGCTCGCTGACTTCCAGAGTCATTGAGTTGATCAACCAGCTCATAACAAGGTTGTTTTCAGCCATCCATGTTTGGTACTTTGGGTTTGGCGGGTTGGAGACAGCAGGTGACGCTGTGAGTATTTTTCTTTTCCTCTCCCTCTTATGAACATGAGCACTGAGTGGGACTATGGTAGATAATTATTCCCATTCAGTTTGTCCTGACTATGGTGGTTTGGGAGTTATCGACACTGTTCTGGAGAGAGGATGGGTTCAATGGTGGTGGAGCCACACCAGACGAGCCAGCGGTAGAGATCTCCGACTCGACCTGCATGGCTCTGATTGACCCAAACAAAATCATTCCCTGAGTGTTTTGCGAAGCTCTGATACCATGAACGAAAATGGGGAATAATATTCTGATATATTGAAGAGAAAATATACAGCCATATATAGGCCATTACAAGTTGGAATTTAAATCTGGAAAGTTATCTAAAGCTATCAAATGTAATCCCTTAATTTAAGGGATTTCAAACTTATTCTTTCTTAACTGTTTACAGCCTATCTGTATCTCAGTATAATCTATTTACAGCTGTTTAGTATCTTGACAGGAATATTAGTCATAATATTCCACTGACAGAAAGTATTCCAAATCTTTTGAATGTATTTCCAGCTTCAGACATTTTGTTACAACCAGGTGTCTAAATTCCAACTTCAGACATTTTGCTCTAGTCAGGTGTAACTTTTGATTGTTTTCTGGAAAATTCTCTTCTTGTTGATTGACAATAGACCATGGCTGGGACATATTTTCTCATTAACATATTTAAATATCTTCTAAAGTCTCCAGACAGCAGTTTCACCCCTCAACTATTTATGGTTGTGAAATGCATCTACTATGGGAACATTTTGTTGTTGATCTTGCATGTTTATTATGTGTATTGCAGAGTTCAAGTTTTTAAAACGGTTGATACTTGTCCATGGACGGTATTCATACAACCGGACAGCATTCCTTTCCCAGTATTCCTTCTACAAATCTTTATTGATTTGTTTCATCCAGATCTTGTGAGTTTTACTGGAAGTTGTTTTACTAAGAAGTATCTGATGATATCCATTGTCTTATACTGATGTTGGTACAAATTCAGTTTCTCTTTTATATCAGGTGTCTCTGGGACCAGTCTTTTCAATTCTGTTAGCTTAATGGCTTATAACGTCTTCTACACCAGTATACCTGTTCTAGTTAGTGTCCTTGACAAAGATCTCAATGAAGAAACTGTAATGCAGCATCCTCAGATACTATTTTATTGCCAAGCTGGAAGGTATGCTTCCTTTATGTTTTTCATTTGCATGGTTTAGAAGACACTTAAACTGACAGTCCTAGATTCTGCAGAATGATTGTTTGCAAGCAAAGATTCTTTTAGCTATGTTTATTGAACTGATCAATAGTCATTCCTGAATCAGGCTTCTTAATCCAAGCACATTTGCTGGGTGGTTTGGGCGGTCTCTTTTCCATGTAAGTCCTGTGTCTACTACTTTCATTAATTGTTATTCGATTATTTAATGCTCTCCTACTCCTGTTAAGGATTGTCTTTATTTAAACTCAACCCTAGTTTTCAAAAGCTAAAATCTTCCGTCGTTCTAACTAACCACTTACCAGCTAAGAAAACTGTCTCTAATCTTCCCTTAACAAATCAGCTAACGCCTGCTGGTTTAGTGAGTACTTCTTAGCTACAAAATTATGATCAATCTCTTTATACTGATACCAGATTACTCAGAATTATCCATATCAGTCAGTCTCTTTATTAGATACCAGAAATGTACTAATCCTCTGATGTATTTTTGTCTTCGTTATTTTTTTATGCAGACTATATTTTCTTTATGCATAAACATGTAATGAAGAATATCAATGTAATATCCAGGAACTTGACTAATTAGAGTGCATGCAATCATTAAATTATAGTCATTTTATTTTTTGATTTATGGTTTCACAAACCAGTATTTTGGGTGTATATTTTTTTCTCTTCATTGAAATCGAATATAAACAATTCATTATGCTTATTTTACTCCAAATGCAATTTTAATTTTTTTCTCCAAACTTTTATGCACAGTTCTTATGATTTCTTTAGTATCTAGGCATTAAATATGAATGCTCTTGTGAATTTCCAGCTTTAGGAGACATGAAATGAAAATCACATATGTGGTAATAAATCATTACTTCATGCCCTAATTGTGTTTTAGATTCCCTCACTTTACTAAAGCAACCGAAATTTGTGAGCATAACTCATTTTACCTGTGGCAATTCATACTGTAATTATTTGCAGGCTATTGTTGTATTTGTAATAAGCATAAATGCATACGCATATGAAAAAAGTGAAATGGAGGAGGTAGCAATGGTAGCACTGTCTGGATGTATATGGTTGCAGGCATTTGTCGTGACATTGGAGACCAAGTGAGTCTTTTCTTTCTTTATTTTGTTTTTTTTCATGCTTGAGTATTATTTTTCTTTTTTAATAAGCAAAGGAGGTTTGGAATATCTGGAAAATCTTCTCTTTCACGGTGGAGACTAGTTGGGATATATGCCTTGTTGATTTGTTTCTGCAATAGAAAATTAACGCCGCAACATTTTCCTTATTAAGGATGTGGATGAATATTTATTACGGCGTCCTTTTTCCTTAATAAAATTAGTTCCCTTTGAGTTCAGGAATGGTATATGTTGAAATCATGCGAGAAGTTCAAATTCCTTTCGCAGTCTTGACCTTCTGTTGTGTCATGCAGCTCCTTCACGGTTTTACAGCATATTGCTATATGGGGAAACTTGATTGCATTTTACGTCATCAACTGGATTGTGAGTGCCATTCCATCAACAGGGATGTACACGATTATGTTCCGATTGTGTGTACAACCTTCATATTGGATAACTATATTTGTAAGTGATGTTTTATTTCTTCTTCATCTTCATTTTTTCTTCTATCCCTTCTATACGATGACCTGAGTTTAGATGATTGGTAACATGAAAATCTGGGTTATGCTGTTCTAGATCTGTGAATGCATTGGCAAATGTTTTATGTACTTAAATTGACAAATTTCTTTGCAGCTCATAGTTGGAGCTGGTATTGGCCCAATTCTGGCAATCAAGGACTTCCGTTACACATACAGACCCAGTAAAATCAACACACTTCAGCAGGCCGAACGTCTTGGTGGCCCAATACTGTCTCTTGGAAGTATTGTGCCTCAAACCAGATCACTTGAGAAAGATGTTTCTGCCTTGTCAATTTCCCAACCTAAGAACAGAACTTCAGTTTATGAGCCTCTGCTGTCAGATTCTCCAAACACCAGAAGGTCTTTTGGAGCAGGAACTCCTTTTGACTTTTTCCAATCACAGTCCAGACTATCTTCTTCAGCCTACTCAAGAAATTGCAAGGATAACTGAGATACTGTTGATTTGCAAAATCAGTGCATATACAAAAGTTGTAAAATTTATTCTTCAAACTATGAATGCATAGTTTAACTAACAGATGCTGCAAACAATATATTTTGCCACTTCTACATGTTTACTTATGGAAATAAATCTTGGCGAGAAATTTATTTTGCCAAGCACACTCCAACTCCTTCGGTGAAAGCAACTTTGCCTTTGCCAAATGCTATTATTATTCTTATTATTATGACTTTGCTAAGAGTGTAACTTAATATCTATTCCAGTACAAAGATGAACTTTGTGATTCCTTACGGGCCTTTAAGGTTTTAATTCTGTTTTTCTATTGTGATTTTTAATTTTAATTTTTTGTTTTTAGTTTTTTTTCCTTTCAAATAAAAATGAAATTTTGTTTGATTGTTATTTAATTAAATTTATTTTAATCTCTTTTTTAATATTTATTAATAAATTATCAATAAAAATTATTTTATTATATTAAAATAAATAATTCTACAATTAAATTTTAGTTATAAATTAATATTTATTTTAAATATATTTTGATTATTAAATAAAAAATTTTATTTAAAATTATGAAATATTTTAATCTTAATTATATTTATTATTAATTTAACTTAATTTAATTTAATTACTGACAAAAATTAAATAAAATAAAATTATTCATAATTTTTATTAATAATTAATATATTAAATAATATATATTTAATTGATAGTAAATCATATTATTAAAAAAATAAAAGCAGAAAACAAAAACTAAAAAACATCAAAACTTAAAAATTCAAATAAACACGGTTTTTACTAATTTTGAAAACAAAAGTGGAAAATCAAAAATATAAATGAAAACAAAAAAACTCTTTAATAAATATCTCCCACATTCATCAAGTTAAAAGAATATAACCATTTATTAATATCATTTTTACTAAGAAAATTTTGATTATAGCTAGAATATTCATACTTCAAATTCACGAACTCATTCAAATGAGTCAACCAACAAATCTGATGTACTTGCATAAGTTATTTGTTGAGTTTTGATTTTTAAATTAAACTTTATCTTTCTCCTTGAATAAAACTAGGCGCTTGGTACCCTTTTTTAAAATATATTTTATTTCAATTAAAATAAATAAAGATGTAATATTTGCACAGTTAAAAT
>JANQBM010000002.1:14767760-14788862 GCA_025594535.1 Erythroxylum domingense | reverse complement strand
AAATATTATTATTCATTAATTAAAATATTGTAATTAATTAATTAATTACAATATAATTAATTAAATTATTATTATTAATTAAAATATAACTATTCATTAATTAAAATATTATTATTAAATAATTAATTGCAATATAATTCATTCATTAATTAAAATATTGTAATTAATTAAAATATAATCCATTTATTAATTAAAATATAATTCATTTTGTAATTAATTAATTACAATATTTTTTTACAAACTAACCACTATCAATGTTAATGGTAATTATTTCTTCATCTTAACCAACCATCATAATTATAATGATTATATTCATTTTCATTCCTCCCTATATTCATTCCCATTTTTATTCCTATTACCTTCTATAAACCAAGCGCCTTCTCAAACTTTTTGATAAAAATAGCAATAGGCTTAGCTCCACATAAACTTTCCAGTTGGATCATATATTGACTAGAGGGTCATCATGGGGTGTCAAGTAGGCCATCTAGTCATTTTAGGATAAGAGCCTATCATTAGATATAATCTATTCAATTTTATATAGTGAATAGGTGAGCCCAATTCATATTGTGCCAAAGAAAACTAGGGTGACAATGATAAGAAATCAAAATGATGAGTTAATGTTAACGAGGGTTCAAAATGGGTGGGAATGTGGATAGATTTTAGGAAGCTTAACTCTAATTACTAAAAAGGATTATTTTCTATTACTCTCTGTCAATCAAATGTTAGAAAGACTTGCTAATAAATTAAGTTTTTGCATTTTAGTTGATTTTTAAGGTTATTAACAAATAATAATTGCTAAAAAAAGATCAAGAAAAGACTACCTTTATATACTCATTTAGAACGTATGCCTTTAGGGGCGTGGCTTTTGGTAGATCTCATACTGATTTATTATATATTGCATACTAGTTTTATGATGATTTAATACTGATTAAACCTCAAAACCTTAAACTTATCATCTTATAAGTTTTATGTTTGATATAATTTTTAAAACATTAGTTTTGAACGTATATTAAACTAGCAAATCTCTCTTCATCATAATTAATGTATTTTAATTAATAGCTAAACATTAAATACAAGTAATTTTATAAGCATCAAACAATTTCTCCAAATTTCAAATTTTATCAAGAATTACAAATAGATACAATTTACCATATTCACTAATGCAATAAGAAAAATATTGAAAAATGTGGATGTCTAATTCACATGTACTCAAGGACTCCCTGACTAGAAATATATTATTAAAATCTCCATTAGGTTTAAAATAATTTTTTATAGGTATTTACATTTGGTGATTGGTTTTAGATGTTAGGTAGAACAGTCTCTTTAAAAGAGTTACACTTTTTTCTTACATACCTAGTTTAGTCCCATCATAACAAACTTGTTTCAAAATAATCTACTAATAAACTTAAAGAGATTGTTTATTGAGTAATAAAGGACAAATTTTTACGGTGGCAACGTTAAAAGAGGAAGACTCTTGAATGCCGTAGCAGCTATTATTGATTGATGGTAACGTTAAAAATTAAATTTGATACTATTTGAAAAGTTTAAATGATGATTTCATGTTATAAAGTTGGAATTAGCAGTTAGGATGACAAGTCATTAGATGTTGTTGCTATTCCTATTAATTTTCCTTCCTCTCCTGACATTATGGAAGCCTTTAATGTCTTATAAAGTGTGTATATGTGTATATGGTTGGACAAGCTGTCCAACTTAGGTATCATTGATAACTTTCTTCTAATCTTCACAAAGCGAGTGGGGAGTTTGTGAACTGAAGTTTAAAAAAAAAGATACTACACCAACTAAAAAAAAGCTTTAGTTTGTCGGATAAGAATTGTAAATTAAAAAAGTTAAAGAGCTAAATTAAAGAAACAAATAATAAATCCCTAATTTTATTATTTATTATAAACTATAATAAGGGACTACATACATCTTAGCTATGTGAAAAATGTGACATTTCAAGGATAAATATAGGATTAAGTGTAACTAAATTTTTGTATATTTATTATGAATTATAATAGAAGAATAGATTTTAATAATATAATTTAATATTAATACAAGTATCAAAACCGGTACAAATTGAGTATCCGCAATCGCAACTTAACTTGCTTGCCCTTTCTGCACCTCCTTATGACAATGGGTGGGTTGGGAATTCGAACTTGGGGCCGGGTCCAATTTTTTATTTTAAAAAATGACATCGTTTGTTCACTGCTCGTCGAGTCTTAAGCTAGACAGGGCTTCGGTAACTCGGTCCTAAGGCCAACCTCAAACTTACTTTTTTGTGCCTGACCCCAGCCTCGAGGTCTAGTTGGACCCAAAAAAACTAAGGCTGAGGTATGTTCAAATAGAAGTTAACGGATTAGACTTTGGTTCAATTGTCAAGCCTAAGCAAAGGGACTACTTAGGCGATCTCATTTCACACGATTTTATTATATGTTGTTGGATAATTTCCCTCCTGACTTCTAACACTATCTCAACTGATCTTCATTAAAAGAATCTTCCTTCTATGTTTTATTTTTTATTGAAAAAGAAGTCGACTGTTCGCAGGCAACTTGATGCAACCTACGTAGTCCCTAAAATTGAGTTTTGAGTAATTCGTCATAGGCTCATAGCCTATAGGCGTCCCTGAATTGACTAAAATTGTCTATTGATCAAGACGACACCTCAACTTCTTTCCAGTCTCCATCATTTTCCTCAACTTGGCAGGAATTGACTTCGATCAATATTTGTTATACATATCTTCCTATCTTCACCATTATGAACTAGTTCTTCATTTCATTTATATTTGTTAATCACTCTTCACATTAAATCGAATTTAATGGACGTTTTCATATGTATAAAAAAATAGAATAAGTTTATAATGTCAATTAAATAAATCTTGCTAAACATAATTAGGAAACTAAAAAAGAAAATAATAGTTCCTTGTTATGAATAAAGGGACTACAGAACAAAATGGTGAAGACACAAAAGCCATTCAATTGCTAAACATGACACCTCTCCTACGAAGCAATTAAGAGCTTGTTTTTTGAGTAAAGTTTCAGGTTTAATTAAGGAATTTTCATCAAGAAGTTTTCTAATCAAAAGTAGTATATACCAGTGATCTTCTTGTTTATCATGGATGCTTTTGCTTGTGCTCTGGCGCATGATTAGCATCACAATCTACATGAACAAAAGCTCTTTCCACCTCTGTAAGTTGTTCAAGCTTCTGCTCAAGTCTTTCTCCAATATTATGTGCTTCACTAATGGCCATGTCTTGAGGTAGGACTATGTGAACCTCCACAAAGTAATGATATCCAAACTTGTAAGCCCTCACAGTCTCAATGTGCTTAATCTCCTGGTGATGGTTCCATATCAGATATGTGAGCTTTGCTATGTATTCTGGCGGTGCTGTCCTTGCTATCAATGACCAAACGTTTTCCATCACTGTATTCGCCCAGTTGCCCATTGTATACAAGGCTATCTGGATCAGATCGAAAAGTTCTTTTGTTGGAGATCGAAAGAAAAATTCACATATCAATAGGATTTGCTATTATCTTTATCTCTTGATTAAGATGAGATTTAAGAAGCATGCCCTATTAATCCATGTTATTGTTATGCATATATTTGCTACTAGCTATTCCAACTTACTAATACGGCTCCAAAAGGGTCAATCCACCAGTAGAACTTGATGGCCGATACAGCAGTTCCTAGACCAATTGAATTAGTAACCACGTCGAAAAAATGATCTTGAGCATAGGCCCTCACAATCTCATTCTTGAATCTGCGGCAATATACTGTAAGCGCTAATTTTACCATTGTCACAGAGACCATAATCCCAATCATCCATTTTTCTTTTCCAGGATCCCTCTCTGGTTGAACCTGCAACAGAAAAAGTAGCAAAAATGGATGACAGAAAAATAATTACCGTCCAAACTTAGCATCTTCATTAATACATACCTTGTTAACAAGCTGTCTTCCTGATTCAAACAACACTTGTAGTCCAAGAGTTGCCATGACTGAGGCGAAAACAACAATTCCCTGAAACAAAGTTTAAATAAACAAAAAGATACGCAAGTTGTTCAACCATTTACAAGCAGCATATTTATCTTATATAAATTTTGTTCCCACTAAGGGTTTACCACTGGTTGCATTCTGTGCTTGCCAATAGGATAGCGATACTGATTTGGCTTTCGCATAGCATGAGCTGTGAACCACAGGATAAAACCTGACAAGAGATCCAACAGAGAGTCCAAGGTTGATGCTATTACTGCCATCGATTTGCTTTCAACAGAAGCATACACTTTTGCTATGAAAAGAAAAAAATTGGCTACGTTTGATACATATATTGCCAATTTCTCATTTCTTGCCAGCTGCTTCATTTCCTCCTGAAACAAATCAAAAGCAAACAGAAGTCAGGAAATACCTAAACGAATCCATGTTTGAGGATCTACAAGGCAGTTTGGAGTTGGTCTTGACCTTGAAGGGTTGAAAAGCAAGGTATGGCATGAGACTATGAGCATATAATTAAATGGTATGAACAAAGAACCTCGGTTAAACTTCCAGGTAAAATTCCCAGCTCAAGGAATGAATCTACTTCACTGAACCCTTGGAGGATCTTTTCCTGTCGTTTGTAATACTGCGCAATCCTCTTCTGTCTTTCTGTCAAAGAAGTTTAATCAGTGACTCAAAATCATGACCGAAAGCATGTTTCTGATCTTAAGAATTGAACCGTCCCATCATGCCACTGAACTGAATGGTTAGAATCGTGATAGAATTTTAAGAATAAAAAACTTCGCTTTGGCCATGGACACAGGCTTAAAAGGTAACTTACTTATAGTGTTCAGCAAATTTCCACAGCTAATATGAGGATCTGCTCTCTTTTCCGTCAACCGAGATTTATCGAGATGCAGTTGCCAAGATGATTCGCTTGCCACGGTTAGATCCCCGTCATTGGCAGCCGGCGACAGAAGTTCCGTTCGATGGTCCAACGAATCCGTTCGAGGACTATTGGTCACCATTTTGTCACAAGCAATTTGTTTGAAGTCTAGACTCTAGTATGGTTTAATCATATTGCATCCTCTATCTACATATATATAATCAAATTGAAACATGAAGAATGCTGGAAATCGATAATATAATCAAATTGAAAGCATGAAGAATGCTGGAAATCGATGATGATATAGCTGTGTTTAGACTTTAGATTAATGGAATCCCTTTCAAAGCATCTTATTCTCCATATATTTTTATTTTGAGCTGACTTTTATGTACATATCTTTAACGATTTATAGGCTATACATCAAATTATGGAGGGAATCCCTCACGTCAGGAATATATTCGTTTTTGTTCACACCACTTTGCGTATATTGATAGTTTAGCTCTTTTACAACGATGTAATAGGCCAGAATCCCAGTGATTTGCCATTTCTAAAATTCTCGTTAATTAGTTGATTAAAAATTACAATAATTGAACTTCGCTTGATTATTCTAAAGTAAATGTAATGGTTGTGCGTCTTAATATTGGGATAATAAATCCCGCATCGAAAAGAAACATTATTTAACAATAGCATATAAGAGAATGAGAAATTTTCCTTAAGGCTTAAGTCTTTTGAATCGATCTTATTCTCAACCCAACTTAAATTTCAAGATGGTATCAGAGCCTATAAGGCCCAACGGCCCAGTAAAGATCCTGGAACTCAAAAACCCCAAATAGTTCACTTGACAAACCCGAAAAGATGTTACAAGTGAGGGGGAGTATTGGAATAATAAATCTCACACATAAAAGAAACAACATCTAACAATAGCATATAAGGTTGAGAATGAGCAATCCTCCTGAAGGCTTAAGTCTTTTAGATTGACTTCATTCTCAACCCAACTTAAATTTAAAGATGTTAAGCGACCGTTTCACCACAAAAGCTTAAGTTATTGTGTGATGCCAACTTAATTAGTTGTATATATTCACTAACACACCCCCTCAAGTGAAAGTTATTTGGGCTTGAAACTTGCACATGCTCACTCTATCTTATGTTGAATAATAGGTAGGTGGTAGGGTTTAAACTCACGACCACTTGGTCACAGAAGCTCTGATACCATATTAAATGACCGTTTCACCACAAAAACTTAAGTTATTATATGAGGCCAACTTAATTGATTTTATATATTCACTAACATTTAACGCTACCAAAATAACTAGACTAAACTATAGATGGTGATAAATCTAGATCGATCCCACAAGAATTAATATCAAATACTTTCCTAAATTATTTGTTTTAAGCAAATAGGCAGATTTTCAATTTGAAACAAAATAAAATTGAATCTATGAAAATAAATCAAATTAAAATGTAGCAAAACGATAAAGTCGATGAATAAATTGAACACCAATTCTTTGGTTTTATCTTAGCCTGAGCGCAATTTCACAAATATCGTTGAGTTATCGTCTTTACTTCTCCATTTAGACTATTGATCATGAATTAATAGCAAGCTCTATTAATTCTGGTTTTTCCTTAAGTTTTAGTTAATTACGAAGCGTTCTTTAATTGACCCTAACTATTGAGAAATCTAGAACAAGCTCTCTAAGTTTATTCGGACATCAGCATTACAATTAAGAAAAACATATCAATTTAAGCAATAATCATGCAAGCACGGATTATTTAACTTAAGCGACATTAGTTCTAACGATTTAGTTCCGTTAGTTGCTACAAACGATCTTCCATATGACTAATACATATCATATTCAAGATCTAGCTATCTGGGTAGTCATAAAAATGATTCAATAGAGCATTAAAACCATCATTCTCCAAATACCTAATCAATCCATTAAAAATAATGTAATAATCTAAAAAGATTGTAGACAATGGTACACAACACTATACGCTTAATGTGCTCCTTCGCCTTGATTTCACCTCCGAATCAACATAAGGTGATTTAGCCTTCCATCTCTATCTTCAAGCTCCAATAATTAGCCTTTTTAGCCTCCATTTATGTTTAAAAAATTGAAGAGAGAGTGGATGATAATAGGATAGTCGAAGATGACTCTCCCTCAGTTCCTATCGCAAGCCTCTCTTATGTTATATTTCACACCACTCTCTCCCAGTATTCACTGATGGGACAAATAAAGAAGGTTGGCCTAAGCTACTACTCACAACCTTCTCTTTTGTTTCTGCCGCAATCCCTCTTTCACAATTCTCTTCTATTTCCAGCCCCACGCAATTTCCAACGATTGAGAACTCCTAAGTTTGAATATATCCACAGTAATTAGAAAGAGTTGATTGCAACCTTCGAGATAGGATGACATAAATTTTTCGGATTAGGGTCAAACTTAATAGAAGGATTCATAAAACAGTAACGTAATCCTATAAAATTTAACCTGAGTAATTCAGCTAGAAACGTTATAATTAGTTGTTAGTAGACTCAATGTTAGCTACTAGCATATAATAGGAGTCTCCATGATCTAATAAATCATCAAACCAATTGCATAACAAAAGATCAGTCTATTACGATTTGGGGGGATTTGAACCTAAATACTAATCATTTGATTTTGATAATCAACTTAGTGTTTCGTAATTCTCTGCTTTATCATGTTGTTCATTTATTTTATTTGCTTAATTTTAGTTTCTTTAATTCAACCACAATCAATTCAGGGTAGATAATAGAATAATGATAACTACTAATACTCACTATCCTTATGGGTTCAACCCATAATTGCTGATACTAGCTACAGCTACATTGTATACTTGCAGTATAACAATATTGGCACTCACGAAATAAGGTCAATCATTTACACAAATAGAAAACTTAGAAGAAAGATTAAGAAGAAGAGGCACTAAGCCCTTGCTTCAACGGTATAATCTTAACATAAAATGTAAGGAGTATAAACAGCCCAAATGAAAGCTAGATGATATATGATTATTTGCAATAAAAAAATGTTTCTATCTAATTGGCTTAATAGTGACAAAAATAAAAGAGAATGAGCTTTAAAATAATAAATGATTACTTGGCAAGAATTGGAATGTTCTATCTAACCACCAATCATACAATTAGGGGAGAAATATTATAGCTTACAATCTAGGAAGAGTATATGTAAATCAAGTTGTAACTTTTGACCAATTCATCCATTTGGTGGTTAGTATAGATCATGATCTAAATGCTTTTGAGGTCACTTTTATCTATACAGTCAATCTTGAGTTTTAAAGAAACCTACTTTGGAGGGATTTAACTACTTTAAGATCCTTAATACAAAGACCTTGGTTAGTGTCGGGGGATTTCAACAACATTTCATTTTCTTAAGAAGTTAAAGAAGAGAGCTAAGCAACAAGAGTATAAATGATAACTTTAAATATTGTATGAATGTAGCTAAGCTCACTGAATTAAGGTTTGATAGAGCTTATTTCATTTGAAACAATAAACAAGCGGAAAGCTGATTTATCCAGAAAAAACATATGAGCCTTGGTTAATTCACTATGGCTTTCTAGATTCACTAATATCATGACTCACTTCTACAATTCTCTTTGCTCTGATAGTTGCCTCATTAAGGTTATAATGAGGAACAAGTCTGAAAAGATTAAATATCTCTTTAGATTAAGATATGATCTACGCAATATTCAGAATTGAATGGATCTCTTCCCTAAAGATGCAATAGTAAGGGAAAAAGAAAAAAAAGAAAACTCTTAAAGTTTGCAATTAAGACTTATAAAACCATTACTCCTTGTTGAAATAAAGATCTAAGATGAACTGGTTAAGGGAAGGAGATAAGATCATTAGATATTTTTACAATATTTTTATAATATTATACTTTATAAAAAGAACACCAATAAATATGCTCCTTAAAGAATAATTATTATGATATTGTGAAACCATTTAGGAACCAGTTAAGCTAAAAGAGATGGCTTTCAATCACTTAAAAAATGTCATCGTTACGTCCAATAACACTTGTAAGATAAAACACACTAGATATTTTTATACCGTTATACTTTGTAGAAAGAACACTAATAAAATGTGCTCCTTAAAGATAACTACGGTGAAACCATTTAGAAGAAACATAAGCTAAAAGAGTTAGCTTTTAATCACTCTAAGATTATCTTAAGACCTCTAACAACACTTGCTCATCCTTTTAGGAATTAAGAAATTTCATACCTAAGTCTCTATCTCAACAGCACAAGGGGCACTATCAAATCCTTTTAATTCTACAGAGATCACGCACGTTTTATTTACCATGAACCTTGATAAAGCTTTAAGTCCAGATAAACAAAAAGCATGTTCTTCTAGAAGACAAGAAATTTGATGGGAGAATTAGTAACCAAGACTATCATGGAACTCTTCATAAGTGACAAAATACTCAGTGAGTTGAATAAATAAATATGTATGCCTAATTCCTAACATGTCTAATACAATCTCTCCGAATGATTTCAGGCTGATATCTTATTACAAAATGATCAATAAGATTATATCCAATAAGATTAAAAGTTTTGATTAAGAGCTTTATTAATTCAAGTCAATTAGCTTATTTGGAAGGGGGAAGCATTGAAGATAACCCCCTTTATGCCATAAGTTGTTGAATAGCTACAAAAGTTAAAAAAAAAAACCTTTAATAACCAATTCTTTAAAGATTTACTTTTGTAAGATATTTAATTTAGTAAGTTAGAGGTTCATAATTGGTTATTTAGTAGCTTTTCGCTTCCTAACTAAGTTTATCTCATAGATTGAGAGCTGTTCATAGACTCCCTCGTTTATAATTCTAATCAATAAAAAGCCATTAATGCCTATACGATTGTTCAACTCTATCTTTTCTTATTATTCTTTATCCCTTCTCCTCACCCTTCCTAATATTGTCAAATAAAATGTATTATTAATCAATCCAATTTTTGATTTTTTAAAGATACAAGAAGATGGTATATTTCTTTGTTTATCTGAATTTAATTAATAAGATTATTGATTCATCAAAATAACTTTCATATCTATGTTTTACTTTTTATTTAGGGCTTTGATGTATAGAGAAGACCTTACTATTTAAAAAGTAACCATAGAATTGATGGAATCTACTATTTCTTTATTCATTTCTATTTATTGCTTGTTTTTTACGTTTTTGTTTAATACTTAAGATGAATACAATTTTTTCTTTTTTTTAAGGTGAAATGCCTAGAAAAAAATTATGATTGGAAAGGTTCCAGTAGCAAAAGCTATTGGAATTTTTGTTGCATATATTATTGGGGAGTCCAAACTATACTAGACCGATACTAAGTTTGTGTATTAAACTCCTTACTTTATTGATTACTCACAAGATTGAGTAGGAAATTATGTTAAAAATTTTCATAACAAATGCAAGAGGTTAGGGCTATTCAATTTTTCATTTATAGATGATCTTCTACTACTTTGTGGATTTAATCTATATAAGGAGATTAAAGGATTTCTTAAGTTATTTCATTAAGATCTTGGTCTTCTTATAAACAAGAACAAGAGTTGCATGTATGTTTCAATATATCTAATTGGCCTCATTAACTCATTCTCTACAATCACAGGTCTAGGAAATCAAGAAATTACTTTTAAATCCTTGGGACCCCAATTATTTTAAATAAAGATTGAGTTATAAAAATTGCCAAAAGAAGTATGAAAGCTTTATACAAATCCTAGCTCAATATAAATTAAATGGATGCATAAATATATCATCAAGGATCGAATATCTAGAACTATCAAATGCAACAATTGAATCTTAATCAAATATTAAAATTGAGTAGTCTAATGTCTCAGAAAATCAAGGTTGATAAATTTTTAATACACTGTTTTTATTCCCATATTTGGTGTATTTTTCTTGATTATTTGAGAGTTTTCATTGTTTTTGGTACTTATTTTGGTTCTTTTATATTTGTAGGTCTCAATTGCGTTCACAGATAAAAAGGAGAGAAAGTCAGAAAAAATCAGGATAAAAATATAATAATTGGAACTAATTTGGAGGTACATGCACCTGTGATAAAGTACATCCCTGTAGGTAACATACACGGTCGTGTAAGGGACTATGTAAGTTACTGTGAACATAAAAAGCTTCAAAGATATTGTTTCAACCATGTGGAGATATACGCCTGTGTAAGTAATATACATGCTTGTGTCTCGTACCCGTGTAAGCTTTTGTGAGTGTGTAAATATGCTATCTTGAAGCTTTTTTAATTTCATACTATTAAAGGAAATTATGAAGAATAGACGAAAGAGCAATAGTTAGAATCAGAGTTAGAGGCAAAGTTAGAGTTTGAGACACAGTTCTAAACCTAATATGGCAACACATATGAAAATTACTTCAGATATCTGATAGAGATCAACTTCCTATCGAAGTCTCAAGGGGATCATATTAGGAAAAATGGGACGGATTCTTCTATATATATATATATATATATATATATATATATATATATGTTTTATTTCCTATATTTATGAACTAAGTTTGTTTAATGACTAGTATAATGAACCCTAAGTTGGGATGGATATTGTGATTTGATCTTTTATATATTACAATTTGATTGATTGATTCATTGTAATTCAATTATATGTTTTAAACCTTTAATTAATATATTCAAGATATTAGTTTAATGTATAATTTTTTGCAACTGAGATAAGAAATTCTATTGTATTAAAAGAGCTCCTATAATTGGAAAAATTTGTATGCAAACCTAAAAATAGGTTAACACAAATTATCTAAATTAGGATCAAAATTAATAATGAAATTTCAGAATTGATTAATGCAATCCTAGGGGTTTTAACTTAAAAGAAGTTTCAGTTAATCAATTGAGGATTAGTTGTTAACAATCTAAAGAAAGATATTAATATAACCTAGGCATTTCTACGATCAATTGATCAATAATCAAATTGCTTGATCAATTGAGATAACTTTGCCTTATAGAAGGAAAGGAACTTGAGAATGTTCCAAAATGCTCATCAAATGATCTAATAGTTTTCTAACAACACCTTTCAATCGATCACATAATGATCATAACTCATAACATTCTATTGAAGTTAAGTCCTAGTTTAGCTTCCAATCAAAGTATCAATGAGTTATGAATATTTATTTAGCATCAAGTACCTGTTATCAAACTTAACCGAAGTGTCGTTGAATTTGAACTTAATCTAATTGCGAGTTATCCTTCCATTGGCTAGCATGATAGAGTCTTAATTAGTTACGATAAGGAGTAATCAGTCTATAAGATTGAATAAGATGATGTAGTGTTGCTCTTGGTTATTCAAAACATTTGTAATTTTTAGCATTTAGTGCATCTTCATTCTAAAAAAAACAGCCAATAGGATTCAATCTTTTAGTTATCAAATGACGATTATGAACCACTCTTTGACTCTAACTTTATTTGGATCTAGGAAATCATAAAATAACAAAACATCATAAATTTTTTTAAAATTTTTAATTTTTCTTGAATCTTTTAAATGTTTAGCATTTAATTTTTTATAAATCAGGATGAGATTCATATACATTTATTGAATTAATAAAACATTCTCTATTTAAGCATTCATTTCTATTTCAATATTTTAACTTATGAGATTGATAACATAATTATTGCTACCAAGAAAAAAAGATAATGTATGTTACTTTTTTTCAACATTTAATGACAAAGCATCATTTATTAGGAATATTTAAGGTTTTGCGTTTGATATATATTAATATAATTGTTATATTATCCCATTATAATTATCTCTTCACAACTTTAACACTATTAATTTTATTACAAAAATGTATTTAACATCTATTAAATAAATATAATTTCAGATAAAGCACTTTTATTTTTTAAAAGGAAAAAAAACATAAATACATGTTAAGTCATTTTAGTTACCTATAAAGCATTAACATCAACTACCCGAGTGTATTGTAATCCCTATAAATATTTGGATAAAAGATATTTTTTTGGGTTTAAGAAATTTTCTAAAATTTAAAATTTAAAATTTGAGATAAAAGACTTCTAATTTTTAATTTTCTAAAGCATATATTATCTTAAAATTTAATTAAAATAATGATAAAATACACGTGATATAAATATAAGTTTACTAACATCATAGCCTAACTCAACTCTTGTATTTAATATGAACTAATGAAATTGGATTTAAATTAATAATTTAGGATAAAACTTTTAAAAATTTTCTAAAATTTTTAAATCTAAATTGAGTTTGATATTTTTTAAAATACTTTAAATATTTGTTTGGTTTTATCAAGTCTTAAAGTCTAAAATTTTTAAATTTAAATTGAGTTTGATATTTTTTAAAATACTTTAAATATTTGTTTGGTTTTATCAAGTCTTAAAGTAGCTCCAACTCTTAGATATTTTGAATGCAAATAGATAATTCAAGCCTTAAAGTATCTTAAACTCTCAGATAATTTTTAAGAGAAAAAGACATAAAAGAAGAAATCTATAGAACCGATGCCTTGGACTGCGTGTGGTCCAGAAGGACGATTCAAGTTTGATCTTGTTAAATGGCCCGAAATCTTGAAAGGGGGAGCCAAAGGCAAAAACGCCAAAAGAAGATGAGATAAAAAGGCGAAAAAAGGAGGAAGTCTACAGTACAGACACGAGCTTAACCAATTGTATTTTCAATTTTATAGTAACTTTACATAACTATTACCGAGAGAGGGAGAGAGAGAGCTCAAGTCCCAACTCCCAGCAGAGAAATTAAGCAAAAGACAATAAGCTCTCCTCAATCCCCAAACCCTAATCTATATAGTACTAAAAGATCTCTTTCGATTTGAGGCTATTTTGCTTATTTTTTAACATGGTGAGATATTGTTTCTTTTGATTGATTGATCATTTATTCCGTTTTCCTTATCATTGTTCTATATCTCTCGTTTTGTTTTGTTATGTTAACCTATTTCAGTTAATCTGGTAATTGAGAAGGAAAGGGATTCTTGTCGTTCTTCTATTTGATATATTCGTTAAAATGAAGTATAAAAGCTGGGTGCAGTGTTTATTCGATTGCGGGATTGAAGGATTTGTGGCCCACTTTTCTGTTTAAAGTTTTTTCTTACAGTTTCAATCTTTGATTTCTTCCTTCCTAATTGCATGCTTGCGATGCTGGCATAGATAGTGCTTCTTGTCTTTGTTTGATTCTTGGGTAATGTTTTTGGTGTCGTGTAAATATGTACCCAACTTTCTGCAATTTCGTTTTCAGTTCTAGTTTTTTGGTAGCCAATGCTTAGTATTGCTTTTATAATGAGATGGTTTCTTACCTATCTTTCCATCATTTCCTCTTCTTATTCATCTTTTTTTTTTCCTTCGAAAGTTTCTTCTTTTTTTTTTCTGAGTGTTTTCTTCTGTTTCCAGCATAAATTAAACAGAGGCAACCGCGACAAATTGCAACAGTTTATCAGCATAACTGGTGCAAGGTAAACCAATCTCTACAGTTAATTTCTTATGCCCTTCGTATATGGTTGACTGACTGGTCGATTTGTGGCACAATAGATGAATCTTATGACTTTCTTTCTTGTGAAATGTTCTTTGGATATGTACTCATCACCAAGGTTCCTAGTAGTTGTATCGTGCTTTGATACAATAAGTGCATGAAATCACTTTGTTATTTTTTTCTGTTGACGAGTTTGTTTTCTCAAGAGTACATTGGTTGACTAGATGGTTATTTTTCATGTTAGAGTTGCAATCTCATTAAGATTGGTCTCCATAGACATATATTATGTATGAGATCAGTTTCTTATGGAGTTTACAATTCTTCCATCATCCAGTGGCTACGCATTTGTTTGTTATTTTTCCCTAATTTTCATAAATTGGAATCAATTGCATTTTGAGATACAATCTTGTATCTTGTATGTTAGTTGCATCTTGTGTTTTTAATTCACCTGAGGAATTCATATAGTTTAGGAAGTTGACTTTTTCTTCTCAAATGCAGTGAGAAAGCTGCTCTTCAAGCTTTGAAAGCTAGTGATTGGCATCTTGAAGGAGCATTTGATTATTTCTACAGTCAGCCCCAGATTAGAACACTTACTGATTCTAGACATTTGGAAGAGCTTTACAACAGATATAAAGGCTAGCTTCATTTCAACAATGGCAATTATTTCTTTTTATATCTTTCATAGCATTTGAAATTGGAGAATAGAAGGGTGTACTATAAGTAGTTGAGCTTTATAATACTTGATTTTCTTGCAAACTTTTTTATTGTTATTTTGTATTTTTGACGAGACATCATAAGAATGCATCTTGATTTACATAAAGAATTGGTTTAGCTATGTTAATATCCATAAGATATTATTATAAAAAGAATGAAGTCTGATTGATTGTTATGCATTTATTGAGAAATATCTTTTCATAGCATTTAAAAACTGAATCTTTATGAATCTTCAGCTTAGTACAAATTATTGCTTTTAAATCAACTTATGCTGCTAAAATTTACTTTGGTTTCTTTTATATCTTGATACTTCTACGCATTGAAGATTTGGAGTCTGTTCATCTGACGACCCATATATATTGAAGTACATTCTTCATTTTTCTAATGCATCATTTAGGATATTTGTGAAGATTCATAGAGATTCAGTTCTATGTAAGCTAATTCATGGAATGTTGGAATGGAATGTAGTTAAAAGGCTTTGACAAAAGTTCTGACTAAGTAATTTTTGTTCAAATGTGTGTGCAGATCCTTATGCTGATATGATTTTGGTTGATGGTATCACCCTCCTGTGTGATGATCTTCAGGCAAGTAACAATGCATATCCTTCATCAAAATTACTTGTAGTAATGGTTGTATGCTGGGAAGTTTTGTATAAAGATTGTGTCACGCTTTGAGTTACCCTTTATTGGTGTTTATAATTTATGGAATTATCCATATGACCTGTTTGTGACCGGGCAAAGGGAATGGTTTATGAAAAATTATTTTAACAATGAGTCCATGTCATTTACAAATATTATGATATTCATTCTGTACTTAAAATTGGCCCATGAAATGATGTTGAATGTATAAATTTGTTGATGTATCCATGCTGCATATGGAGGTGTTTTTTGATTTCAACTAATGCTTAAGTTTTTTGTTTTTTTCAGGTTGATCCCCAAGACATAGTCATGGTATGCATGGATTTAAGAGCAGTGTTTCCTTTAATATATGCACATATTTGTTAACGGATTTTGTGCATATTTTAGCAATAACCTGTAAAAGTCCAACTGAATCATCCATAATATTTTATAAGATGAATAAGGTCAGGCACTTTCTCTTTTTTACCTTCTGGATCTTGCGTCTGGAAACGCCTTTGATCCGACTATCTTTTCGATGATTTAGATTGTTGAGGACTGCATGAGATTATGCTGTTAAGTTGATCCACCTACTTTTTGAGTTGCTGGTAGACAAAGGAAATAATGATTGCATTCTGAGAGGTCATTTAAACATATTGATATGGGTTCCTTGAGTAAGACTCCCGAGCTTGCCTCTGCATCAGATTTGTAGTGCACCTTTCTATTGGCTTATATAAGTATCTTCAAATTGAGATGGGGTTGAGTTTTGTGTTTGCTAATGCTTTAAGAAAGAAAGGACATACCAAGCCATGACCCTTGAACAATTGAACCCATTACTTTGGTACCTTTGCTGGGGCTATCTCTTTGTCAAATTGGTGAATCTATCAACGACTATGAAGTGAAGATGAACTTTCTGTTGTATTAATTACATAACTAATCCACATTGTCATGCATTTTTAGCTTAGACTTGGAATTTAAGTTAAAAGACATTATGTCTGCTAAGTCTACATGGCATCCATTATTGATCATCATATTATATTCTACATCATCCATGAAATTTGATTTCAAATTGTCAGTGCTATTGTTGGATGTTTTAGTAACATTTGTTTGTTAATTATTATTGCAGTTAGTTGTTTCATGGCATATGAAGGCTTCAACCATGTGCGAATTCTCCAAGCAAGAGTTTGTTGGAGGCTTACAAACACTAGGGTTTGTTCTTTTTCATCTCAGTTATTTTTTGTTGTAGACTAGATTGGCATAGACCAAATTAAGTGTTTTTTTAATGGAAATGAAATTTAAGTGATGTTATTGATGGCAGGATAGATTCTGTGGAGAAGTTTCGTGAAAAGATTCCATTTATGCGCTCTGAACTTAAAGATGAGCGTATGTGCATCTTCCTTCAATTCTCAAACATTTTTGGAAATTGATTGGGATTCTTTTTATCATATTTAATTTTAACTGGTGATTTTCTAACAACAAACCTAAGTTTGAACTTTATGTATGGATGATTTTGAATTCTTCTACAAATTCATAACCTTTTATTAGTATGAAATGAAGCAACTATTTTTTGTTGCATACTTTAACAATTGTTTTAACTTCAAATTAGCGCAGCAGATAGGATTTCTAGTTTGCTCCTCAGCAACTTCTTTGTAACTATTCTTTTACACAACCTTAAAACATTATGGATAAAATGTGTTATGGATGCGTGGATTGTTAAGTTAGCTGAAATAGGCTCTGTGCAATTTGCATGATCAATTGTGTTGCTATAATGGGTTCTTGAAGAATGAAAAAGATGGTGGTGGTCTAAGTATCTACATAGCTTCTTAGTTTTGTTCGCTCAAATGTCTTCTGAAATTTGTTGATTTTTATAATTAGATATTGCCTCTTATTATTGAAAAGATACTTGGCTTCTTTGATTGTTCAGAAAAGTTTCGTGATATCTACAACTTTGCTTTTGGCTGGGCCAAAGAAAAGGTAACAATTGTTACCCTCATAAACTTAAAATCGTTGCACTCTTCCATGGTGATATTTAACCTGCTTGTCTATTAATGGAGTTAAAGAACTTTTCTGATACCTTTGCATGATATATGAGGGTGAGTCATATCATTTTCTTGTTTCTTAATGGAAAGCTTGGTTCCGAAGTTTGTCAGCTAAGCAATTTTAGAAACTTGCTAAAACAAATTCTCTATTTCTTGCATTATCAGTTGTTTATGGTAATTTGTCAGGTCTTCTTTTGTTTGTGTTATGAATTCTGTCTCTGGAGTAAAAACTGGTGCATTTCGCTATTGTGCGTCTTCAACTGTAACAAGTTTTGGTTGTTCCTTCTTGTTATTTGTTTGTTTATTTTGCATGGAGCAAAATGGGAAGACTTGTGAGGGATAGGGATTCTCTGTCTATTCTATAGCCAATTATGTTAAGTGAGCATTCCTTTGATGGGAAGAGATGTATTTGTTAAAGAGTTTGTTGGTTCTCTTTCTTGCTTATGGAAATGTTTTTTTATACTCTAGTTACTTTCTTGTGGTGCTTTTAAGAGTAAGCTCATATTACTTGAGGAAAATCATTGCTAGCTTTAGCTTCTTGTTTGAAGTTCTGTTGCAATTCTTGCAAATGTTAACCTAATTTTCTCAATTGACTTTGATTGAGCATACTCATTCAAACCTAGAATGGTCAAATGAAGTTGTTTATTACACCTATTGATCGTTTTAAGAGGAAGTTGTCAAGAAGAAATATAGTAAAATGTTCTTACAGGGTGTGAAAGTTTCAAATCCCCAGTCTGTTTATTAGGATTGACCGTTATGGCCCGACTTTGTCCGAAATCAACAGCTCAGGCTCAAGTTGATGGGACTTGAGTCAGGCCTGCATTGACCTGAGCCAGGCCAACAAGATGTTTTAGTAGCAGCTCCTTGTGGTCGTCCATACCTTAATGTTTATTGCTGATGGGAGAAATTCCATCACTTAATCAATTCGATGGAGGTTCCTAGGAGGGATGCCGTGCCTTAGGTTGGTTACATCCAACCAATATTGTTGTGAAGGATTGCATGGTGAGGTGGATGACCTTGGGAACTTAGAACATGGGGTTTTTATAGAAAGAAGCTAAACCTTATTGTTTCTAAGATTTTACCCCACATATTTGATGTATAATATTACCTTGATACCTAGTCTTTTGGTTTTTATTGCGGGCATCATTTCGATCCAATGTACATTAAATTTTCTCCTTCTGTCTGCTTGCAATTCATCCAGTTCTCTATAGGAAAACGCTGAAAAACATTTCACTGTATCATGCACTGGAGACAGGAGTGGCACTTAAAATAACTGTTGTATCTGCTGGATGCTTTTATTGAAATTTTAGATCTTTGATAATAATGACTTTTGTATTAGCAAAGTGTAACCTTTGGACTTTTTTGTTAACCTATCTACTTTTTTTATTGAGCTGGATTAGAATTTCCTAGTTGTTTGAAATCAAGGAATAACTGCAGCTTGACTTTTTTATTTTCCTGTATCTTATGCCCTCCTGGGTTGGCGGTACAGCTCAAATCTGTAGGGTATTTTGTTATTACTCACAGGCTCTTGTGGGGTTGCACTGAAATAGAAAAAACTTGTCCGCAAGTGCTCTTTCAAACAATATGCATCTCTTCTCAAGATTATTTTTAAAAAAAGAAGATAAATAGCTGTCTTAGTTGAACTGTTACTTATATTTACTATTCGCTAAAGCTCCTGGCAAATGCGTGGGTTTTATGGAGGGGTGAGGTGTCAAAATTAGTAATTGTAGGGGGCAATGTTGACAATCTAGGGTGTTTTTACCTATTTGAGGGGGCAAATTGAGTTTTTCCTAGTTGTCATTTGTATAGGGAATAACCTAAGTGCTACTACACGGAGGGTTGTAGTTCTCTTTCTCATATTATAGTGGCAAATAGGTGAGTGTATTTGGATGTAGGTGCTTCTTCCAAACTACATTAAAATATTATTCTGTCTTGCCTGCTATGCTATGTACTTGTCTGCTTCACCTAGTAGAACTTCAGGTGTAAGACATCGATATATCAATATTTTATATAATTTGTTAGTTCATTTAGCCTTAATCGTTATAGTATAACTCTGATATATCTTCATTGATTCAGGGTCAGAAATCTTTGGCATTGGATACAGCAATTGGCATGTGGCAATTGCTATTTGCGGAAAAGCAGTGGCCATTGGTTGATCATTGGTGCCAGTTCTTACAGGTATATTACAATCTTATTTTGGAGTATCTTGTACAAGTGAGATTTGTGTAAAATGGGTTATGAGCAGTATTGCATGCTGCCGTCGACAATGGTTGTGTTGTGTGGACGTGGCGCTCAAAGAGTGAATAAAAGATACTTCTACTTTCAAGTGTTGCATCTCTGTCCAATTTTGATAAATCATTGGGAAGCTTTTGTATGGTTGGGGTTTGAACTGTGGACACTATGGTAATTGATATATAATTTTGTTGTAATTTTTTCTATGTTACCGTGGACTGTGGTAATATATAAGTACTTCATGTTCCCTTTATTTGAGTCATACTCACACTTAGTACATTTATAAGTTTGAGTAAAAAATATCCCTTTGCTTAGTAGTATATTTAATTTCTGTTGTTAGTTGTCAAGCCAGGTCTTCCAGGCAAGGGCTTAAGATGTCTTGTACTAAAAATAACACATGGCCTGACTCGGCTAAGAAACTCTAGGCAAGGGAAGTTCAAATTGTTAACTAATAGAAATATGAATTTTACTCAGCTGTTCAAAATTCGGTAATGCCTCTCTGTTTCTCGGAGAATTCCTCGTATCCTTTTGGTTGAGGTGCAAGAGTCTGGAGAGGATTTGTTGGTCACTTCTGGCAGGACATATATGAGGTTGTTTGTTTTGGAAAATCAAGCTCCTAACTGGACTACCTGGCGTTTGGATTTATGCCCTTATCAAAGTTCTTTTTTACAAATTTGTTCCAATGCATGTAGTTTTGAGGGTTAGAATGCCGCCTTTGTTTCATTGAGTACAATTGTTGGCCCCTCTTCTTGTGATTTCTTTACACCATTATAAGTTCTGCATTACATTAAAATATGTTGGATATGATGAAGCCCTGGATTGTCACAACTACATGAGTATGATCAGGTCTCTTTCTGTGAGAATATTTTCAGTTTTGTACTACAATATGATTCACATTTCTGGAGAAGTTATTTGTACTGTTTATTTTATAGACTATCCTGTCAACTAAGTTTAATCAGATTAGAGCTGGTACATAAATGATCTTTGGCTTCATAAAATTCAGCTTTGTTTATTGTGATTGAATTTTTTGGTCCGTGCTTGTTTTACAAGTTATATTTCATTTGACAATGTCGCCAAAATTTTTTAGGCTCGACATAATAAAGCCATTTCCAGGGACACTTGGTCTCAGCTGTTGGAATTTGCAAGGGTAAG
>JANQBM010000002.1:14694067-14706128 GCA_025594535.1 Erythroxylum domingense | reverse complement strand
ATAGTTAGTTTGCATCGCATTTAGTTGAACTTAGGAAATTAATTTCACCTTTGGTTCTTCAAAGAGAACGACCCGAGGTTGTGCTATATGCAATCCTTGGTTAAATTTTTGAAGTAACCCCAAGGCGACAATCGGACAAAAAGGTTATTTCAATTCATTAGATCCATAAATTTATTGGTAATAGATATGAATTTTAATCTTAAATATAAAAAATAAACTCTTTTGATTTATCTTTAATTAAATAATTTATATTCACAGATCAAGATTGTTATTTAGTAATAACAATGACTACTCAAATATTAAAAATGTTAAAGTAATTTTTTACTAACCTTTTTGTGTATTTTTTTCATATAATTAAATAATTTTAGGATATGATGTCCCGAGCAGATATATAGTAAGTCTAATCTTCTTAGTTCTCTAATAATAGTAACTAACTTTTTAAATAATATTTGAATACTATTTACAAATTATAATTTCACTTTAACCAAGAATTTTTTAAATCAATACTAATCAAGATCAATAGAACATTCTTAATAATTACTGTCGTGTGACAAACCTTATATTAACTTCATAAAATTTATACTATATCCAATAACTACTAATCAATTTACCTTTGACTATAATAATTCTTAAGTAATACTAAAGTATAATAATCCTTATATGATATATCTTAAAAATCTTAAATCAAATGATCACTTATCCAATTATTACAATAAGTATTTTCATAAATACATAAGTAATGTTTCACATGGGATTCTCATGCCATGTTAGTTTAGTGAACTTATTCTCCAATAAACACTTATAAGTATTTTTATATTTTAGTCTATAAGATGGATTATTTCCTTCATAAGGAAGAAATATAATGTTTATTATTCTTAACATTTTATTAATGTTCAGTCTTAATAGAGTAACAATTAAGAACAATATAAGAAAAATATATAAATGTAATATGATTCGTGTAATTATGATCTCATTATAATTTCATTTGCATAATATATTTATTTCATGGACTTTGTCATATAAGTTAGTTAAACAATTATGCATAAGATTAAAAAAATGTCTTAATTAATAATGTTACAAATATGCAATCAACTCTTTGATTACAAGTCATAAATTAACGATCTCTAATTCTTTAAAAATTGAACCAAAAGTTAAATCTATAAGAGAAGAGGTTTAAGGCTTAAAAGGTTCAACTGGTATTAGATTGTCATAAAATAGATTAAAGATTGAATAAAATCGAATAATTTGAAATATGATTGAAAGAGATTGTCTTTATTCAACAAAAATTTTAAATTTTAATTGAAAAATAAGACTGTTAAATAAAAACTAAGTGGTTTATTTTAGTTTATAAAAACTTATTGGTTTACAAAAATTGATCAATTAATTAATAAGTTGATCAATTTTTAACACCAAGGATTATTAAAGTAAATCGAATCAAAAAGTTAAAAATTGAACTAAAATAGTGGCTGATTCAAGGTTTTCATAGTTCAACCAACCGAATCGGTTCAACTTTTAATCGTTAATAATCTCTACTTATAAGCATCTTATATCATATCTCTGCAAGATGATCATGCTACCATTGGAAAAATGATTTAGTGATTAAATTCTACAAGATTCTTTTTAGCATTTATTTAAACCTTACAACTTTTATTTCAATTATCATCATAATTAAAAGGAATAGCCTAGATACATACTTTGATTTTTAATGAGACCTTTGTTCTTTTCATATGCCTAATGGCTCTAATATTTCACAATACATTACTGGTTGAACATTGTAAGGAATTATATCAAAAGAATTTTATGATCCAAATAACTATTTCTATTATGAAATATGTGTTATGGCTTGATTAGTAATTGATGTTACATTAAGACCTCGTTAACTTAAAATAATATCATTTAAAGTTAAATATACATTAACTAGGACTTACTTTATTTTTGTTAAACCAAAGTTAAAATTCATAAAACTTTGAACTCAAGTATTAATTCATACTTAGAACAATATATATTTTTAATACTTCATAAGTATAAGATATCTTAAATGCTAAACACTTTTAGCACAATATGTATGCATTTAGAATATTAAAGTTTAGTAACTTTTGAATTTATCTCTATAGATCTTTATTTTCAAATTTTAAATTGTTACATTTTCAAATTCTATTGAGAATTGTTTTTTAATTATCATATCTTTAATAAATGAAAATATGAATTATTATTCCCTATGAGTAGATGCCATCTATATAGTCCCACTACAGAAGACAAATACTTCCAGTAACCTTCTTATATATATAATGTATCCATATTCATTTTCAAAAGAAGCTCTTTGATTTCATTATAAAAGTGAACTTAAATCTTCTTTTAACCTTTTGGCAATATATCAAATGTACCAGGCAAAGACACTAATTCTATTAGAATGTGTCGTTATGATATTTAAACTATTTCAAACTTTATCTTACTCTCACTACTCATTTTGAGAACCATTCTCCTATACAAGTATGTATTGAAGTAAACATTATGTTCAATAAGGCTTATAAGATTATATATTGAAGTAAACATTCTGTTCAATAAGGTGTAGAAGATTATACCTAACATTTTAGATATCTCATAAATTTTTTATTATCTAATCTTAGTATAATGCCCAAAAACACACTAGTGGATTGGGCCAATCCTACAGACACTAGCTTAGGCCTTTATTCCTTTTATGTTGTTCCCTTTGTTATTTCTTACCACTCAGATGATCTTGTATATTGTTATGGTTGGATGTCCTTTTCAGTACTGTATAGCTAGCATTGTAATATTGTTAGTTTTCTGTTTCCGTGATTCTAGGAGTAATAGCCAATAGAAAAGAGTAAAAAGTAGTATAAATAGAGTCATGTACATACGAAAACAAATGAAGAAAAATACTGTTTTCTTCATTGTTCTTCACCTACCATTTCTAGTATGGTATTAGAGCAACAAATCTAATTCTTCTACCTAGCCTACAAATGTCAACTACAGTCGACAACAGTGGCTATAATGCCATAAATATGCCCACATCAAATGAATATGAACCCTATTCTATCACTAACACTGAAAATCCTGGTATTGTGCTTGTCACCACATCATTTAACAGCAACAACTACATCACCTGGAGTAAGTTCATGACCATAGCTTTGTGTGCCAAGGACAAGCTATCCTTCATAAATGGAACCTGTATCATGCCCATAAAAGATCCAATTTTGTTAGCAAAATGGAAGAGACCAGACAACATGGTAAAGTCTTGGATTCTCAATGCTATGATTAAAGAACTAGGTGATGCTTTTTTATCATTTACTACAGCTAGGGAACTTTGGGTAGAATTGCAAAAGACGTTCGGTGAAGCTAATGGGTCGTTACTATACCAAATAGAAAGGGAGATAAACTCTCTTAAACAAGGCACCTTAATAGTTTCTGCTTATTATACTAAGCTTAAAAAATTATGGGATGATTTGTCAAGTTAAGTCCTATTCTTATGTGCGCTTGTGATGCTTCCAGGGCTATCACAACTAAGGAAAATGCTCACAAACTTGTGCAATTTTTAATGGGTCTAAACAATGAGTTTGAGCATGTTATTAACCAAATTATGTTAATGGAGCCATTACCTACAGTGAATAAAGCTTTTTCTATACTACAAACTGTTGAAAGACAAAGATTAGTGAATTCTACCATGGATAATACTCCTAACATGGCAATGCTAGCTAAGCAGTCAAATGACATGAAGAAAGGTGGGAGAAGTAATAACAGTTTGAGCAAAGGCCCTTATCTCAAAAAGGAGGATAAGTACTATGAAAAGTGCAAAAAGAATGGGCATACCTTGGAGACTTGTTTCAAAATTCATGGGATCCCCGATTAGTACAAAGAGCTTATTGCACAAAGGGAGAAAGGAAAGGCAAATATGGCACAATTAGCTAACAGTCCAGCATATACCATACAAGAGCAGAATGAAGAAAACTCATTGAATGGGTAGATACCCTCCAATCTTGCCAATTTCATTTAACAAGAAATAAGTAAGCTAACAAAAGCAAAACTACTGGGGAGGTAAAATATTCAGGGTTTCAAAATTACGCAGGTAATACTACACATTCTGTGAACACATCATTCAATAATACTGACTCTTGGCTTATTGATTCCGGTGCATCTACACACATGACAGCAGGTCTTAGTCTTTGCACTAAATATGTTGCTAATAATGCCTATGATCCTGTTACTTTACCTGATGGAACTAAGCAAAAAGTTGCTCATATTGGTCAGACACATATGGAAGACATATTTTTAGAGAAATTCTACATGTACCTAATTTCTTCAAGAATCTGTTGTCTATTAATAAACTCACTACTTAGAATGAAGTTGTTGCGATGTTTATCTGTAACAAGTTGTTTTTGTACGACCTTCGGACTAATGATGTTATAGATATTATCAAGGTAATGAATGGATTGTATGAGCCAGATTCAGATACTCTCCTAACTCCAAACAGCCTAAAAGGTCCCACTTTAGAATTCTACAAGACTGAGAAAGTTTCCTTTAATGTTTCTGTGAATTTTGATGTGTGGCATTCTAGACTAGGGCATGTATCCAAAGAAAAATTGTAGCACATTAATGAAATAAATGTTTCTGTTCCAATCAAACATGAATGTCAAATGTGTCCTTTAGCTAAACAGCATAGAAAACCTTTCCTAAGCATGAAATACATACACAAAGTGTAACATCCCGTTACCTATACGGCTAGAACAATTATTTGTGAGACACTTATATGACTTAAGATAAATGAATCATAGACATAAGTTATCTGTGACTTACATATTGTTTAGCTCATTCATACGATTGTATATGCTTTCATGTGGCAGTTTCGGGTAAGTATGACAAATTGTAATTATGACAAATGATGAGTCATTGTTTAAGTTAGGAAGACTCCACTATAAGTTGTAATTATGACAAATGGTGAGTCAGTGGAGATAAATAGCACACTTGAGGGGCATGGAATGGACTCACATATTATATTGTTTAAGTTAGGAAGACTCTACCATAGTCCTGATTCTTCACTGAAACACTTCACATTGCGATTCTCTTCCCTGACCTTCGCCACCGAATAGCGATCCAGCAGCTTTTGTGGTGCTGATTTCTATTTCAGGATTAGAGTACTTACTAAATGAGTAAGTGTTTATAATGTTATTTCTACTGTGTAAATAAGCATGTGCATGTTAGATATACATATCTGCATGAAAAGAGTCACAGCATAGAGAAGAGATAATATGAGGGTTCTGAATGTTATTTAAGTTAAAAAGTAACCACAGAAAAAAGAAAATACAGAAAGAACATGTAAGCATCAATCGTAATCTGTGATTTTGGTATGTATGTGAGTTTTGGCTCCTTGGAGTTGTTTGGTGTTTTGGAGCTAAGGAGGGAGTAGTACAGATAATACTCGCATGTTTGGAAGTGTAATAGCAATAGAAATGATGTATAGAACTCATATAGGCACAAGGGATAATATGTTCTGCTCCTCCCGTCTTCTGTATTGTATCCTCTGTGATGACGTCAATTTTCTCTGGGTGATGTCATCTTCCTCTGTAAGGATGCGAATGCATCCTCTACGAGTCATTCTCTGTTGTAAGTTATCTTACAGATGCAAATGCATCCTCTATGAGTCATTCTCTGACATAAGTTATCTTCTTTTGTGAGGATGCATTGTTATCAAGATGCATTCCTCTATGAGCCAGACTTCGTCTGTGTTTCGTATTCTCTGTGAACTAACTTCTTCTGTGATGATGTCATCTTCTTCTGGGTGACGTCATCTTCCTCTGTATTGCTTCGTCTATGATACTGTTCATGCTCTTCGTCTGTGTTACTGTTCACAGACGAATGAATTCATCTATGTTACTATTCAAGCTCTTGGTCTGTATTACTGTTCATAGACGAATGAACTTCGTCTATGTTACTATTCATAAACTTCTTCTGTGTTTTGCTTCTTCTATTTTCGTCTATATCTATCTTCTGTCCTATTTTCTATCTTTCAGAAGATAGAATTGACCTTTGAGATCTTCTTGAAAGTTGTAGATCTTGGAATCCTCTTTCAAAACATATAAAGAACATCTTGATCCAATCCCTCTAGAGAAAGTTATGGCAATTGTAAAATATCGTCTGTGTTACTGTTCCCAAACTTCTTCTAGGTCACTGTTCATCGAACATCTTCTGTCCTATTTTTGACTCTTCAGAAGATAAAATTGGCCTTTGAGCTCTTCATGAAGTTTATGTATCTGAATTCCCTCGTTCGAATCATGTAGAGAATAATTGAATCCGATCTCTGTAGAAAAAGTTATGCTCAGAGGAAAACTTCTTCTGTGATGACGTCAGCTTCCTCTGGGTAACGTCATCTTCTTCTGTATATCGCCTTCTTCTGTAACTCATCTTCTTCTGTAAGGGCGCATCGTCTGTAAAGATACACTTTTTGTAAATGAACGTATATCCATTATACTCCCCTAAGTTTACGAGAGGCCAATAAGGATTGAATTGTGATATTGCTAGTTTATAATAAGTTCTGATAAGAAAGAGAGAGGTTGTGAAGAGACCCCAAAATCGCCAACAAGCATTGTGCATATTTTCTATACTTTGACAAGTTTAGTACGTTTGTACAAAAAGTGATAAATGTGAATTTGTTTTGTCTGTTTTAGAGGAGCACGTCGGACGACAGTTTGACATTGCTGGACCATCTAGGTAATAGCTTCTGGGAGTGTACTGTGAGTCAACCTAGATGGATTCCTAGGATTATATGATTGTGTGTATTGAACTGTTTTGTGTGATGCTTCTGGATACCGGACCTGAAGTCCGAGGAGTTTGTTCTATGATCACATATTGGAAGTGTTTGATTTGTTATGACTTTGATTCTTAGCGATAGCTGAATGCCGGACTAAGGTCCGATGAGTATGAAACTATCATCTGAACATTCGTATGAGATTTTGTGTGTGATCTGTTCAGGATTTGATGCATTTCATAAAATGCATGCTCAGATAAAGGCGTTGTGACTTGAGAAGCCAATTAGAAGCGCTTCCACGTAGAGCTTTACTCCGTGATAAATCTGTTCTGCACGTCGAGCTATGCTCCGTGAATATATTCTGATTGAGCCCTACAAGCTAAAACATCTCTATCTATCTGTGAAAGGCTCTCAGTCACAACAATAAGAACGAATAAGAGTCTCATGAATGTCCCATGCAATTATGTGCGCAATGTGTAAATGATACGCAAGGTGTAATGAATGATCTTCTGTTATGCTAATTTCTGAATACATGCTTATCTGTTTGGATGAATAATTGTGATATATGTGTAATCCGGTGAATTCATCAATGATGGTTCACTCACTGAGTTCACAAAACTCACCCAAAATTTGTAATTATTTTTCAAGATCAGAAGATTACCCCGTTAGACTAACGGGAGTATACCTACAGCATACAAGTGAAGGATAGAGGTCGGGATCCGTTCGCGTCTACATTGCATTTTTCTGAACTTGTATTGAATTAGTTAATTCGACACTTCTTGTATACTCAACAATGTATGTTTTATCAATGAATGAAGTGAATGTTTTGTTGAGAATATGATAATGATGTTGCATATTTTAGATGATGCCATGCGCAAATTAGATTTGTTATTGCTCTAACATACCATTATCGTAGGTTATGTGCCTAAAAGCTTCGGTACGTTCTTTATAGTATTGGGATGTTACATATGTGGTATCAGAGCCCAGAAGTACTATCTTATATGGGCATTCTGAAATATGTATTGAGTCATGTGCATTTTAGTCATGTCATAGCAGACGGTAGTAACTAATCCCTAGTATGAGTCACATGAGTATAAGTCACATGCGTGAGCATTCCTTAAGAGTCTGAACTGTTAAAGGCGAACTGATAGAATGTGAGAAAGTAAAAGTATATGGTTCGATAAAGTAGATAAAGATTCACTACCATGATTGTGATATATGTATTATGGACATGATATCGATAGTGTACTGAAATGGTACACCTTCGAATGTGATAGAAAAGTGAACATATTGTCAGGATTGTGTGAGGAAAAGAGTAGAAATGAAGAGACTAAAGTGTACAGGCAGAATGAAATGAAATCATAAAATTGCTATGACCATAAAAGGATGAATTTGGAACCGAAAGAGTTATGTAAGTATTTTGATAAGAGTTTGAAATTCAGTATAAGAAATAGTATATGGTTAAATACAACAGATAAAGATCCAGTGGATTTGTGCTGGTAGTTGTTGTATTGATTATGAAATTGATATTTCGTTCTGACGATATGTCTTCGAGGGTGATATGAGTGTCGACGCACTGGTGTGGATTGTTTGAGGAAGAATAAGGGTATAAGTAGAAATGATGAGAATAGAGAGTATAAGCCAAGTGAAAGTGACTTTGAGAGGTCGAAAACAAAACAGAATGTGTGACAAGAGTTATAATTAAGTATAAGAATATGTTTGTGAAATTGATTGTGAGAGTGAGATCAGGATTTGTGGATGAGGATGCATCTCTGATTCCGAATTGATTGCGAAAATATGTATGCATAATGATAAATGGTAATTGTAAAGTGAGATGATGGTAGCGATATATGAAAAAGCTGTTGAGTTTAAGTTTATTTTCCATTATGAGTGCACATCTGATAGTGGAATCACCATGATAAGTGAAAATATTAAGCATATGTTTATAATATGTGCAGCGATGATATAGGAAGTAATAGTGCCTCACTGAGCCTTATATTAAAGAGTAATCTGCTCATGTAAGCTATGGCAGAAATTGACCCTATGACCCTTCCTGAGGTACTAAGGATAACTGATAAATAATCACGGCAAATAGCTGATGGATAAGGATTTCATGAGCAATATCGAAGGTGGTGTCAAGAAATCCCCTTCCAAAGAAGAATGTCATCGAGATGAGTTTAGTAAACCAGATGATTCAGTTAAAGAATGATCAATAGAGGATAGATTGAGGTTAGTAATGATGTTACTATGGGTTCTATGAAGAAAAAGAAAGGCCCAATCGTGGCATAGCCACCACGATCGAGGACGGATAGAAAAGAAGAATTGTTGTCTTAAACCAATGAGATTCAGGTATCCTGAATGTAAGTTATTAATTGGTAACTTGTCTTGAAAAGGCATCTCTGGAAAGGATGAAATGATCTTGATGATATATACCAAAGTATAAGAGTAAATGAATTGCTTGATGCCTTACTGAGCCTTATCAGGAAGGATATTGTTATCATGCAAGTTATGACAAAAATCAATTTCCTGGAGATTTCTAAGAATGTCTGATCAGCAATAATGATAATAGTGGATTGATAAAGGTTACATGAACAAAATAGCTGACAGTAGCAAGAAGTCTTCTTTTGAAGAAAGAAGATGTGTATCAACTTGTTGTTGCAAATTTACAGTGAACTCTTGTATTATGGCTTGAAAGGCCTTTGGAGTTTGTAAAACTCTTATCTTTTGATGATAATGACGTATGATTGTGTCATGCTCATGACTTTCCAAGTCGTACATTGTAAATTTTATACTTGCAAGTCGGCTATTAACACTCGGGCATGTCAGTTGGATACATGGACTGGTCGATTATCATTATGTGAGTCGACTATGCGAAGAATGGAGTGTATTATCATTGAAATGATGGGGGGAAGATGAATTGTTTTTAAGAGTATCACCTTGGTAACGTGTGCTAAGCCGATATGAATTGGTCTGTAAGAAATTATTATGAGTTAGTGTTACTAATGAAAGGATGTTTCAGACTCACAATATGTTCATGAACTTTCCTCTGTGTTACTGTTCATGAACTTAATATGTGATATGTGAATAGATAAGAAATAATGGTATGACCAATAGAGATAGACTGACAGCGTAAATCTGAATTATATCAACAAAATAGTCAAGATAGTGTGATAGCAGAATCAGTGATTGAAGGACTTATTGAGTTATCAGCTGAGGTCATTTGGAAGAGAGTATTTGGGTGATGAAGTATATGGAAAATGGCGAGGAACATATGAGAACTTGATACCCCTACCTATTTGAGTGATAAGAAATTTCGAGGACGAAATTTTTTTAAGAGGGGAGAATTGTAACATCCCGTTACCTATACGACTAGAACAATTATTTGTGAGACACTTATATGACTTAAGATAAATGAACGATAGAGATAAGTTATCTGTGACTTACATATTGTTTGGCTCATTCATACGATTGTATATGCTTTCATGTGGCAGTTCCAGGTAAGTATGACAAATTGTAATTATGACAAATGGTGAGTCATTGTTTAAGTTAGGAAGGCTCCACTACAGGTTGTAATTATGACAAATGGTGAGTCAGTGGAGATAAATAGTACACGTGAGGGGCATAGAATGGACTCACATATTATATTGTTTAAGTTAGGAAGAATCTACCATAGTCATAATTCTTCACTGAAACACTTCACATCGCGATTCTCTTCCCTGACCTTCGCCACCGAATAGCGATCTAGCAGCTTTTATGGTGCTGATTTTTTATTTCAGGGTTAGAGTACTTACTAAATGAGTAAGTTTTTATAATGTTATTTCCACTGTGTAAATAAGCATGTGCATGTTAGATATACATATCTGCATGAAAAGAGTCACAGCATAGAGAAGAGATAATATGAGAGTTCTGAATGTTAGTTAAGTTAAAAAGTAACCACAGAAGAAAGAAAATGCAGAAAGAACATGTAAGCATCAATCGTAGTATGTGATTTTGGTATGTATGTGAGTTTTGGATCCTTGGAGTTGTTTGGTGTTTTGGAGCTAAAGAGGGAGTAGAATAGATGATACTCGCATGTTTGGAAGTGTAATAGCAATAGAAATGATGTATAGAACTCATATAGGCACAAGGGATAATATGTTCTGCTCCTCCCGTCTTCTGTATTGTATCCTCTGTGATGACGTCAATTTTCTCTGGGTGACGTCATCTTCCTCTGTAAGGATGCGAATGCATCCTCTACGAGTCATTCTTTGTTGTAAGTTATCTTACAGATGCAAATGCATCATCTATGAGTCATTCTCTGACGTAAGTTATCTTCTTCTGTGAGGATGCATCGTTGTCAAGATGCATTCCTCTATGAGCCAGACTTTGTCTGTGTTTTGTATTCTCTATGAACCAACTTCTTCTGTGATGATGTCATCTTCTTTTGGGTGACATCATCTTCCTCTGTATTGCTTCGTCTATGATACTGTTTCATCTATGTTACTGTTCACAGACAAATGAATTCTTCTATGATACTGTTAATGCTCTTCATCTGTGTTACTGTTCATAGACAAATGAACTTCGTTTATGTTACTGTTCATAAACTCCTTCTGTGTTTTGCTTCTTCTATTTTCGTCTATATCTATTTTATGTCCTATTTTCTATCCTTCAAAAGATAGAATTGACCTTTGAGGTCTTCATGAAAGTCGTAGATCTTAGAATCCTCTTTCAAACCATATAAAGAACATCTTGATCCGATCCCTCTAGAGAAAGTTATGGCAATCGTAAAATATCATCTGTGTTATTGTTCCCAAACTTCTTCTGGGTCACTGTTCATCGAACATCTTCTGCCCTATTTTTGACCCTTCAGAAGATAAAATTGGCCTTTGAGCTCTTCATGAAGTTTGTTTATATTGATTCCCTCGTTTGAATCATGTAGAGAAAAATTGCATTCGATCTTTGTAGAAAAAGTTATGCTCAGAGGAAAACTTCTTCTGTGATGACGCAGCTTCCTCTGGGTGACGTCATCTTCTTCTGCATATCGCCTTCTTCTATAACTCATCTTCTTCTGTAAGGCCGCATCGTCTGTAAAGATGCACTTTCTATAAATGAACCTATATCCATTGTACTCCCCTAAGTTTACAAGAGGCCAATAAGGATTGAATCGTGATATTGCTGGTTTATAATAAGTTTTGATAAGAAAGAGAGAGGTTATGAAGAGACCCCAAAATCGCCATTGAACATGCATTGTGCATATTTTCTATACTTTGACAAGTTTAGTACGTTTGTACAAAAAGTGATAAATGTGAATTTGTTTTGTCT
>JANQBM010000002.1:14681327-14693967 GCA_025594535.1 Erythroxylum domingense | reverse complement strand
CATTGTGCATATTTTCTATACTTTGACAAGTTTAGTACGTTTGTACAAAAAGTGATAAATGTGAATTTGTTTTGTCTATTTTAGAGGAGCACGTCGGACAACAGTCAGATATTACCGGACCATCCAGGCAATAGCTTCTAGGAGCGTACTGTAAGTCAACCTAGATAGATTCCTAGGATTATATGATTGTGTGTATTGAACTATTTTGTGTGATGCTTTCTAGATACCGGACCTGAGGTCCGAGGAGTTTGTTCTGCGATCACATATTGGAAGTGTTTGATTTGTTATGACTTTGATTCTCAGCGATAGTTGAATGCCGGACTAAGGTCTGATGAGTATGAAACTATCATCTGAACATTCGTATGAGATTTTGTGTGTGATCTGTTCAGGATTTGATACATTTCATAAAATGCATGCTCGGATAAAGGCGTTGTGACTTAAGAAGCCAGTTAGAAGCGCTTCCATGTAAAGCTTTTCTCCGTGATAAATCTGTTCTGCACATCGAGCTGTGCTTCGTGAATATGTTCTGATTGAGCCCTACGAGCCAAAACATCTGTATCTGTCTGTGAAAGGCTCTCAGTCACAACAATAAAAACGAATAAGAGTCTCATGCATGTCCCATGCAATTACGTGCGCAATGTGTAAACGATACGCAAGGTGTAATGAATGATCTTCTGTTATGCTAATTTCTGAATACATGCTTATCTGTTTGGATGAATAACTGTGATATATGTGTAATCCGGTGAATTCATCAATGATGGTTCACTCACTGAGTTCTTAAAACTCACCCGAAATTTGCAATTATTTTTCAGGATCAGAAGATTACCCCGTTAGACTAACGAGAGTATACCTACAGCATACAAGCGAAGGATAGAGGTCGGTATCAGTTCGCGTCTGGATTGCATTTTTCTGAACTTATATTGAATTAGTTAATTCGGAACTTCTTGTATACTCAACAATGTATGTTTTATCAATAAATGAAGTGAACGTTTTGTTGAGAATACGATAATGATGTTGCGTATTTTAGATGATGCCATGCACAAATTAGATTTGTTATTGCTCTAACATACCATTATCGTAGGTTATGTGCCTAAAAGCTTAGGTACGTGCCCTATGGTAGTGGGATGTTACACAAAGGCCTTTTGAGATCATACACGTAGACTTATGGGGACCCTACAATATTGCCACTATGGGTGGTTCACATTACTTCCTCACCATTGTGGATGATTACACAAGAGCAACCTAGACGTTTATTCTAAGACACAAACACCAGACACTACAAACCATTGTGTAGTTTCTTAAATCCATTGAGAGACAGTTTGACACTAGAATATTAAAAATACAGACTGATAATGGAAGGGAGTTCATTAATCATGAATGTAACAACATTTTCACAGAGATGAGAATTCAACACCAAAAGAGTACTCCCCACACACCTCAACAGAATGGGGTAGTGGAAGTTAAGCACAAACACTTACTACAGATTACTAGGGCCCTACTTTTCAAAGCCAAATTACCTAGAGGTTATTAGGGAGAGGCACTCTTAACTGCTACATAACTGATAAATAGAATCCTAACCAAAGTCCTAGGTTGGATGAGCCCCTTCAAAAAACTGCATACAAAAAAACCAAACTATGAACATCTCAAAATTTTTGGTTAGCTTTGTTTTGTATTGGATAAAACACCAAACATAACAAAATTAGATCCTAGGTCAAAAAGGTGCATTTTTCTTGGATACATGCTAGATTACAAGGCCTATAGAGTCATGGATTTGGATACAAAGGTAGTATTTGTATCAAGGGATGTTATATTTTATGAGGATGTTTTTCCTTCAACAGAAAGTGTTACCAGCACCACACAAAACCTAGACCCTTTGTTCACAAGTAGCTTAACTGATGAAGGCACATAATATCCTACACAAATACTAACAATGGAAACTACACAACCTACTGAACAAAGAGACGACAGTCCAATATAAACACCATAAGACCAAAAAAGTTCCCAGCCATCTGACTGTCTTATATCTGACAACTTACCAAACCAAAACACATTACCTACTACTCCCTTACAAAGAAAAAACAACAGAACCCATAAAATTCCCAAATGCCTGAAAGACTATGTCCATAAAACCACAACACATCAATCCATTCACTCCCTTAATCATGGAAATGTAACATTGCAAGTTTGTTATCCTGCAGGAACAACTGAAGAAAGGTTAAAGGTGCTGAATATCAAGCATAGCAATACCTACAATAATTTCATAGGTAATGTCTTTGAAATTTTTGAACCTTTATCCTACGATAATGCTAGTAGAGATGAAAGGTGGGTAAAGTCTATAAATGTGCAGATGTCTACCTTAAAGAAAAATGGAACTTGGAAACTTACAGAACTACCTAAGGGGAAGAAAGCTATAGTTTCAAAATGGGTGTACAAAGTAAAGTACAAAGCAGACGGGACAATGGACAAACTAAAATCCAAACTTGTGGCTAAAGGTTTTAGCCAAAGGGAAGGGGTTGACTGCTCAGAGGTCTTCTCTCTAGTAGTTGTGACTATAAGAATATTCTTGGCATTGTTGCCTCTAGGCAATGGCCAATTCATCTATGCGACATCAATGATGCTTTTCTTCATGGATGTTTAGAAAAAGAACTTTATATGCTACCCCCACAAGCTTACACTAAGGCCAAGGAAGGGTAGGTGTGCAAGCTAATTAAGTCTATCTATGGCTTGAAACAAGCTAGCAGGCAGTGGAACAAGGAATTATCTACGAAGCTATATTCCTTAGGATTCACAAAATCAGAGGCAGACTATTGTCTATTCACTAAGGGCATAGGAGTTGATTTCATGGTAGTAATTGTTTATGTAGATGACATTTTGATGACAGGTGCAAATGAAAAGCAAATAGAAACAGTCAAGAAGGCATTAAATTCAAAATTCAATATCAAGGACTTGGGATATGCTAAATTCTTCTTAGGAATTGAAATAGAAAGAGTAGAAGAAGGGATGATACTTACTCAAAGCAAGTACATCAGAGACATCTTGTACGAGACCAACTTGTTGAATCGCACACCCTGTGCAACACCCATGGTTCCTGGAAACAAATTAACCATTAAAGAAGGTGAGTTACTGGAGAAACTAGAAACGTACAGGAGATTAGTGGGAAGATTACAATACTTAGGCTTCACTAGACCTGACATTACATATGTAACACAACAGCTTAGTCAATTTATGAGTAACCCTAGACTACCACATTGGGAAGCTGCTAAACGAGTGCTAAAACACCTCAAATGAACCCAGGATTTAGGAATTTTTTACCCAATAGAAGAGAACCCTCACCTTATGACCTATTCTGATTCGGATTAGGGAAGTTGTATATTCACTCGACGATCCTTGACGGGCTTTTGTGTGTTCCTCAGAAAATTTCCAATCTCCTGGAAAATGAAGAAACAAATGGCAGTAAGTCGTTTATTAGCTGAATTAGAGTACAGAAGCTTAGCATCAACCACTTGCGAATTAAGGTGGATAATATAGTTGCTTCAAGTGTTTCAGTTTAACAATCAAGTACCCATACCTTTATATTGAATTAACCAAGCTGCGATCTACATCTCCAAAACCCAGTCTTTCACGAGAGGACGAAGCACCTCGAGATCGACCTCCATTTGGTTCAAGATTGTGTGAACTTAGGGTTTCTACAACTAAAGCACGTGAGCACGAAAGAACAACTCGCGAATCTCTTTACGAAGCCACTGTGCACACAAGTGCTTTTAAGTCTTCTCAGTAAGGTCAGAGTTGTTTACTCTTAACCAAAGCTCCGGCTTGATGGGAGAGTGGTAAAATGCCCAAAAACACACTAGCGAATTGGGTCAATCCTACAAACACTAGCTTAGGCCTTTATTCCTTTTATGTTTTTCCCTTTGTTATTTCTCACCACTCAAATGGTCTTATATATTGTTATAGTTGGATGTCCTTTTCAGTACTGTACAACTAACATTGTAATATTGTTAGTTTTCTGTTTCCGTGATTCTAAGAGTAATAGCCAATAAAAAAGAGTGTAAAGTAATATTAATAGAGTCATATACATATGAAAACAAATGAAGAAAAATATTGTTTTCTTCACTATTCTTCACCTACCATTTCCAACAAATCTAATTATAAACTTATTAGATAAGATATGCTTCAACTAAGTACTATATCCTAAATCATTAACTTTGACTTTGATGAGAGTCTTAACATTAAAAATTTTGTTTGGAATCTTACTAATTTGTTTGGATGAATTATCAATGGTAAGTTATTGTATAAGGAATAACCATAAAAGAAATAAATATTTTATTTTACAATATCTCATATTGTACATTTCTTCTTACATAAATTCATATTGTTATAGAATTTAATTGTAGAGATATTCACTATAGAATCTCATCACCGGTAGATAACTAAGAAATTTAATGTAAATATTACCACATCAATCTTATTGCAATGCTTTGACATTCTCAAAGCCTTGCCTTTGATCATATGTAAATATCTTGAACATTCTCAAAATTTGTATTAGTATTCCATTTAGTATATATGATTATATTATATAAAGTCATTAGTAAATTTAATGAAATACAAGTATTCATCATTTTCTAAATTATTCTTATGTCAAATATATCATATGTATAAAATTTAACAATTCGATACAATAATCGTCCTTTCGTTAAAGGTTGGTTTGGTCATCCTTCAACCAATAAGTTCCATACAATATATGTATATATATCCTTATATGTAACTTTATTATTTTCACTTTGGTGATTTAACTATTATAATATAAATGATAGTTTTAGTTATCTAACTTTGTTGTCTTTCAACTTATGTTAAGTATCATCACTTAGATTATGCATAAACCAACCTATAATGCTGAGTGCATGTGCTATATTTGGCCTAGTGTGAGTTAAAAAGATAAACTACTCAAGTGTTCTTTGATATATTTTCTTGTTTGTTGATTTTGAACATGAAAAATAGATAGACCATGATTCATCTTAGTAGGAGTATTTTTGCCTCATAGGCAGAGCAACTAGTTTTAATTAGGAGATCTAAAGTATAATTCCTTTGGGAGAGAAAACAATTCTTGCTTAAATTGAGAAACTTTAATGCTTAGGAAGCATTTAAAAAGTCCCAATTTCTCTCAAGTTCTTTGCCCAAATAATTTCAAGTTTCTTAATTTTATTTATATCATTTACTTATTAAAATCATAACAATAATATAAAATAGAAGCAATTTAATTTCATTATGATCATATTTATAACATAAGGTATGATACGTCAAAGCTTACTTGAATCTATCACTACAAGGAAAATGTGTTTTTGAGACGATATTTACCGACAGAAGATGAAGACATTCTGTTGGTATGTAAGATTAGCGATGGACATTACCGACAGAAAAAATCGTCATAGAAACGGCCGTAGGTAATAAATACCGATAGAAAATTAGTTTCCATCGGCAAATTTACCAACAGAATAATTTCTACCGTCATTAAAATTACCAACGGAATATCTTTACGTAGGTAAATTGAACCACGAATTATCTTTACGTCTCGGTATATTTATCAATGGAAAATTGTTTTCTATCGGTATATTTACCAACGGTTGGAAATTTTAGCCGGTAAATTGTTACAAAGTTACCGACAGAGATTTCGTCACATACGGTTTTCGTCTTTCCATTAGTACTTTTGTGCAAATTATTTCGACTTTACCGATGGAACTTGTTCTTCCACCGGTTATTACAGATGGAAATTTTTTGTCCGTTGATAAATGTTTTAGTGGTAGCGATAGATTTTCATATATTCGTTGGTAAATGAATTAAAAAAGTTTTTTTAAAATGTACTAGCAATACCATCGATAAATTTTATTTTGCATAATTGGAACAACTATTAATGTAATAGTATAAATTTATTTAAACATAAACTTGATTAATGATATGAAGTTGAAAATATCTTAATTGATAATAAAAACATTAAACTGTATACAATAAGTTTTCGTGTCTCTAATAAAATGTTTAAAAGTACACTATTAATTTGGAGACAGTGGATGCTTTGATTGATGTGATGAGGTGCTACCCCTACCCTTCAACTCATTCATCTCATTAAGGAGCTGAGTTGTGTACTCTATCGACTATTGCAACTGAGTTGCCAGCATCTGTATTGTGCTCTCAAGTTGAACGACTCTCTCATTGGATACTGACTGCCTACTAGATGCAGCTGTACTGGACGTTGAGGATTGCGAATAACATGTATTCGCAAATGAGCCTAACCCAAATATTCTTCCCCGAAGGTCCCTGCCACCCACTGCATGAAGATAGGTTTGAGTCTCATCAACATCTTCAGACTGCTGAGACTGTCGTTGAATGCTTTCTTGTATTTGGTCCTATCAGAAGGCAATGTTTATATTAGTAAGTGATAATTATTAAGCATTAATATTAAACCATAAATTTCACATACATTTGAGTTCTCTACAACGGTTGTTGACGAATGTCACACCGTCATATTTCTTTTTGTGAGTGTGCAAAAAGAGCTGACGGGGTGTAGGCCTCCTGCCCATAGTCTTTTCCTACATAATAATAAAATGTTATAAATTAATTAGAATTTATAAAAATTTCGACAGAGTTTCCTCTATTTTTATGAAATCTACCACCTGTTAAACAAAGAACAAAACTAAAAAACACAACCATATATGGCACCAAACATTTATAACATTATCATTCTCAACAAGAAATACATATTTTCATTCCAAAATTCACACATAAAATTCAATAGAAATACAGCAAAGTAAAAAAATGACAATATAAATTTAAAGTATAGATACTTACAAGTCTCTCTGCATGCTCTTGGTGGGTAATAAATCCTCCCGTATGTATGGGAAAACTCTCTCCCTCCGGTCATCCACGTCTATTAGCCGAATACGCTCTAAAAGGGACATTGCCTCAGGTGATTATAATACTGCTACCAACGACTCCATATTTCTTCAGAAATGTAAGGTAGTCGTACACCTGCTTCGCATATCGCAGCAATAAAGTCGTGATAATGTGTATGTGCTCGTCTTTCCCATACTCTATAGACAATTGGGTCAAATTGAGAATCCCAAAAAAATTCTTTCTGAAACAAAAGCAAAAATGTTCAATTAATACTTATGATGTAATGATATTATTTATCTAATAAATGTACAAATTTGATAATTAAAAAAGAAAATAATAATTTTTATTGTACCTTAAACTCGTGATAGTAAAATTCCCTTGTCACCTGAGAGATATTCTTTTAGGCAAAGCCCTCAATATCAATCTTCTCCTTGAATTTTAATGTTATGTTTCTTGAACACAGTCTAGATGGAATGAACCTAACATAAGATTGAAAATTTTTATACCATTATGAATATTGAAACTTATAACTTAATTATAAACATATAGTGTTCAATGTATTTTCACTTACATATTATGGACAATTGTAATGTAAGTTCTTCCATTAGGTCCCTCTACTCCAGGCCGATGGTCGCTTCCTTCATCATCATTGTTTACTCCTGATACCTCTGTCTGTATAGGGGTAGTAAATGATGTAGGGGTCGTGGATGGTGCAGCATCTACGGAAAGTACCTCATTTGCAAATGTAGTAGCTGGAGGGGGAGGAGGGGATTCAGTTCCAGTTGCTACACTATGAGATGCTTCACCTATGCAGTAAGTACCTCCGAATCGTGGTCTAAAACTTAGTCGCGAAATATCCTGTCTTCTCTTTGGTGCCATATTTCAACCTGAAATTAATATTTGATTGAATTTTCTTGAAATATTACAATTTGCATGAAAATATGTTATACAATATATTGAAAAGGAAATAATTGATTACTTGAATATAATATTCAATTACAAACACAAATTAATCGCTATCATCACTTAATTATAAATCAAAATCATCTTCTTTTTCTGAAGATTTTGAATCAAATTCAAACTCTTCTTCAGAACTCTGGCCCTCCTCATCCTTTGTAGATAAAATTTCATCATATGCATTACATGGATTGTTCAAAGGTTCATTATCCTCATATAGGACAGATGAATTTATTTCATAAGTATCTTCTTGAAATGCTTCACTTTCAATTTTCTGTTCTCCCTTTCCATGTGATTCAAAAACACCACAAGGTTTAACTTTGCAAATAGCCAACCAATCTGATTTATCTTGTCGTAAGCTAAGAAAAGGGTCATAATATACCTAGATCGCTTGCATTGCTAACACAAAAGGTTCAAATTGTCGAAATCTTCTTCGTTTGTTAATTTCAACTAGATTGTATCGACTATGCACTTTTGTACCAACATTTAAAGTTGGATCAAACCACTCACATTTAAATATCACACTTCGCTTTATTAACAATGCAGGGTAATCAATTTCAAGTATCTCAATAATGTTGCCATAGTAACCCATCAATTCTCCTTGTATGCAAACTCCATTATTTATTGTTGCCATGCTATGACCATGATGTTCTATATGATATTTATATCCATTAACGAAATACACTGGATATGATTTAATAATTCGCAAAGGTCCCTTCGCAAGATCACATATCAACTTGTTCTCAATTGGATTTTCTAAATCCTACAGAAAAGAAAATACCAAATTAAAACTACGATCTTCTGGTTTGAAAACTTAAATCTTATAATTCATTCATTTTAAAGTATGGAAAGGAAAACTTACATACTGCTCTAACCATCGAGGAAAGTTTCTTCCAATTTCTTTATTGATATCATCTTGTGTTTTGTCAGGCATGAGCTTGCGTAACAACTCCTCGTATAATCTAAAAATATTATTATGAATTTTTAGTTATGAATAACACTAAAATTCAAATGACAAATAATCTATTTCAACTTACTGCATGAAAGGTTGAACCTCTTGACAGTTCAATAAAATATAATCATAGGCAGCCTCAATTTCTTCTTATGTTAACATTCTTCTAGTTGAACGTCTATATGTTCATCCAGGATATGTAAAAATGGATAAATTATCATTAGCACAGTAGTTCTTCCCCACTGTCATTATGAGAAAATTTTCTTTCTCATGTGTGAACATGCGACTCAAAGTAATGTGAACAAAATGTACTAACTTTCTCCACTAAATAAGCATTATATATTGAACCTTCATCTATAGCCTTATTTTTCACATTTTTCTTCAGGTGATGCAAATACCTATATGACCGAATAGGGTTATATGATTTTAGTTATGAAAACATGATGTGACATTAATTACAAATATGAACTTATTAAATTACGTACCTCTCAAATGGATATATCCAACGATATTGAACTGGACTAGCTAGTTTAGTCTTATGTTCTAAATGAACAGGTAGATGCTTCATACAGTCAAAGAAGCTTGGAAGAAATATCTCTTCTAACTTGTACAAAATTAATGAAATTTCCCTTTCTAGTTTTTCCATTTCAGCCAACTTAATTTTAGATGATATTAAGTTTTTGAAAAATAAACTTAATTCTGTCATTACTTCCCAGACCTTATTCGGTAGCAACTCCCAAAATGCAATTGGAATTAGCCTTTGCATAAACACATGACAATCATGACTTTTCATCCACACACCTTGCCAAGTTTGAGACATAACGATCGGGAAATTTTAAACTTTTCAACCATTCACACAATATTTCCTTTTGCTTTTTATCTAAAATGTAACATGATTTCGAATATTTACTAGTACGAAGATATTTATGTAACTTATTACTTTAACAAAAAAGTTTCAAATCAGCTTGTGATTTTGCATTGTCTTTTGTCCTCCCTTCAATATTCATAATGGTATTGAACAAATTGTCAAAAATATTTTTTTCAATATGCATCACATCTAGATTATGACGTATCAAATTAGTTTTCCAATATGGCAAATCCCAAAAGATGTTTCGTTTTCTCCAGCCAAAGTTTCTGCTAATGCTTGTATTAATTTCATCAGCTTCAATTTATATAACTTTCAGCAAGCCTAATTCCTCAATCTCCTTCAATATCTCTTCACCAGCTTTCTGAGGGGGAGGAGGTGATTTAACCATCCTATTCTTAATAAACTTTTGTTTATTGCATTTAAATGGATGATCTAAAGGAAGAAATTTTTTGTGGTTGTCAAACTAACATATTTGCCCCCGTTTGGAAGATAAAACGCATCTGAATCATTGTCACAATAAGGACAAGTCAATTTTCCTGCTGTGCTCCATCCAAACAACATGGCATATGATGGAAAATTAATAATTGTCCACATCAAAGCTACTCTCAACACAAAATTTTGTTTCAAAGACACATCATATATCTCAACACCATATTCCTAAAGATGTTGCAATTCAGATATCAATGGTTGTAAGAATACATTAATTTTATGCTTCGGATTTGTAGGCATTGACACAATCACTGTCAAGAACATACATGGCTCTCTTATACACATCCATGGAGGAAAATTATAAAGAGTAATTATGACTGGCCATGATGAATATTGCTAGTCGGATTGACCAAAAGGTTAGAATCCATCCGTCGATAATCCCATCCCAACATTTCAACTTTTAGCTGCAAACTCATAATGGGTGTCATTGAAATGTTTCCATGCCAATGCATCTGATGGATGACTCATTATTCCATCTTCCTGTTGGTGTTCATTATGCCATCTCATGTGAGACGCAGTAACATCAGAAGCATATAGTCTTTGAAGTCTCGAAGTTAACGAGAAATAATACATCTACTTCCACGGTACTAACTTTCCTTTCATATAATACTTTCTAGGCTTAAACCTAGATTGTCCATAAAATTTGCACTCTTGTAATTCCACATTATCACCCCAATACAACATACATCTCAATTTGCAACATTCAATCTTTTCAACAGACAAACCAAGACCCCTAATAAGTTTCTTGATATTGTAAAAACTGTCAACCATGGTGTGATCAAGAGGCAATGATTTATTATACCATCCAAGAATTTTATCAAAACTATAATTAGAAATATGCCCTTCAGACTTTGTGTTCAAGATACGCGCAATTGATGACAATTGAGTCATTATCTCTCAATTTTACCATAGTCCTTGGTCAGCTGAGTGTAGTAAGTCAAAAAATTGTTTGGATTGTGGGTTAGATTCTTCCTCAAGATTTTCTATATTTTCTTGAAAGGTATAACTGGCTACATCCTAAACCATTTGCATGTAAGGATTTTCATTTGCATCCAAATTATTTGCTCTAAATCCAATCCCCCTTTAAATTTATTTAAGCTCACTGATGATTGTGTTTCATTAGCCCTTGAGGTGCTACTAATCAATGGTTCCCCATATCGTGTCCACGTAAAATAATTTGGGACAAACCCTCTTCTCAACAAATGTCCATTCACTTCATCAATAGGAAGGAAACGAATGAGCTTGCACTTTTTACACGGACATCCGATCTTTGGCCCACCCATATATGCAGGTTAGGAACATTCATAATGAATAAAAGCTTCAACTTCCTCAACAAACTCAGGATTAATGAAATTATCACGTAATAATCACCTATACATCCAAGATCTATCAACATGACTCATTTCTGCAAAACTGTTTATTTAAAACAATGATTCCATAGTTAGTATCCTTCATGTTCTCCAAAATTTACAGAACATCTGAACTTTACACAAATTCCCCTAAGTATTAACTAATTGAATTAATCACTTACATTTGATTTCAAAACTATGGTATGTGGCATTGTTTACACTTTTCAATCAAGAAAACAAGTTCTCACTGTGACTCCTAGGCTCGTGAAATTTTTCAACGATAAGCCTCATGGGAGCTGCATCACGGGTTTCTAGCCTATATCGATCCTAGGGGTGTATTATAGAAAGCAATTGTCTTGTCTATAAAACGTTTTTATTCCTTATGTTAATAAGTTTACATTAATCAAAATCGAAGTTGATTAATGCAAACCGATCAAACTATAACATCTAAAACTCGACATACAATAAATATAGACTATAAAAGAAAAACATGAAAACTCATCAATGACTAGAAGAATATTCTAAACAATAACGCAAAATGAAGACCTCCTTTGCATTCATACAAAATCCAAAGGTATCATAATCATATTGTTAAAGAAATACATATAGTAAATATTAGTTGGACAACTAACCTAGATGGACGGACAACTTCAGACTACAATGAAGAAAGATGAGCGACGCTCTCTAACACAATATAGGGCCTACGAAAAAAATATTGAATATTTAATATAAGATTGGGAAATTAAAATGTGATATGCATTACATGATAGAATGTAAAAGTGTAGTTCTTGTCAATAATAATGACAATATTTTGATGTAAGTAAATAACGCATCAAATAGGAAAATCAGTAAACTCAAATATTCATTTTCTAAATTCATTATAGGTATTGAAATTATGAATAACATGCTTGGAGCGTGAAAGACTTATAATGATAAATAAAACAATTCTAAAAACATAATTCAAAATTTTGATAAAATATAAAATAAAAAATTCAAAATTTTGAATTATTTTCATTATTTTACATTAAATTATTATATTTTGATAATTATTATATATATATATTATATAGAAATAATTCGAATATAATAAAAATAATTAGAATATAATAAAGATATATAAAAACTAAAATGGATAAGATA
>JANQBM010000002.1:14636614-14656391 GCA_025594535.1 Erythroxylum domingense | reverse complement strand
AAACAAAGTTAGAATTTGTCATATAAAAATAAAGTTAAAGAAGCTCGAATTTCGGAATTATGCGTATACAATATATTGAAAAGGGAACCAAAACCAACAACTAGGTTTTTTTTTTGGGATAAATGGACCAACAGCTAGGTTGCTGTGTGGACTGTGTGATGATATTTGTACGCTGCACATAGATAGAGGTTTCTTAAGAAGGGGTCCACTTAGTCGCAGACAATTGGACACGTTTTAATTTCACCGTCCATTGGTACGATCCGGCTCTGATGTGTTGATTACGAACTAATTAAGTTCACCAAATTTCTTGTTTACATACAATCTTGGAATTAAACCTTCTCAAACTTTAATTTTGGCAGTTTAATTTGTTTGCTGACTGCAAAAAGAGGTCTCATCACATGTTTAACAACAAATGCTTAGGTCCTCTGCAACAGGACCTTACTTTATCGATGGTATTGGATAGAAAAATTACGAAACAGATTTACTAATTTTTTATTTTAATTATTAAAAGCATATTTTGAGCAATTTTAATAATCAGGTTTATGGATATTTGCTATCACACGTTTAATCATATTCAAGCTATGTATAAGTCTGTATACATCACTCTCAGCTTTTTTGTTTAAGTATAAATTTTAATCTCTAACTAACGGACAGCTGCCTTCATTTGTCACCACAATATAATGCGTTATTATCGAACAATATGGCATATATAACTGTACACAATAACTGATGCACACGGCATTCAGAAGCAAGAAAGGAATAAGAGAACAAATTAAGGCCACCAATTGTGGTATTATTCGGTCCCATTGCTGGTATCTTTGATGCAAGTAATATGAAAAGCAAATATATACAGAATATAACCGGTAGCTATGCAATCATATACAAAGGAGAAAAGGTAAAATAAACAAGAGCTAGAAGAAATTAATTAATGGTAAAGAAAAATAACTTCTCCTTTTCTTTTTTTATATAAATAATTTATTCTTAATTATGTTTTGGCAAGTGATTGACGAAGTGGACCGGTAAACATTAGTCAATTCAACGGACCAGTGCACTAGGGTTATCGATGTACATAATTATATGCTTGTATTTTTATTAAAAAACTGTTTTTGTAATTTAAACCAACGATCTCCAAGATTCTCTCGATATTAGTAATAAATCTAAAAATGATAAATGATTCCCATGATAATTTAATATATGATTAGTTAATGACTTGTTTAATTCTTCCGAACACTGCAATTTGGAGACAAGAAAAGGTAAAGGAACAAGAAAATTCCAAAAATTGAAAGGTGAGAAAAGAGCGTAACAACAGTGACTTCCCAGCTCCCACCAAGTCTGTTTCGCGTACCACTCCGGGATGTGCACCTCGTATCATACTGCGCACCACCACTTTTTTGTTTGTTTTGGGTTACAGTTGTCAGTGCTTGAAAGGCAGTGCGGATTTAAACTTTGTATTTCTATTTTCTGATAGTTACATTAAGAAGAGCAGGGGAAATTTACCTGTTATGTCAATACAAATTTAGATTTGTGGTAAAATTCTAATTCAAGTATCAAAATTCATCTTACATCCACGTGATGCATGAGAAATCACCTTCACTACATGTGCAATCGATATAAAGTAAAAATGGCTTGATTTAGAAAAACATAAATAAAAGTGCAAAAATATTTGAAAGAAGGAAGAAAATAGAAGACTTAAAGGAACCCATGAAATAGCAGTGTCATAAAATCTACAGAGTTCTAATTAAGAAAACGCGTAGACTTTTTCATCATCTCATTTGGATTTCAATTTCATCACCCCACTCTCTCAAATGGGGTATACACATTACACACACATATATATAAGAACCCTACCAGTGTGTATACATATGCACCAACAACCAAAAACTCTTTGTTCCAAATTAAGGCCCATAACGGCCGTTCATTGCAGAAAAACAGCAGCTATGCCTATTCCTATGCTTCTCTTTTTCTTCTTTTCCCTTCTCTCGTTGGCCTTCCAACAAGTAACACCAACCACCACCAGTGACGACGACCACCACAACAACAAGAACATCTCTTCTCTTTCCGTATCTTTCCAACTTACGCCTCAACGATTCTCTTCACGTCCAAGTCATGTATCACCATCGTCATTTGTTAATCAAAAAGAATCAAAAGTGAAGGGAAACAATGGAGGATACCAAACGAGGACGACGTTGAGTTATACAATGGCTTTGGTCCTGTCTCTTCCCATGGGCACTCCTCCTCAGACCCAACAAATGGTTCTCGACACCGGTAGTCAGCTCTCTTGGATTCATTGTGGCAGTAAGAGGAATCCTAACAGCCGACAACCCGCGACATCGTTCGACCCTTCTCTTTCATCTTCTTTCTCTGCTTTACCATGTAATCACCCTGTCTGCAAGCCCCAAATTCCCGATTTCTCCCTCCCAACCTTCTGCCAGAACAGCAAATGCCGCTATTCCTACTTCTATGCTGACGGTACCCAAGCTGAGGGCAATCTCGTCAATGAAAAGTTAACTTTGTCTCCTTCCCTAATCACCCCTGCGCTCGTCCTGGGTTGCTCTCAGCAGCTGGACAAAAATGAGACGGGTATTTTGGGTATGAATCTTGGACGCTTGTCGTTCGCTTCCCAAGCCAAAATATCCAAGTTCTCCTATTGCATTCCCACCCGCCAGGCCGGGTCTCCCTCCATCGGGTCATTTTACTTGGGTAAAAACCCGAATTCAAATGGGTTTCAGTATATTAATCTTTTGTCTTTACCTCAAGGTCCAAATAGACCACCCAATTTGGATCCTTTGGCTTATACCGTTGCCATGCAAGGAATACGAATTGGCAACAAAAAACTTGACATCCCTCCTTCAGCGTTTCTGCCCCAACAAAACGGGGCGGGTCAGACAATTATCGATTCCGGGTCCGAGTTCACTTACTTAATGGACGAGGCTTATAATAAGGTGCGGGAGGAGATAGTGCGGTTGGTGGGCCCAAAACTAAAGAAGGGCTACACGTACGCCAACGTGGCAGACATGTGTTTTGATGGAAATCCAACAGAGATCGGACGGCTGATAGGGAATATGGCGTTGGAGTTTGATAAGGGAGTGGCGATTGTAATCCAGAACGGGAAGATGTTTGGTGATGTGGGAGGTGGGGTCCATTGCCTAGCCATCGCACGGACAGAAATGCTCGGAGGCGCCTCGAACATTATAGGGAACATACATCAGCAAAACATGTGGGTGGAGTTTGATATAGACAACCGCAGGATAGGGTTGGGTAAGGCCGACTGTAGTCGATCATAACTGCTTGCTAGAGAGTTTTAAAAGGGGGGAAAAAGAAAAAGGTAAGAGAGATCAGTCTGCGGGTCTTGTGCGTTGGAAACAAGACTTTAGAATGGGAAGACAGCCGCCGTGAAGCTTTTAGGACCAGTCCATCTAAAGCAAAAGTAGTCTCCAGTCTCCAGTAGCTGTGTTTATTTATGTGCATTACATGTATAAATGTAATATAGTCTTTGATATAAGAAACGGGAGGTTAGTTTATTCGAACTGCTTTTTATCTGCTTTTCTCAATTAATTAATTTGACTTTCGGGGTTTTAAATCCAAAATCAAAAAGACTAAAGAATATGGTAGTAGATAGAATAGAAGGCATGATTTCAAGTATTTGTATCAGTCTGGTCCTTTCCAAGAAAAGCTGCAGCCTAGCCATACACGACCCATAGCTTTCCTGATTGATTCTCTTTGATTGGTTTCTCTTCTAAAAAAAATTCGAAAGAACAACTTCAATCTCCTTGTAATGGAAACCTAACCCTAATTGACAACAGAACAGGTACGGACACCAAACAGGATGGAAACGTGGCAAAGATTTCCGATAAAGAATGGGGCCCACAGGAGTTGGATGCATGCCAGGTGGATGGAAGACTTAGGCAGCTACAAATGAAAAGATACATAGCTTATGATTGTAAGATTTTGTATGCTCACATTCCCGACATTCACTTCACACATGTCTTAAGATCAGTTTTGCTTGCTTTAACCTTCACTATTTACCTGTGCACGTGGCCACTTATGTACTCCATCATTTGTAAATTATGGATTGGTTTTGGTCGGTCTCCAACTCCACTTACTTTTGAAGAAGATAGTCCAAAATACTAACTCGTGAAATGATTCGATTTGGCTATTCTGTAATTTCGCTACTTGGAAAGTTTAAAGGTGTTTTGACACATATAGTTTTTATATGTTAAACAATTATATGTAAACTGATCTGGATATTACTTTACAATAAAACCAATTTGAATTAAAGAAAACATGCAACAAAGCACGCAGGGCACCGGCCACCGAGTGATATAAATAAACTTCAAAAAGTAGTACAACAGTCCAACAGACAAGTGGATGTCTGGCACGCTGTTTAATACAATGTGACTGAAAATCTTCATGGTAAATTTGAATAACCCAAGAGCCAAAAAGCCAAAAGCCAAACTACTTTTAACCTGTTGTATAATTGGTGGATCCATGTCTGTTCTTACATAATTTTTATTTTATTTTTCTTTTAAATGAATTCTATTTAAAGATGCCAGCTAATTTATAATATGAACTCATTTTCACTTGATTGAATGATTTATTTATTTATTTATTTAAATAAATATATTTGCACATTTATTTATAATTTTATAATATTGTCATGTTTATATGTGGATCTATTAAAAATAGTCTTTTTATTATTTAAAGATAAGGATGTATATTATTAGATCTCCTCAAATTTTACAACTTAACTAAATTTTAATAAGATGATGATGATTATAATGACAAGTCAATCTTATTTCAATTAGTTCAATTTGATCTAAATTTAAGAGAACAAATTTTGTTAAATTAAGATTTGAGTTAGACTCGATCTAAAAGTTTAAAATTTTTCATTTTTATAAGTTCTGTTTCAAGCGTGAATGATCCACTTATAATCACAAAATAATATCATTTTTGAGAAATTTCCTAAAGTAATATCATTTTCAATTTAAATTTAAAAAATTAATCAATTAAATTGGCAGTATTTTAATATTTTTATTTAAGATGATGCCGTGTTGAATACTTTGAATGCATTTATTGATTTGATTCGATCCAATCCATTGCCATGTTTAATTCGGCAACTTGTTTCTTGTATTGGTAAAACAGACCAAGAGTAACTATTCTATTACCCGGTAAACACGCACTGAACAGTAGTAACTAAACAGTAAATAGATAGGATGCAGGAAGACTTTGCATTCAATTCTGGAGGTGATCAAGTCTCGTGGAATTGAATTGTCCAATTGTCCAAATGAAGTATTTCAACAATCATCGTAAGTGAAGATCGTAAATGAAACCGAGTAAGATCGTGAAGATGTACGGGAATCCACTTTAACGATTTCAAAATAAAAAATTATGTTGTTATATCAAACTATTACATCATACCAATAAAGGACAGGGACAAAACAAAGAGACGAGGATTAGGAAAGGAAGAGAAGGTACAGCTGTCTAAAAAATAAAGAGTTGGGGGATGTGAGATCACTTTCAGTCGTTTATCTCGAGAAACAAACCACAGCAGCCAAGACACGCACGCAGCACGCTCTTAGAAGAATCTCACTTTCCTGGGACCGGGCAGAAGCAGAAGAACTGTTGACTAAGCAAAATTACAATACAAAACCGTCTTCTCTGAAAAAGCAAAGAAGCTCAATTATGCTTTTTTGGCTGGCCTGCCGCCTGGCTAGCTACAGTTGGCTGCTCTGCCTTTGTCTGTTGTTTACATTGAAAAATAAGTATAGAGCTCTTTTTCATTTTTGTTTACAGTTGTCAATTTGTCATGTCATGGTCCCCTACCTTCCCTCCCTCCTCTGCTTTTCCGTGTGTATATTTGTCCTATTCATTTATGATTTTGCTAAGTCAAACTTAAATTCTCACCCCCGTAATGTTCATGCATTTAAGATCAATGCTATTAGATGTACAAGAACCCCAAAATAGATATAAGAACAACGAATAATAAGAAACAACTTAATAAAAAATCTAAAATCAAGCTTGCATCTTTTTTGTAGTTCATATTTGATTAATTTTAGTCCAAGTTTATATTGTGAAATTTGAGTTTCACTTCGGCAAACTCCTTTCACAAATAAAACAATGTTGTTTTATATTGACAAATAATTACTTTAAAACTCGATTAAACTTAAATTGAATGTCTCAAGTTTAACAAAAAAAAGTCCAAACTTGACTGACTTAATCTACTTGCATGCTAAAAAATCTTTATTAAATTTAAAAAATATTATTATTTATACATGTATAGAACCTTAAGAGATTGTCGATTAAATTATATAAGATAAAAAGAAAAATACAAAGAGATGCATAACAAACATAAAAGTTAGCATATAAGTATAAACATAAAAGTAAACGTAGCACCTCACTTTCACCTAGCACGTACTAGTATATTGTAAAGACATTCGGGTACATGTTCGATGAAAGCGATGCGCTAGAGCATTCACATTCACTTATATGACATTATACAGAATAACATAATATCTAAAGATCAATTTCCTCATTTCATTTATAAAACTTAATACACTGTAGCCTTTCATACTTAATTCACAAATATACAGTGTCAAAAATACATAAGAGTTTACTACTCTTACTATATGTTCTACATGATATAAGAATTATACAAAAGATTATAACTAAACTCCACAATCTCAGCTGATCAATTTTTGAGCTATTTATTGATGTCCAAAAGCAAGAACTAGACTTTTTCTAAAACTTCTTATAAGCTAAGTCTCCTCTCTCGTACTTAAAAAATAACGTTGCAATTTTAATGAGTTTTGCGAACTCAGTGAGTAAGCTAACATCGATGTGCTCACTTATATCAATCACAGGACAAATCACATTTCAATTTACAGACAATCCACATAATCACATTTTAGTTCAAAATGGTTCAAACAATTAACTTCAATCAATCATGTTGGGTCTCGATTCTCTTAAGATTTATTTTATTAAATTATCAAGCATGAAAATAAATTAGAATTTATGAATTAGAAAATCTTTGGAGTTTAATATGGTATAGTGTGATTTTATATGGTGGCATGAATTAAAAAGAACGAAGTAAAATTTAGTGGAGGAGTTAGTAGAAGTTTGATTTAATAAGGAAGGGTAAAATTGGAAAATCAAAACTTTTATCTTAAATTAATAAGACAAAGAAGATAAGGAGTCGTGAGAGTTAAGAAAACAAAAGAAGAAGAGAGAGTCGTGGAAGAGACTAGAAGGAGAGGAGAAGAAAGAAAGGGAAGAAGAAGGAAAGAAAGAAAAAGGAGAAAGAAGAAGAAGGAAAAGTTTATGTGAGTTTTTAGGTATTCTTTGTCTATTCTTTTTGTTTTGATAGATGAAGGAGGTTGAGAAAATATGTTTTGTTTGATGAAAAATGAAGAGAGAGAAAGAAGAGAAATACGAAAACTATGTTCTTGGATTTCTTTTATGAACTTAAGTAGATCTTAGTTCTTCTAGATAAATCAAGAATAGATCAAGCTTAAGCTCATTCATGGATAATTAGGTTTAAGGAAAGCTTCTTTAGTGTGTGTTGATTAAATGAAAATATATGTTTTTGAAGGGAATCAAGCTAGTTGAAGTCAAGAGTAAGGAGAAGAGCAAGCTTAATTTTGGAAGTATCAAGTAAAATAGGTGGGTAATATGTTTATAGTTTTGTGATGATGAGCAAAAATATTTGTGTGTATAAATGCTATTGATGTTTGTCTTGACTTATTGTAAATGTGGGAAAAACGGTCTCTAAATTCATATCATGTTTGTTTGTTTAATTGTGTTACTTTATGCTAAGGAAAAACAGAAAATTTAGAAGCATGAAAAATATGATTTTGATATGTATGCATCTGAAATCTGTTTATGTGGGTAAGAGAGATACCATTTTGTTCGTCACGTGCACGTCGACTTAAAGCCCCCGCTTGTGGCATATGAGCTCCGAAAAATGGACTCATTTCGTTCACGGTATAACCTTCGGTTTCGCCATTTCGTTTTATGGGATTTTCTCGAACTATTTTATTATGCATTGCATCATGAATTGTTGGATATGGAAGATATTTGAAAGATATTTTGTGATGTTTGAATGAAAAATATGTATTGAATTATGTGGTGATGTGTTCAGATATATATATATATATGAAAGTCTTGAATTTTGAATGTGATTGTTAAGTTTATATGTGACTTATATTTGACTATAAACGTATTAGCCACTGAGCTTCCTAGCTCACCCCACTATTTTCAACTCTTCAAGTGAAGAAAAAGCAGATCAGCAATAATCTTTGCAAAACCTTGACAGAATCCAAAGATTTTTGTTATTTGTAACTTATCTAGGTAATTCATAAATTATTGGCACTTAGAATCATTTCAAGCATGAGCATTCATGATTGTGTTTTACATTTTGCTACTGATATGGTTTTTGGGATTTGTAATATGGAGTGGTGCAGAAACTCTGTTAATGAAAGTTGAAAGAAAAGTTGCAGAGACTTTCATATGTATGAGTAAAATGTTATGTTTTTTCAAATATTGGTGTGGCTATGAAGTTTTTGTTGCTTGATGGCTTTTGGAATAGATTTTCTTTAAGTAAAATTGTTTATATAGAAGTTGTATGTATGAAATTAAAAGTTGGATTTCGAGTCTTGTGGTTGAAGTTTCAGGTTTTGCATACATACATACATATATATATATATATATATATATATACATGTTGATAGCAAATGAATGTAAAGAGTGATTAAGAGTTAAAATGTCGTCTGAAAACTTTGAGGAATAAACTGCACTAACCTAGGAAAAATTAGACAAAATTGTCTTCATAAAAGTTGTAGATCTTTTTCTTAGCTTTCTAACAACATAAAATTTGTAATTTTTGAATTTTTGGATTGAAAGTTATGGTAGTTTGAAGTGTGGGTGCGCGATTGTGGAGTTGCAGGAAAGTCGCGATCGCGACAATCAGTAAAAAGTAGTGATCGCGACGAGTCACGATCGCGACGAGCTTGATTCTCACGGGCTTGAGAATTTTTCTCACGCCCGTGCATTTTTGGTTGAAGTCTCACTGGTGTGAGACTTAAAACTCACACCCGTGACTTTTGTGAGATTTCATTTATTTATTTATTTATTTTATAAATTCGTTTATTATTGTTATCATGGCCTTGTGTTATTTATTCTTATTATTAGTTTGCTGCCCAAAAAAAACGTTCCACCATGAATTCATAAATTTTATTTTTCTGTAAATTATTTACTAAAATTTTATGTCCGAATTGAGACCCGGGCCCAACAAATTATATAATGCACATGTCAAATTATATATGCAATTGCTCATGAGACTCCACTTTCATTGTTAATTGTTGTGACCGAGTACCTTTTTAACTATTTTGTGTAAATTATTTATTAAAATTTTATGTCCAAATCGAGACTCGAGCCCAACAAATCATATAATGCACATGCCAAATTATATATGCAATTGCTCATGAGACTCCACTTTTATTGTTAATTGTTGTGACCGAGTGTCTTTTTAACTGTCTCATATCTACTGTGGATATCGAGCTCATTGATAACTATCTTGTATCCGTTGTAGATACCGAGCCCATTTTACCAATGAGCCTGTGGCTCTTATACACATTATGAGCTTTAAACTCTTTTTTCGTTGGCTACTCCGGTCACAACTACCTTTATCTGATAATGCATATCATGTATGAAATGCATCAAATCGCATATATTCAATCATTCACTTTCATTCAGTATACACGTTCGCTTTCACTTTTTCTTCGGAATAAGTCTGACATTCAACATACTTGTTGAGAACACTTATTTCTTTCAAATTCACATTCAATTGAAGCATTTCCAATACGATCTCAATTATCAAACTCCTTAGACCATCAATGTCCAAAATTATCACATTCAGATCATTCATAGTTCAATAACTAAAATTAAGCAATTACAATCATTATTAGTGAGGAACATCTAGATTACTCACAATACGCTCCAGTTTGCTATTGCCTCGATGCTCGGCAATGTCTAGATGCGATCGTTTGATTTGCACTTCTATATCATGTAACACACACACATTTGCATATTACTAATTTACACAATCATATACATATGTATATAAGTTATGTACAATGCATGCTCAATTTGACTATTCCAGGTATGTATCCTTAAATCACTTCTCATAATCATTTAACATCATCATTCCATCATTTATTTATACTTAATACACATTACTCACTTTAATCACCTCATCCATTATTAACTAGGTTCATTCTAGGCCTTATTTGAGCCTAAATATATCATAAAGAAGTACCCTAGCATTAATCATCTCAAACATCACTTAAAAGACAACATTCCTTCCTTTATACCTGCCCACGACGTGGTGGTCCTTCTCACGATCGTGACAAAAGGGATCTGCCACGATCATGACAGAACCAAAATTTGTCAGACCACGACCGTGCCCTTCATTTTCTTCTTTTATTTCTCCACAAATTCAACATATACAAAAAAAACATCATTTACACTCCAAAATTTCCAGAATTTATACTCATTAGTGCAACTTCATTTCATACAAATTTAACTACCATTTTGATTGCATTAAACTCTCAAAACTCTACTCATTTAATCCATTATCCATTTACTTAATCCTATCATTCATGCATTAATAACTTTTCCAGATTTTACTCTTTCATAAAACATCAAACAATCATCTCCATAGTTCATCATTGAAACTTCATAACCTCATCATCTTTACCTCAATTTCATTTCAATGCCATTCATAAGACAATTTCATAACTTAAGGTTCAACAGTCTCAATCTATTTCCTTACTTAAAAGCCTATAATCCATGGTTTCATACTCTCTCAAAAACAAAACATAATCATATACATTTACTCATCAAATTTCTGCACTCATTCATTTACACAAAAATAGGTCATAAACACATCTCTTCATTTATCAATTTTCAAATCTCATTCAGACACCATTTTCATAACAAATCTATCTCAAAAACATCTTTAACACAACTCATAATCTATTATTGATCATGACATAAAAATATGGCATAAACCTACTTATTTCCTCATCCACATTACAACATCTAATTAACTCCATGATCATAATCATTCAATCTCAAATCATTCATCATAAATAATTCATTTACAACTACCCATAGAGATTAACATGCTACTTACTTTATTTACTCAAAGTTTCTTCAAAATTTCCAAGAAACCCTAGCTTTCCATGCATCACACAATCATCAACATGGAGATGGAGTTGGTTAGGTTTTTTAGTGGTAAAATGTTGAAAACAATGAAAATTGAAGTAGCAAGTAATTGATGAGAACAAAGTTTAACTTGTGATGTTTTGCGAAGAGAGTGTCGTGAGATGGAGAAGAAGAAATGAAGAAGATGAAGAAAAGAAGCATGTATCGAAAGATAAGAATTAAAGGCAATAAAAATTTAGTCTTTCACATGAGAGAGTCGTGAAGGATGAGTGGTGAGTGGTAGTGACACTTGTCACCTCCCCATGGTTCCACTTGGCCCTTTTTAATAACTAGTCCATTTGTCACCCAATTTCTAATCCAATTGTCTTCCAATTTTTTTAATGTCAATTCTCAATAAATCCTAATGTCACTTATCAATAATTTCTATTTCCATATGTCATTTATTTCTATTACTATTAATCAATTTGTCCTACCACTTGACATTTTTCCTAGTTCAAAAGTACCATAAATCTTAGAAATCTCTCAAATTTTACCAAAAATTCTAAATCAATAATATAATCATCAAAACAAAGATCAAGACTTAATATTCACTATTCACATCATAATTACTTTAAAAAATCATTTATACCAGAAAAATGTCAATTGAGTACATGTACAATCTTTGCAATGTGTGCAAACATCAATAATCATGTGTGTGAATGCTTATGCTAATGATATGCATATATGTAATGCATTTCCTATTTTCTCAATGATCTTTCTCATATATAAAAATCTAGGGTTCTAACTCTTAGTATAAAAAAACAGGATACTATAGTAAATATTTAAAAGCAAAATGTTGATCAATATTATATCAAATGCAAAAACATATCTAATCAAAACTGTTATAACCAAAGTCATTTCCACAAAATATCTCATGTTATTTCCAATCCTCCTTTTTAAAAAAAAACATTCTATTTAATTCCTTTTACGTCTATACTTGTATAAAAAATATTATTATGATCCACAGTTGTTAATAAAAAAGAAAATTTACAAAAAGAAATGAAAGGAGAAAATTTTAACACCATAATAGCAACCTTATATGAAAAGTGGTAAAACACTTCTTTTTGTATAAAATTTAGTTTTAATAAACAAACCCACTAAATCTAACTCGTCCTCTTCTTTTCCTTAAGCACCTAAACTCAATGTTTAACCCTCTTAGATACCGGTCATCGGTACTGGTCGGTACTGGCAATTTCACATAGTACCAGCCAGTACCATAAGTTTAAAAATATATAGGGCTCTTTCTACAAAAAATAAAAATTTTTACAAAAACACCCCCACCCTCCTTAGTGCTTCTACCTCCCTCACTCCATATGAATATATTTATTTATTTATATTAAATATGATGCTTTCTTAATTATTATTATTAATCATATATTTATTAAATTAATTTAATAACACAAGATTATGCCTCATAAAATTACCGTTCATTAAATATATTTTAAGAAAATAAAGACTGTTAGTAAGACAATTAATTTTCATAATATTTTTATATAATTATGTGTAATGACTTTTTTGCGGTGTTGAGTAAATTTTAAAATTTTTAAAAATTAATAACTAGTATAAGTGCATTATTTTTTAAATTTCACTTCATTATTATAAAACAACAAAAAGACTACACTAGAGTACATATTTAGTGACTACCTTATGTGTAGTAGAATTAGAACTTATCAACTTTCAATTTAACATTAATTTTTAAATTTTTGTTTTATTTTTAGATATAAAATATTGTTAACTTTAATATATAACTTACATAAAAATTTTATCTCCTTGATCTAAATCAAAATTTAAGATAATAACTAAATGATATCATTCATATTATACAAAACATTTGAATAAAAATAGTAAAGTAAAAAATTAATAGAATATTGTAACCATTATTGTCAAATTATTATACATGTATGAACAACATTATGAGTACTATTTTGTACCAGTTAGTACTGACCAGAACATACAATACTAACCAAAAAGCAGAACGGTATTGGTTAAAATGGTACCAACCTTGGGTACCAACAAATACCAGGGTTTTTGCCTGGTACTGGCCAATATTTTGAAAATATCAGGGACTAATTAGCAAAATTGAAAAAAAATTAACTCCCTCTGACCCCCTAACCCATCCCCCCCGACCCATCTTCATCTGCTTCTCTCTCATCTTTCATCTCCCATACACTCTCCAATCTCTCTCTCGTTCTCCTCTTTGGGCGGTGACAACACTGCCTACCCTCCTAGGTTCCTCCACGCCACCACTACACGCCCTCCTCCCCAATCTCCACGCGTTGCCACTCATGGACTCACCATGATCGAATCATTTTTAGGCTTCACCACACGCCTACCACCATTCACTCTCCACCATTGTCCACCGTCCACCGCCCACCGCCCACTGTTGCTTGTCACCACCACTTTTGGGGTTGAGACTCACCAGATTTGGAAAAGATCCAAATTCATATCTGACCCAAAATTTCAAACCACATACATTGAGAATTTTTTGGGTGTGATTTTAATTTTTTTTGCTTAATTGCATTTGAGAATTGTGATTGTGAATGGGTTGGATTGTTAGAAGTTAAAAGCTGGAAATAAGTTGTGTGGATTTGTGATTTATGTTGGGTTGGAAATTTGGAATTGGATATTTTGAATGGAGTTGAATGGATGATGCACGGTTTTGATTTGAATAGAATTGGATATTTTAAATGGAGTTGATGATGTTAGTTATGATTTGGTTCATTCACAGCATGGCTATGCATGAATTGAGATTTTGAATTTTAAACATACCATACCATTTGTATTTGTAAGTGATCACAAACTATTATCACACAAAAGAAACATAATTTTTAGGCATTGCAAGAGTAATTATGAATATGATTCTTTCCAATTCATGTATTAGAAATTTATATAATTAAAATTAATACACTTTAATTATTTCTTCGTCTTTTTATGTTAATGAAACTTAACTAAAATTTCCTCCATCTTCTTTAATAAAGAATTGATAAATTGCCTGAAGAAGTGTTTGAAGTTTTGACATTCAATTTGTCTTTTCCCTGGAGGACTATTGTAAATTATATAAAATAATGGTTGCATTCTTTCACTTCTAGAAAAGGATATTGCCCACAAATATTTGTCCAATTAATAAACACAAACGTATGCACTCATTATATATATATATATATATATATATATATAGTATGTTCATCTAGGGAGTTAATCATACAAAATGAGTTATATTACATATGATGAACCTACATATTATGTAATTGTGTATGTTAAAAACTTGAATTGTTAGTTTTTGACTTATTGATGAATTGTGTTAGATAAAATTGGATTGTATTGAATGAAATTAAATTGTGTATGATTTTGATATATGTCTTCATTTATTGTTACAGATCAATGAAAGGAAGTTCAAATACTCCTGATCAAACTATCTCAGGAAGATATAATGATCCAGCTTAGGCTCATGCTGCATTGGTCCCGGGTATAAAGAACCATACAATTTACTTATTTTGTAACAAACATTTGAAAGGTGGATGAATCACCCCATTGACGAGGCATTTAGCTGGGGTTAAAGGAGATATAGAACCTTGTAAAAAAGTAAGTCATGATGCGAAGTGACAAATCAAAATATTGCTTGACGAATATCTACATGAGAAAGATAGAAGGGAAAGGTTAAATTCTGAATTTGGTAGTGAAAGTTTGTTTACTGGTTTTCGTGGTGATTGTGGAAATGTTGAAAGTGGTAGTGGGACAAGAAGAAGTGAATGTTACACTTGGACTTGATGTATGTGAGGACAAAAAGAAGGTAGGTGAGTAGTTTTTTTTGCACCACGAACAACTATTGGATCCCGAACTTCAATTCGTAGTACAATGCAATTAAAAGATGACGCTCACAATGTCGATATGGTAGTAGCTAGATGGTGGTATGATACATGTTCATCATTCAATACTTCTTAGTCTTATTATTATCAACCTATGATTGATGCAATAGTCTCTTATAGTCTGGAATACAAAGCTCCTACGATTGATTACCTAAGAGGTAAACTTTTGAGTTGCTTAGTTACTAAAATTAAAAGTTATTTGGTTGAAAGAAGAGTGAATTGGGCTACTTTTGGGTTTTCAATCATGTGTGATGATGTGACAAATAGGAGACAAGAGCCTATTATTAATTTTTTAGTTTATTCTGCAAGTGACTCAATATTTTTGAAGTCTATTGATGCATCTGGCCTTATTAGAAATATTGATACTTTCTTTGAGATAATTGATGAAGTTGTGAATGAAGTGGGCCAGAAAATATTGTTCAATTCATTACTGACAATGATTTTGTTTATAAAGCGGCAGGAAGAATGTTACAGAATAGGTATAATTCTTTTTTTTTGGACTCCTTATATTGCACATTGCGTTGACCCAATATTGGGAAATATAACGGATCTTAGGTATTTTCCTATTAGTTATGAGACTATGCAGAGAGCTAAAAAGGTGATCAAGTTCATCTATAACTTTACATGGATGGGTGTTGAATTTAATGAGAAAGGAATTTACTAATGGTAGGAATTTGTGTCGTCTTAGTGTGACAAACTTTGCAACGAATTTCTTATCACTTCAGTCTTTTGTTTCGATGAAGAAAGAGTTGAAGACAAATGTTTACAAGTGATAAGTGGATCACATCTCAATATGCTAGGTCTAATGCTGGATTAGAGGTTTCTAACATTATATTGGCCAACAATGGGTTGTTTTTTTGATGTCATAGAAAGGGCGAAGGAAGCAATCAAGGCCAATATGAAACATAGGCATTCATTGTATACACCATATCTTGCAATCATCAATGAGAAATGAGAAAGACAACTTTCATCTCTGTTGTTTTCAACTAAGGCATTTTTTAATCCTAATGTATATATTTTAGACTGAATTTTACAAAGAAAGCTAAAGTTAGTAGAGGAATTTTATTCATTATTACCACAATTGTTGGCCATGAAATAATGCAAGATCTCTTAAGTTCACAAATTGAGCTTTATAAGTCATCTTCTAGAGATTTTGGATTGTCGATTGCTATTGGACAAAGAGCAAAACTTTCTTTAAGTATTAGTTGTTTCCTTTTTCTTATTTGTTGAAAATTAATTATAACTTCATTTTGTTTGTAACGCTATTTTTGTTATCTTACGATTTACAGTTTCTTAGTGGGATCAATTCGAAAACGGTGTTCCAGAATTGCAAATGTTTGCAATTCAAATTTTAAGTCAATGTGTGGATGCAACAGGCTGTGAACGGAACTGGAGTACATTTAAATTCATCCATTCCAAGAAAAGAAATAGATTTGAGCACAAGAGATTGAATGTCTTGGTATTCATTCGTTATAATTTAAAGCTTCGAGAAATGTATGTTATTATTATTATTAACTTTAATGTATTTTCTGATAATTTTCTAATAATTAAATTTTGTTATTTACTAGGAGTCTTAATAGCACAAGTAGTTCAAAAGATCCAATTTCTATTCATAATATCGATCTTTTGACAAATTAGTTTACGAGGAACCAGATTTGATAGATGTGAATGATTTAGAAGATAATCTTGCTTTAAAAAGCATCGACACATCATTTGGTGCATTGAATTTGAATGATAATGATGATGAGGCTTCTGTCCATTATGAGGATTTTGTCCCAAATGATAACTGGGTCAGTGTAGTTATAGCGGGTATCCTCCCATAAACGATTGAATGAAGTTCCAAGTTTTTGTTTTTGTTTTTCTTTGACTTATATTTGATGTATATGTTAAATTCTATATATGTAATGTAATTGCAAATGTTTTTGTTACAGGTTTCACTTCTACTTGGTTGATTCCTTATCACGAACTCTTGTCGTAAATTGTAATAGTTTGAGAGATGAAGATATTTATTATTTTTTTATTGGATGTTTTGATGTAATTATTATTTATTATATGATGAAATTGTAATATTTTAAATACTTTGTATTGTTCTTAATTTTATATTTGTATGATGATAATTGTCTTTTTTCATATTAATGGTAGCTATTATTTATATGTGAAATATTTGAAAATTATTATTATTTCATATTAATTGTGGTTATTATTTATTATTATGATTTTTGGAAACATGATTGATTTAAACTTATAAACTATGCAATACAACTATACAATATGTTAATGAACTATTTTGCAATTTCTAAAAAAATTAAGGGACTATTTCATAAATTTAAAAAATTACCCAAAACGATACCCTGTATTAATCGGTACCGATATAATACTATACAGAACCCAATCTAGTACTAGGTCCAATACGATATTTGCAACATTGTGTATGAATGTAGCAACTTCGTGTAGTAGTCATGTAAATATTTGAAATTTAATGTTAATAAAAATAAATAAATTATTGTTATTTTAAATTTCTATTATTATAATTTTTTGAAACATAGTTGATGTAAAATTATAAAGTATACAGTACAATGCACTAATGAACTATTTTATATTTTTAAAAAAATGATGCGGACCAGATAGCGATGGATTTTCTAGAAGACGTTGACCGCGGCAAGATTTGCGGCAGATTGCGCAAAATCTCATAACTTATGCGTACGATGTTCGATTGCGGCCCACGATAGCTTTCTGGAAAGGGTTTCGCGAGATGAACAATTAGGGGGTCAAACTGTCATTTTAATTATTTGAGGATTGTTTTGTTATTTTCTATCCGCCTATATAAGGCAAACGATGTTATTTTGTTAAGCAGCTTATTTTGAATCAATTTACAGACTTTCACTAAACCTAATTAGGGTAGAAGAGTTGTTAAAGAAGGGGCTGATTCGGGAGAGTTTGAGTCCGTGTGCAGTGCCAGCATTGTTGACACTAAAGAAAGATGGCAGCTGGAGAATGTGTGTTGACAATCGAGCAATCAATAGAATTACTGTGGGTTATAAATTTCCTATTCCGAGGTTGGATGATATGTTGGACATGTTGCATGGAGCACAATGGTTTTCGAAGCTGGATTTGAAGAATGGTTATTATCATATTCGAATCAAGCCAGGCGATGAATGGAAGACAACTTTCAAGACCAAAGAGGGGCTTTACGAGTGGCTGGTTATGCCTTTCAAATTTTCAAACGCTCCTGGTACGTTTATGAGGCTAATGAATCAAGTACTTAAACCATTTATTGACAAGGTTGTTGTGGTTTATTTTGAGGATATTCTGATATTTAGTCATAGTGAGGAGGAGCATATGACACACTTGAGATCTGTATTAACTGCTTTGAAAGATAAACTATTGTATATCAATCTCAAGAAGTGCAGTTTTCTTACAAATAAATTAGTGTTCTTGGGGATTGTGGTTTCAGCTGATGGTGTTCATATTGATGAGTCGAAAATAGAAGTAATCAGAGACTGGCTTAGTCCTAAAAATGTGACTGAATTGAGGAGCTTTCATGGGTTGGCCACCTTTTATAGGAGATTTATCAGAAACTTTGGTAGTATTACTGTCCCAATGACAGAGTGTCTAAAGAAAGGGAAGTTCCAGTGGAGAGAAGAAGCAGACAACAACTTTGCTATCCTTAAAGAGAAATTGTGCACAACACCTGTACTTGCACTTACAGATTTTGAGAAGTTGTTTGAAGTGGATTGTGATGCTAGTAGAGTGGGTGTAGGGGCTGTTCTTGCACAAGAGAAGAGGTCAGTTGCATTTTTCAGTGAGAAGCTTAGTGATGCAAGGCGCAAGTGGAGCACCTATGACAAGGAATTCTATTTTGTGGTTCGTGCTCTAAAAACGTGGGAACACTACTTGATTGGGAAAGAGTTTGTATTTTATTCAGATCATGAGGCTTTGAAGTACTTAAACAGCCAGAAGAGAATTAGCAGAGACATGCCTGCAAGGTGGTGTCAGTTTTTACAGAAATTCCCTTTCAAGCTAAGGCATAAATTGGGTGTACAAAATAGAGTGGCTGATGCATTAAGTAGAAGAGCAACATTGTTACTGACTTTGAGCCAAGAGATTCTGGGTTTCAAGCAGTTAAAAGGGGAGTATGCAGCAGATGATGAATTTGCAGAGATATGGGCCCAGGTATCCAATAATCACCCAGTTTCTTCTTTTTATTTATCTGACGGTTACTTGATGCATGAAAACCAGTTATGCATTCTAAAAACGTCTTTGAGGGAGAAAGTGATCAGTGACTTGCATGGAGGTGGATTAGCAGGTCACCTGGGTAGAGACAAGACTCTTGCAGCAGTGAAAGAAAGATTCTACTGGCCACACTTGAGAAGGGATGTTTGTAAATTTGTGGAGAAGTGTTATACTTGCCAGAGATCCAAGGGTCAGTCCAAGAACATTGGATTGTACATGCCTCTACCAGTTCCAGAGAACATTTGGGAAGATCTTTCCATGGACTTTTTGTTGGGTTGCCACGAACACAAAGAGGCGTTGATTCTGTTTTTGTTGTAATTGACAGGTTTTCCAAAATGTCACATTTTATTCCTTGCAGGAAAACCTCAGATGCAGTTGCTGTTGCTAGGTTGTTTTTCAGAGATATTGTCCGACTA
>JANQBM010000002.1:14587648-14598387 GCA_025594535.1 Erythroxylum domingense | reverse complement strand
ACCATGGTTTTTAAAGTAAGGCACAACTCTAAAATAATTAAGAATGTCAATGGATCGCCTGGGTGGGCCCCAGGTCACGGTGGCTCCGTTTGTGGTTCAGACTATGGCCCGATAGGCCACAGACGAGCTAGACTGACTTGTCATTTGTTTTTTTAGAAAAATTTTCAAAACAATGTCGTTTTAAAAAAATGACCGACCCTAAGCTTGATTGACTATAGTGAGCCCGGGTCAGCTTGTGGCCCTGATTATGACCCGACGTGCCATGAACGACCCGACCCACTATTTAATTTTTTAAGTAAAAAAATTTGAAAGCAAAGTTCTTTAAAATAATTATGAAACTTTAAGGGCTTTTTGGTATTTCCATGAAAAGTGAAAGGAGAAGAACTCCCGCCCAAAAATCGAATGATCCAAATCAAAATCCAAACCACATCTGGGACTGAGACAGGGTGGGGGGGAGAGAGAGAACGACAGGGCCTGTTGTTGGAACGAAGAGGAAGCAGAAGAAGAAGAAATGGAAGAAGAGAGGAAATTATTAGATGAGAAAATAGCGAGAATTCTTGACGATGCAAAGACCAGCAACGCCACTCACCTCCGCAAAGCCAAAGACCTATCTTACTTAGTCTCCTCCGATTCTTTCCCGACCTCTTTCTTGAAAACCCTAACACCTCTTTTCACCTTCAGACGCCGCACTGCTTCAGCTGAGCGCCTTGTCCGCTTCGTGTCTGCCTTCGCCGCAACCACAACCTCTCATCACTTTCTCCACCGCTTCCTGAAATTTCTCCTCCTCGCCGCCGTCGCCGCCGATAAGACCGCCCGCTTCAGGGCTTGTCAAATTATCTCCGAGGTACCTGATTACGACGTCTTATTGTGTTGGTTCTGGTCTTGGAGGTATCGGTTTCTCACTAGTGTTCAATTTGCTCTCTAGATCATAATGCGATTGCCGGATGATGCTGAAGTTAGCGATGAGCTTTGGGATGAGGTGATAGAGTGTATGATGATACGAGTGAGAGACAAGGTTCCTGTTATTCGTAGCTTTGCAGTTAGAGCCCTTTCGCGCTTTGTAAATGATGCGGAGAACAGTGACCTACTTGATTTATTTCTTGAAGTGCTTCCTTTAGAGCAAAATGCGGTGAGAATGAAATATTGTCTCTTACAGAGGCCAATTGCTCTACATATTTGTCATATTAGTGATCTGGACATGTACGAAAAGTTAAATCCCTAACTTTTGATGCGCACATAGGAGGTTAGAAAGACTATCTTGTTGGCTTTGCCACCTTCAAATGCAACGTCTAATACCATTATTGACTGCACCTTGGATGTGAGTGAATCAGTACGCAAAGCTGCATACTGCGTAATAGCTAATAAATTTCCTCTTCAAAGTCTCAGGTAAATTTTTTGGGCACATCTATGCGTTTGGTTTTATTTAATTTTACTCTTCTTATGATTGACTTCTATTTGAGATAGAAAAGAAGGGTTAAGAGAAGAAGCTTGCGAAATCGTGGGTTGATACGCTTCTTTTTTCCCTTTCAGAACCCTTTTTCTCTTCCCCATCCACCCAACCATAATCAATTTGTCTTATTTGTTGAGATGTAGCATCTGTAGAAAATCTGCATCTGGATTTGTACCCATCATATTTCCTCTGTGGTATTCATGCAGTTTAGCAAAACATCCACCTTTAGATTGACTTGGTGGTTTCTTATTAAGCGGCACATATACATCGTTTCTTACGGGGCATATTTGTCTCCCTTATATGTTTCTAGTATAAAGCTGCGGACTGTAATCCTTCAGAGAGGACTTGCTGATCGTTCCGCAACTGTTTCACGGGAATGCCTAAAGTTAATGAAAGATCAGTGGCTTTCAAAGTGCTGCAACGGTGACCCCGTAGAACTGCTCAAGTATCTTGATGTTGAAACATATGAATCAGTAGGGGAATCTGTGATGATAGCTTTGCTAAAAGATGGTTCAGTAGAATTAGGGGATGATCAAAGTATCCGCCGATATGTCCCCTTAACGTGCAGTGAGGATGGAGGTTGGTACTAACTTTTATTTGTTTGAATTTAAGTATGAAGACCCTTCTTTTTATATATTTTTTTCCTCATTCCCATTCTTCCGTTCCACATATCTTTTCCTCAATATTTGATACCCCAGCTTTCAGCAAGTTAATGATGGAAATAGATATTTTTGTGGAAAAAGTTATCCAATTAATGCCAGTGCAACAAGCAAGGAAAATTACTTTGGGATGAAATGCTAATGCTTATCAGTGTAATTAAAAAGAAAATTTTTGAAAAGAAAAACAATTTCTCGTTTTTTGTATTTTTTCCATTTTGGTTTTGCAGTGATTTATATGCTTGTATGTGATTGGATGATGAGAATGTCTGTATCTCAGCGTGTTATTCTGCATCCACAAGCTTCATTTTGATTGTAAATTTTTTTCTAAATAAAAACCTCAATTAGTTATGTTTAGTGGAAATATCTAATGTTTCTAATTTGATGTTCGGTGCTAATCAACTTGTATCAAACAGACTATTGCAGTAAGCTTAAAATAAATGAATCCTTTTGAGGGATTCTGGTTAGTTGCCTGAAGATGAATCTACGTATAAAGTTCTTGGTTTATAAGTTTGAGCTTCTAGATTATTGGATTGCTTTTTGTTCCCTAAATTATTCTTCTATTCTTTGGAAGGCGAAGCTGCAGATTTTGCTTCTAACACTCAGCTGATGGAACCGGAACTTGCTCTTTACTGGAAGAATGTGTGCATGCACCTGGAGATTGAAGCCCAAGTAAGCGCATTTTTCATCTTTCATTCCCATTCATGATTGTTTCTTTATATTTAACTAGGTTCTTTTTCGTTATCCTGATATCCAAGTTTGGAGAGAGTGAATGTCCATGGGAATGGAAATGGGATAAATGTAAATAGTGGTTGCTCCCAAACGATGCTGCATCATAGCAATCATCAAAAATTTTGTTTGCTTTTAGAACAGAAGAGTGCTAGAATAATTCTTTTTTGACTACTTTGAATCTTGGGGTAGTTTGAGCTTAAGAATAATCATGCCTTTGGTATTCTTAATTAGTTTTTACTAAGGTGGAGTTCTAATTGTGGAATGTTAATAAGACTGTAGAAGTGCAGTTGCCGCTCCATGAAATATGTCCCCGTATCTTTCTTGCATATTTTTATGCCTATGATTTAATAAAGGAACTGTAACATGTAATATAGAGAGCACACATGGAAACCTGAAGAACTTTATAAGTTATTGTTCGCATTATTCGCGTACATCTTTTACCTTATACCTGTCACAAAAATTAACTAGTCCATAGATTCTGAAATATAATACTGCGCATTAATAGGCTTTAACTGGTTAGAAGTGGCAGAATTTGTGTTTAAATACCAGAAGCCTAGAACCTTTAAAATATAGAAACAGAAGCAATTCCAGAGGTTGCAGCATGCACAGCACAGCAGCAGAAGAATAGCAGAGGGAGAAGATGGAGCTGGAAAATGAGGGTCTTTGTGTTTTCTTTTCATTAAACTTAATTTATATACAAACCTAACCATACAAGGCAAAATTAAGGCTACTTCAGTCCTAATCCCCTGCCTTTATTTAGACACAGCAGATAAGCAAAGACTATCATGTTTATTCGTACACCAACTTCCACAAACTTGTAACTAGTACTGTAACCAGCCATTGTATTATCTAAATCACTTCAACATGAATTAAACTCACTTACAAAGGTCGCACTGTGGCTGGAGAAACTGGGAACCAGACTAAGGGCTTAGATTTTTGGACAAACTAGCGAAAGACTCAAAAACCAGCACTGTTCTATTTGATTTCAACAGCAGACCTGTTTTGCTCCATTCTCTTCAGGTTGCTTCTGATTGCACTTGACAATCAGGCCATCAACTTGGTAATTCACCTAGTTGGTAGTCAAAATAACTTGAATTCAAAACAGTTGCTGCTGGACTAAGTAGCTTGGGATCTATGACTGCCTCTGTTCCTCATTGCAGCTTCTTCACAGCTACTGTAACTCTTTGCTTCTTCATCAATTGTTTTATAGCAACAATTTGTTACTGGTGTAACAAACTAATGACCAATTTGATTATGCTTGAAGTTTCAATTTGAAACGTCAATTTCAATAGGAACTAAGGTTTGCGAGGATTCTTCAAGTCCTCTTCACATTAGAAAGAGATAGTTGTCCTCAATGTAGCAAGTGGTTCTGTGTGACAGTAGAATCAGTATATTGATCCTACCAAAGCCAGTCAGTGATTCTCTAGGACATTAGAATCAGTATTGCTATTCTTCTAAAACATTCTCTGTGGTAATTCTGCACACATTTTTGGATACTCTTGTATATCACAACCTTGGGCTCTTAGTTAGGCTATACAAGATTGTTTGGATTTTAGTTGCATCATTGATATTAGTTTTTATCATGAAATTCTTGCTATTACTGGTTTCACCCCATATCAAATGTGTTTGTTTAGGCCAAAGGCTCAAATGCTGCTGCTACAATGGGCACTGAAGCTGCAGTATATGCAGCTGAAGCTTCTGACACCAATGACCTACTTGAGAGAATACTTCCTGCAACAGTATCAGATTATGTAGCTTTGGTTCAATCTCATATTTGTGCTGGTAGGTCACAAATTGAAACATACGCTTTTTCTCTTAATAATACTATTTCTGATACGTTCATTACTGTTTTCAGGAGCCAATCATCGCTTTGCAGCTCGACAGCTACTATTGCTTGGTACCATGCTAGATTTTTCAGACTTTACAAGCAGGAAAGTTGCTAGTGCATTTGTACAGGATCTATTACTCAAATCTCTTGATTATGAAGTGGATGAGGAAGGGAATGCAGTTGTCATTGGTGATGGCATAAACCTTGGTGGTGACAGAGACTGGGCTCAAGCAGTGTCCAACTTGGCAAGGAAAGTCCATGCTGCTAGTGGTGAATTTGAAGAGGTCATTATAGGGGTTATAGAAGGGCTTGCACAACCTTGCAGGGAGAGAACAGCCGACTTTATGCAGTGGATGCACTGTCTCGCTGTTACTGGTCTCCTCTTGGAAAGTGCAAAATCATTCCACTTGCTTCAAGGAAAGTCTATTGATCCAGTTGAACTTCTGCATTCTCTATTGCTTCCAGGGGTATGACCAATTACGTACTACTGTTTTCATTTCCTACTTTTATTTTTTCCTTTCCTTATGGTTTTCAAGATCACTAAGGTTCAACTATAGTTCTTACAGTATTGAGCTTATAAATGGATAAAAAGTATGCTTCTTTCTTATGCTGGGGAGAAAGCACATAGATATGCTGTAAATCAACATTTAATTCCACTTTGAGCAAGCATCACACTTTATGGCCAACTCATGTAATGACTGTGCCATATTTTACAGTTTATTTCAAGCTGTTAAGAACTGGACAACATTTTATGCAGGCAAAACATGTTCACTTCGATGTACAGAGGGTTAGTATCAGGTGTCTTGGCCTATATGGTTTGTTGGAGAAACAGCCAAGCGAAGAGCTGGTGAAGCAGTTAAGATTATCGTTTGCCAAGGGTCCCATTATGATTAGCATTATGGCGTGTAAGGCATTAATTGATCAACTTATGTGGCATGGTCCTCAAGAAATTAACAGGGTGCTAGGGCTCGAAAGCACTTATCAATTTTTGGATGAGAAGATGACAGTTAAATCTGTAGATTGCTTGGATACCGATGAGCTGTTGAGTATTGATTCAATCAAACTTTTATTTGCTGGTCTTGATCTTAAACATTCAGATCAGCTTGAATCAAATGATGATAATGAGACAGTACAAGCTATTCTTGGTGAGGGTTTTTCTAAGGTTCTTCTCCTTAGTGAGAGCTATCCAAGCATATCAACTTCTTTTCACCCTTTGCTCTTAGAAAAGCTCATTAATCTGTATTTCAGCGACGAAATAAAAGACCTGATAAGGTAAAATTCTCTCTGCTTGTTGCCTAGGTTGTTAGTACCCTCATGTTAATGATGACACTTTGAAGTTCTTCGCCAGGCTTAAACAATGCTTATCTGTTTTCTTTGACCATTACCCTTCCCTCTCGGCAAATCATAAGGTGGGTTTCTCTAACATGACTGTTTCTTAGTGGATGATTTTATTAAAATCCAACTTCAATAATATTGTTTTGTTCTCTAAATGCAGAAATGTCTGTCTAAGGCCTTCATTCCAGTCATGCGTTCAATGTGGCCTGGTATCTATGGGAATGCTGGTGGGTCTGCATTTGTGGTGTCTAATCTGCGAAAGCGTGCTGTCCAAGCATCTCGATTTATGGTGCAGATGATGCAGGCTCCTTTATATACTGCAAAGAATGGAAAACAGGATGAAAATGCAGAAACAGACATGACAGAAATTGCAGACAACTCTATCCGACCTTCTCTTGAATGTGGGGAGGAGGGACTCGCAATACGCATAGCTGTAGAGGTATGCTTTCGCTACTGAAACTTTTGTTCTAACATAATATGGTTCCTGAAATGACGAATCTTAAATTTTTGTTTAATGACTTGGCTTATGTTATCATGTTCTCAAATTATTGACGTAACTATGGCTGTTAGTTTTTAGCTTTGGTCCTGGATTGGACATAGAATCAAATGGGAATTGCAGGAGCAACGAGTTTTCTTGTAGTGGGTTGGCGAACATCTCAAGTTGCATGACTTAGACCGTATGGATGTTCGACAAGGCATCATAGACTTTGTGGTATAAAAATTTTTTGACAAAAAAGGGGGAATCTGGTTACGATTCTTTTGCTTACAGGGTATGAGCTCAGGAATATAAAGCTAGTGTTAGGCAATCACAATAGACTCGTAATATTTGGATAATGAACTGTACTAAAGCGCAAAGGATACGAAACCAGGAAATATAGAACTAGCGTTTGGCATTCACTATTGACACAGTCTGGAGATGACGTAATCTGCTACATCAAATCGAAACTGAATAGCCTACTGTCTTGTACAATGTAAGTAGAAAGGGTGAGTGGCTTTGACACCGACTGATATGAATCTTGGTGGAGCCTTGTCTAACTGCTAGATCTTGAGACTGGAGATTCAAAAGACCACACGGATCTCATATGAAAATCCATACTTATGCTACAGAATACGGGTCTCATACTTTCACTTGGGAAAACAATTTACCATTTCAAATTTATTATCCATGCTTTGGTTACTTAATCTGCTGATTGCATGTACTCTAAATTATTATTATCTTTAAGTTTAAAGTAATCTCTGTTTCAAGGTTGCTGCATTCTTATTACTGTATGCATTGGATGACGTAAAATGGTAGTATATGTCATATATTTATATGTGTATATGTATATGCTTCTTAGGTTGAGAAACCCAGTTTTGACAGATTTCATTTGGAAAGTATCATTTGATAGCATGTTACTCCTTTATATGTTGTCCTTGTGTTCTCATTTTCAGGTGGCAAGCTTCAATGGAAAGAAGACACCTGCGGAGAGGTCGTATATCATATCCCTCTGTAGAGTACTTGTCTTGCTTCACTTCAGATCTTCGGAACAAGGAGCAATAAAGTTGATGAGGAAGCTGTTAAATGCCGTGGCTGAATCTGTATCAGCAGATAAAGACCTTGCTAAGGAGTTAAAGCAGATGGCTGGACGACTTAAATTATTAGACATGCAACCTCATGAGGAGCTGTCGGAAGACCATGCTAATCGTATTCTGGGTATAGTTCTTGAGTAAGACAGATCTTTGACATGATATATAATTAGTGACGATAATTTCTGATGCGTAGTTGAGAATATAAAGTAGAAAAGCAAGTGGAAACATAAACAGTAACTTCACGCACTGATGGCCCATTTGGTCTGCTACTCCAATAATTATACATGAAATGTCAATGGTACAACGACATTCTATTGTTTCCTTTATATTGACCCTTCTTATACAATCACAGGGAGTTTGGAAGTAGAATCAAACGTAGACCTTGCTAGTTCTGCTGCAATCCAACAAACTCCTGTGATTTCTTCAAGGTCAACGAGGCCATCGCGTTCCAGGAGACGCGTTAGATGTGAAGAAGGGACCTCTTCTGATGAAGAGATCTCAACTGCCAAATCTGTTTCAAGCATTCAAGGGACTACAGGAGCTCGCTCACAGAGGGCAAGCAAGACGGCAGCCCTGACAAAGATAACAGCTAGTAGAGCAGCTAGGATTGATGAAGTAGATGATGATACAGAGCAAGAGGGCTCAGAATTGACATCAGAGGAGGATTCTGATAATTCTGACCACTTTGTTGAATAAACATGTTCTTGTCTTCTTGCAATAGGTTATAGGTGTGCTTCCTTGGCACTCTTAGCTGTTGTTGTTGTAGTGTTTGCATTTTCCCTTCAAGTTTGCAAATTGTAAGAGGCAGCTCAATATGCAAATTTAAGAAATTTGCTGTAAGTCTGCTTTATTGTATGCGTAACCTTCAAATTTCTGACAAAAGTTCACAAGCTGTAGTTATTTTTTTTATGTTTGTTGAGAAGCGCCTAAATGTGAATGTGAGGATTAGTGAAAGGTCACAAATTAGATGATGTACCTATCATGGTAATTGCAAAAAAGAAAATGTTGTATATTGAATATATTGAAATCAGGTTATATAAAAATATATATATAAATATTCAGACTTGCTTTTGTTTTATGATGATAGTTTTTTTTTTTTAAAAAGAAGTGATTTATATATAAGGATAAAGAATTTGAATTATATAGGTTAGTTGTTTGATAAATATATGCATGGACTAGTATAATCATTCTTCACAATATCTTTAAAAGTTAAAATCTCCGTAAAATCCCTAAATTGGTGTTTGATTTGTGAGTTAACGTGAATGAATGATGTTATCCTTGATTCTAACTTCTCATTTATAAAATGTGGATCAATCCTTTCATGTGACATTGGCAGGAGATTACTGAAACTGGTTAATGAAGTTCTTGCTGTTAAAGGATGATGACGACCTACCCCTTGGTCCCCTTCTTACCTACAAGCACTGGCTCGTCTTTTTTATTTTTCAAGCTGCAACAAGCATTTGATGAGACTAAAATCTTAAAAAAAGAAGGGTATGTATGGAAACAACTTCAACTTGCAAGTCGCTTGATATCTTCATTTTAGTTAACAATCCATTTATGTTTCTCCTTTCATCCATATATGTTTAGTCATTATTGATCATTTCATAACAAGGTTGATCCAATTATAGCGATAATAAGTTTAGTCTTGAAGATTTTAAGCATCTGCACATGACTTCTAATTCTTACAACATTAAGTTTAGTCTTAACAGATTTCAAAACTTTTAATTCTTGTAATTAAGCATTGGAATTATTTTAAATTTATAACTAAAAGTATTGTTTATATTAATAATAGAAAATAATTTTTTGGTGCCTTCTAAGAGTGGTTTAACCATTCATGTGACTAATGACTTCTCAAAAATAAAAATAAAAATAAAAAGCAAGATAATTCAGACTAAAACTTAATAATTTAAAATTCATATATTTAATCTAGAAAAAAAAAACCTTTTGAAACTCTTTTACTCAAAATCTATCATAAAATTTTTAAATTACATACTTTAAAGAGACTGAGGCATAAGATAATATTATTAATTATCTTAAGTTTCATAAAATTATTATTAATATATATTCTAATTTAAATTTAATTAAAGTATTATATAATATCAAGCCACAGTTCTTACACTCGATTTATAAAACACTCCATTATTACAAGTTATGATAAAAATTTAATGTAGTTTCCAGTAGAAGTGCCTCAAAAGAAACCTAACTCACACACACACGACTCCTCGCTTCCGTTTTGAGTGATACGGCCGCAAGACACAATTACCTTTCCAAATCTCCTTGCTGTAAGTTTCTATCCCGATTTTATTTTATGTTCTCTATTTAATTCAATTCTTGTTATGCGTGTGAATTAATTAATATTATGCTCCTACAAGTTTAATACGTCTTGAAATCAACAAACTGAGAGAATATTTGTTGATGTTCATTTAGCTTCCTGCTGATTCCTTTTAGGGAAATATGCTTGTGCTTTAGAAAATCTTTTGGGTTTGTAGAAGATTATGTTTTTTGTCTTGTGAGATTCTGTTTGCCACTATGATTTTGTTAGTACTGCATGTGAATTCGATAAGGTATTGATTATCTCCTGCTTGGAGCTTTTATGCTGTTGTTGCCCGATTTTCTTCATTCTTAAATTGTGTATTACTTGAGTGCCGTGTATTCTTATGGTTTATTGTTGTGCTTATTTTTGTGCTAATATGCTACGTTGGACTGAAAATGAGCTAAAATAAAGGTTAAAGTGCACGGATTACAAGTGTTTCATGATTTTATAGGGATTTATAGTAGTTGATTTTTAGGGAAAGAAGTTCCAGGGAAATTAAAAAATGACAGACTACGAGGGAGGTAGATATGAAGGAAATGTCTCTGATTTTGAAAATGGCGGTGGTGCCTCTCCCGTGCCTCCTGTTAACAGCCAGAGCTATGATGACATCGATGATCTCAGTGAACCCAAATATCAGGTATACAAAAGCGCCTTAATCTGTTGACAGTTTATAGCTAGGAGAACTGCAGCGATTGTATATTGCATAATGCTTATACCAGCTTGGTTGATTTTGACTTGTAAAACCACTATAATATAGTTTGTTTTCAATACATCAATTGTAGGTGTAGAGTGGTTCTTTGCATATTAGATTTATGCCACTTTCTGAGATTGATCGACTATTTCCTATTTTGTTTT
>JANQBM010000002.1:14475539-14487638 GCA_025594535.1 Erythroxylum domingense | reverse complement strand
TTAAGTACAAATCTATTACGGTCTTTGGGATTGCCAAACAATTTTCTAGTGATTTTCTGGCAGATGCCATGAATTATTACATAATTTTTCATAAGTCGATTTGACCGTAAAAGCCCCGATTCAGTCCAACCATTATAGATTATATCATGTTCATTATGCATAGAAGGAGGGCTCATGACTGCTATCTTCAAACATACAGAAGTTACGAGCCTTATATGTATAGTATCCCATTTCCATTGCCCTTGTTCGTCGACATACTCCTTCACTCGAATATATTTCTTTGTAACTGAGATAGGAGTCACGACCAAAGCAAAGAGCTTAGTGTGTCCCAACCATACATCCTCCCAAAATCGTACCGAGTCACCATTTCCTAATGCCCATTGAACTTCTTGGCACATGACTTGCCAAACCTTACTATTGGCTCTCCAAAATAAGGAGCAACAACCAGCTTGCACTATCTCAGGTATGACATCCATTCCTTAAAGGTATTTACTTATTAAAACTTGAACCCAAAGAGTCTGAGGATGAGCAATTACATTCCAAGCTAATTTCATTAGAAAAGCTTCATTACTTTGTTTCAACCTCCACAACCTAAGACCGCTGCATTCTTTTGGTTGATATACGTCGATCCACTTGATTAAATTCATCTTCTGTTCTCCTCTAGTAGCTTCCCACGGAAAACGCTGACAAGTACCCTCAATTTAGTTGAGAACGCCTTGAGAAATGGGTGTGGTTTGTATTGTATAGCAAGGGATAACAAGCACAATGGATTGAGCAAGAGTAGTGCGACCAGCCAAGGATAGATTATGAGCCGAACAGCTTGTGAACCACTGATGAACACGATCTAGAGTTGGTTAATACATACTATTAGTGATCCGCTTGTGAAGGAGAGGTACACTAAGAAATCTTCCTAAATCCTTTGCAAGCTTGAAACCCAACCTATTGCTAAGTTGTCTTGCTTCCCTCTCAGAGACGCTATTAGAACAAAAGAGCATGGTTTTCTCCTTACTCACTAGATGGTCAGAGCTATCACAAAAATCTTGCAACACATGATTAATAACTCCACTTGATCCCTATATAACTTTGAAAATAAGATTAGATCATCGGCAAAAAAAAATGAGAGATAGAAGGCCCTCTTCTACTTGTTTTGAAAGAGATCCTTTTTTTTATCACGAACTTGCGCTTCAATAGCCATAGAGAGTTGTTCCATGCATAATATGAAAATATATAGGGAGATGGGATCACCTTGGCAAATACCTCGCGAAGGCCAAAATTTTTCAGATATTGACCCATTCTAAATTATTTGTATTGAGGCTGAGCTAATATAGTTGATAATAAGCTGAACTAACTGACTTGGTAGAACAATGTCCTTCAAAGTATCTTCAATAAACTCCCAACGTAGTCAATCATAAGCTTTTTGGAAATCTATTTTGATTGCCATATACTTACTGCTCGTTTGACGCCTTATGGTATGGATTACTTCTTAGGCAATAATGATGTTATCCGTGATATTACAGTTGCACACAAAACTGGTTTGGGATGGGTTCACCAAACTAGGGAGTACAGATTTCAATCGATTGGCAATAACCTTTTTGATTAGTTTATATAACATATTACACAAGCTGACCGGGCGAAATTAGTTTAGGATCATATAACTGTCAACTTTGGGTATAAGTTTGAATTCATAACCACTAGTATGGTACCACTACAAAAAGCCTCCTGCACCATATTAACAAATGAATCGCTTACTATATCCCATTGAATTTGGAAAAAAAGGGTTGTAAAACGATCGCTTTTGGAAACTTTCATTGGTCACATGTTAAACAGAGCCTGTGTTTACTTCATTTGTGACAACTAGCCTCTTTAGTTGACGCAGATCCCTGTCATCTATGTTAGGAAATTTACACTGAATCGCATACTTTCGAAGTGCCTCCTCGTCTTTGGTATATAGATTGGTAAAGAAGCCCACAACATCTTGATATAAGGAAGCCTCATCGGTGCACCAATTTATGCCATCAATCTTTAACATATCAACTTTATTTTTCTATCGCCTTGCTTTCGTTTTAGCATGAAAATAGTAGGTATTCTTATCTCCAAACTGAAGCCAATCTCAACGTGCCCTTTGTGCTATAACAATTCCTCTTGAGTGAGTATCTTCTTATAATCCTCTAAGAGTTGTCATCCAAGAATTTGTAACTTCCTAGACTAATAACGTTCCAATGCCTTTTGAAGGCCATTGAGTTGAGCCTCTATTCTTCTTTTTCATTGTCAAAAACTGCCAAGTTCCAATCTTGCACCACTGATGCGAACTCTCAAGCTGCTATAAACATATGAGTGCCCAATTGCCAATGGATGTTAACTAAATCTTTGAAAGCTTCATGAGTTATCTATGGGGCTAGAAACTGAAAGACCTTTCGAGGGGTCGTCTTTGCTTAACTCCCCATTTTAATGAGTAAGGGTATATGATCATAATGGAATTTTGGTTGATGAAGTATTGAGCAAGATTGGAAATGGTTAAGCTAGGAGTAATTACCCAATGCCTTTTTAATCCTTTCCAGAGGCGCTCCCGAGACTAAGTATAGCGAGGTCCTGTGTACCCCAAGTCCTATAGCTTATTGTGTTGGATAAAAAGTCTGAAGAGTTGACACGGGCCACTTCTCCAATGCAAACCTCCCTTCCTATTCTCTGCCAGTAACATTTTGTTAAAATCACCTGCAAGTATCCACGGATGAGTCCTTATATTCACATTCAGATTTTGCAATGTAGGCCACAAATGCTTCCTCTTATATGCCTTTGGACTCGTATAGACAGCTATAAAATAAGAAGTACAGGCAGTACTATCTCTTATACGGAAGTGAATGAATTGGGTTTGGCTACACTCTAGGTTGATGTTCAGTAACTCCTTCAATAATATCTAGGCTTTGTCAGTGATTCCAGTTGCTTCCACACGATAGGACCAAGGAAAATCATACTAGTAGTCACAAAATCTGAATTCGTACCACTAACTTTAGGTTCCACAATAACCACCAAGTCCAGATTATGAGTCTGTTTGTATTCCAAAAAAAATGTAAAAATCTCTTACTACCTATACCTCGACAATTCCAAACAAAAATATTCTCCATCATTGGATCGTTATGGAGAAAGAATGTGGAACTTTAGTAAGCTCCATGGGAAGTCTCCTTATTTGTCCCTAATGCCACCATCTCGTCAATGTTTATTGTGTCTATTAGATGACTAACATCAGCATGCAGGTATTGTTCCAAATTTTTACAATTGGAGGTGGACATCTTTTTGAGTTGTGCGCCTTCTTGATCTTCAGGTTCATCAATACCCCTTTACCCTTACTACTTGGTGGATTAGAGGTTGTCCTTTAATTCATATGCTACCATCAGTTCGTGGTTGTTTAGGGGATCATCCTTCATTACTACGGCCTGATTCCTTAAGGAGTGATCAGTCGATTCACTTATGACAATGATAGTGTGTTTCCTAAGATCAAGGGTGGTGTTCCTCATTAAAAAATCCAGGCCTTGCATCACCATCCCAAGAGAAGTTGTCATTGGTGCTTCTAGATGTGCCTGAGATATATTCACAGAGGGCCCTATCGTATCAGGGATCACATTGGGCTGGGAAATGGTAGTCCCATTATTAAGAGGTGGCATTGGGGCCTACTGTTTTGCTGAGGTGGTAACTTCATTTCGATGGTAGGGTCCAGGGGACCTGCTGCCTGCCAATAGGGACTTCTTCTTGGCTGGGGTATCTTCGATAGGGATATCTTTGTGATCTTTAGCCTAAAAGTCAAATTTTGTATTTAATGCTAACGAAGCAAATCTTGATCTCGAATCCATATGCTCCTTCTTATTCTACGTATTGTTAGGAGTAGATTGCATGCCTCCCATATCTATGACTTGTTTCTTGTAATTTCTCCACATGCAAGTTGGCATCTGCATCTATGGACCAAATTTGATGTCTCGACAGTGAGCTAGGTTGGCACTCCGTGGCCTGCTTTCAGGGTTTTTGATTAAACCTCTACTAATATGGAAGCCACAACTACAACAACTGTGCACTTTTTATTCACATGTTTGTAGTGTCCACAGGTGAAACAAATGCATGGTAGTCCTTCGTATTTCACCCTTTGTAATCTCCTATCCACCAAGATTTGTGTTATCAATGGCTATTAAAGTGCTTTGTGGTAATATTGTAGGGGCATTCCCGAGGAACCTTACCCATGCGATCATAGCCTTTGGCGTAATATCTGAAGTAGAAAATGCTGAACTCCATGGTTGGATTGTGAGATAAGTTCCCCTCACCAGCCACAGACCCCCCAGTAGCATATTGACATAATCGTTGGGTTGTTGAAATTTGAAAAGAAAATAATGATTTTCTAGATTAATCACCTTATACCTTTCGTTCGGTTTCCACAAGGCCTCAATACAATTGTGCAGTCCTCATAGTCCCGACTCTCTGCCTAGCAGACAAATAACAATTGTTTGCTGTAGTGATGCATCTAAGACGATCTTAATCTACTCAAAGAATTAAATGGATGGAATGTCTATTCCAGTAATATCCACAACATCCTCTGGGTTAAGATCCACATCCATCTCCTATTCTAACTCCATTCTCGTGGCCTCTTTCCTGGACTCCATAAGCTTTTCTTTGAAGGATGGTAAGTGCAACCCTTCAGCAATCATCATCTCCTCATCTTCTTGGTCTCTAAACTTGACCTTCTGCGTGTTGCATTCATCGTTGTCATTCAATGAGTTACTGAGGGAGAGCAGTTTAGTCATTCTCTGTAACATTTTAGATTCAACTAGTACATATGGAGTTTAAATAGTACATGTAAAAAAGTTTTTTCCCCTTAACATTTAAACAGTTAATTATAAGACTATCTTAATTGTCGATGAATCAAAGTCATCTAAACCGTTTAAGTTATGTTATTAAAAATGTTAATTTTAATGAAACCCGTTTTATGACATTTTGGAATGAAGAAAATGAATATATATGAAAAAGTATAAAAATGAGAAATGAGTCAAGTACTAGTAAATTAAAACCGAAGTTTAAATAAATTACATCTACCTACTAGGAAACCACAATTAGTATAATTACAACAATACCAAGTAAAAGTTTCTTTGAAACGTAACTATGGAGAGATCTAGTAGTAATTATAAATGTTAGAGAGTCATAAATATTTATTATTCTTTCTACTTAATGTTTTGATATAATTATTATTTATTATATAATAAAATGTAATATGTTAAATACTTTGTATTGTTCTTAATTTTATATTTGTATGATAATTAAATAAAAATTTTATAATAATTATGGTTATTATTTATATGTGAAATATTAAAATATAATATTAATAAAAATAAATAGATTATTTTTAGTATTATGACTTTTGGAGATAGAATTGATATAAAATTATAAAGTATATAATACATTTTATAATTTTTAAAAAATTTAGAGAATAATTTATAAATTTTAAAAATTACTCAAAATAGTATCCAATATTAACTGATACTAGTACAATATCAAACCAAGTCTAATATCATTCTATATTATGAGTAATGTACAAATATTCAAGTACAAACAAGTTAAAATCGAACTTTAAATAAAGTACTATTACGATACTGATAACATTGGTCCTGACTACTTTGTGGATTCAAGTACAAACAAATTAAAAACTAAACTTTAAATAAAATTGCATCTACTTGCAGGAAAACTGTAGCGAGTACATAGAAAAAGACAAAACCAATTTCTTTATTGTTTAAAAACTCATGCTAACTTTTTCTTTGTCAAGTGAAACTCACATTAGCTTTAGGCTATGTTTAGTTAGACGTAAGGTTTTTAATGGAATAGACTGATTTATAATAAAATAGAATGTAAATAGATGTAATATTAGAAAATTGTTGTTTAGGAGGGATGGAAGGGTTCAAAATATAATATAGTAAAATATTGTTTGGAAGAAGGGTTCATAATGTAATATAGTGAAATATTATTTATCATTTTACATTCTATCCTAAAACCTCTCAAATAGGAGATAACTTATTTTTACTATTTAGAATGGAATGAGATATAATGTGAAACCCTCCTTTTTCACTCTATTTCATTATATTCCATTATAAACCTTCCTTCTAAATGATAGAGTAATATTACATTACATTCCATTCAATTAATAACCACCCAACCAATCATAACCTTAAGGAATTCATAACTATCTTTCAATTTTCATATTGTAATCCAGATTATTTCAACTCAAAAAGTTCATATGATGACTTATTCAATTCACTTTATCTAAAGTCACTGAAATTCACAAATATCCCTTACTTATAGTCGAGATTAAAAAATAAATTTTAGTTTTGAAAAATATCAATAATATATTAAAATTTATTTTGTATTTTATTTACATTAAATTATGTTAACCTAAACTTAATTTTGCCGACTGAGACCTATTATTCAAAAAGCTTTCAACAATTTTGGTTGATTGAAAAATGTTTTAATATCCACAAGGAGAATTTTTTATTGAAAAAATTGTCCTCTATGGATCTTAAATTTGCATAATGAAAATACTGAATAACATTCTCTAATTCAATAAAGTGAAAATAAGTTTCAAAAATTGTATGAATAGTTTAATACTTTGTGTAGCAAATCTTATAAAAAGGCAAAATTTGAAATATTAATCACTTAAGAATGTTCAATTCAAATAACTTTATAATTATAAATTATAGATTGATAATCATAATGAAAATTTTATATGTAAGAATTTATCTCGCCTTACTTAAATATTTATACTCTAAAAGTTATTTCAATATATAATCTACTTTATGAAATACAACTAATTTTATAATTATAAATATATATTAATAATGATTTTGAAAAATTTAATCACAAGAGTTTAACTCACTATATTTTAATGTTAAACTCTAAGTACTTTTATTTCAATATAAAATATACTTTATGAGTTGCAACTCCTTTAACTCTTTTAAATATTAACTTTTAATTTTAAGTTTTATTGATTCCTATATGACAAATAAAAAGATAAAATAATAGTATATGACTAAAATTTATGTATTTTCAAATTTTAATGGATGGATTTTCCAAATTACCAAATGTTTATAACAATAATAAAATAATATATGAAGAGAAACATAAAATCAATTTACGATGCTTCAATTAAATAATTATCAATCTACATCTAATTCCTTAGTTCTACTTAAAATTTTATTATATCTTTAGATAAGTAAATATGACCATTTTCTGTATGCATATTCCTTCAAATAAAATGAAAAACTTACACATTTTCTTTTTTTTTTGAAATTTACACATTTTCTTTTCTTACAATGAAAAAAATGTTTACACATATTCTTTATTATAAGTGAAGAAAAATCTTAAACAATTCAATTGTTCTCTCAATCAACAATTAGTATTTTGATTACTCAAATATAATCTAAGAACCTCTTTCTTGATCATATAATGAATTAAGGCTCATAGCATGCTCACATACTTACAAATGTAATGAAACTCTCTAAAATACTTTTCAAGAAAATATTTTTCTAAAAACTCATAAGTGATCTATTTATACTTAAAACTACTCCAAATGGTTGTTAAACTCATATAAAATAATTTCTAGCTTTTATAGGCTAGTCAATACTCTACCTTCAACTGGGGCAATGGTTAAGCTATCCTTTAGCAAAAAACTTAGCCTTATGAATGACAATTTAAGTAAGACCTAACTTAACTTGACTTGAAGTCAACATATTAGACTCGATTTGATTGGACTTCAAGTTGAGTTCAAACTTGATAAGCCAACCCAAAGCCTAGTATAAAAGGCTCAATGACTTGAGCTCCACCATTAAAACAATATTATTTTGGTATAATTGATCCAAACGATACTATTTTTATTTGTAAGTATACTAAAACAACATTATTTTGGTATGACCTTAACCTACTTAGAATGGGATCGAGCTACTTAGAGGGGATTGAATCATCTTGAGCCTAGCTTGTTGCTATCCTTACCTGAAGCCCATTTTTTTTAACAATATAACAGATGTACAGTATTAGGTTAGTGAACAATCCAACCTATATACAATGCCAAATAGTATTTTTCAAGTTCTTTCAAGATTTAATATACTTCTTCTTTGGAAAAAATTAAATTTTAAACTAATTTAAAAGTTTTCCAAATATTATTTTAAGATTAAAAGGCTTTCTTTAAGGTTCAAAACAAATTTTCTTTTGATTGTGCAAATACTTATGCATCATTTAAACAATATGTAGTATTCATGCACTTTTGAGCCCCTAGAATGTTAAAATGACTTAAATATGGCTAAAGAAACATCATAAGGATTTATTACATATGTAACAACTTTATTCTTTCTTACTCTTAGTCCACTTAACTTTAATTGCCTTAAAGTTCTTTTGAATTATATTTGGTACTCTACTTTGTTTATTTTGATCATTTGATCACTTAATCCTTCTATTAAACATAATCTTTCACCTTTTGCTTGAATTGTTAAAAAATTACCTTATTAATATCTTTAAAGATGAAAAAAATTGGAGTAATTTATTTTTCTATCATTAGAAATATAAATTAAAAGACCTCATTTAGTCTAACAATGTCTTCCTTTTCTACGATAACAAAATATTTGGTGAACTTGGAGTAAATAAAAGATGATGAATGCATTTCTTTTACACTAAAGCAATATGTAATGTATGGTTACTTTAATTCATGCACCATTGATTTATATAGGTTAAGTTTCAATATCACCATTCTCTCTCCCTCTTTTTCAACATTAAAGAGGATACTGTATAGCCAAAGTGCAAGTACAAAGTGCTTATAAACAAATGAATGGTTTTTCAAGAGCTCATATGTCATATTAAAGATCAATCTATCTCTCATCCCATAAATACATGCAACAATGTTTTCTCTCCCTAATTACGTATTCCAAGTCAATATGTTTAAATTTTATCAATATAAAAGTAAGTGAATACCTCCTTTTATATATCACCAATGGTTACCTAATTTTCTCTTTGAGTCAATAATTGGTCTTTGAATACATTTTTTACTTGGTTAGTATAAGGGTTCTTAATGATTTTATTTTGAAATAAATTTATTTGGAAATATTATAGTTGTTACATATTTGAGATTAGTGAAGGTGACATCAATTATTGATATTTATTTTATATCCTTTGATATTGACCTTCAAAGCAAAGAAATTAATATTTTCTAGATACCCACACAAACTTGAGTCTTTGGTGGTTAGCTTTTTTTTTTTCTTTCACCCTATATCTTTTTCGGTTTACTCATCAAACTATGCTTCAAAAAGTAATTTCTATCTATTTGATCATAAGCACCTAAAAAATGATAATTTATATAGTACAAATGATAATAACTTATTCCACAATAGTGAGACATAAGAATAAAATATGTGTATATATATAGGCCTCGTTCAGATATATTGGTGTTTGCGAGCCTTTTTTTAGATTTGTGAGGGTTTGGGGATCTTCTTGCATGATATTAAGTCATAATAATTAAGTTGACAAAAGATATGTTCTTCTAATAGAAAAATTGTTTATAAGAATTATGAACATGTGTTATCTTCATTGATGAGACTGAGGCCGATGATGATACTAAGCTTAAGTCACGCCTTTTTTTTTATAAATATAGGCATAAAAATGACAATAAGTTTTTGTCATGTCTTTTTAGTGTAGTTGAGCCCTATGAAAATTTTTCTTATTTTCCTTTAAAGTTATGCCCTATAAGTATAGTCTATGAACAACACATTTGAATGCATATGACTTCCTTTTTGCTTAAGAGTTACGTAATGATGTATGAACATTAAAGTTTTCATGTATAGTATTGACATTGAATGAAGCACTTTCATATTTGTAACAAGTTTTATGTCTATCCTTTGACCTATTTTAGGTTCTAAACATGTTATTAGAAATTTTAGTACCCTTGGTGAACGTAGACAAAGAATCTTTGAGATCATTAATCTCTTTCTTTAATGCCTCATTCTCATGCAACAAATCATTCACTTTATCATTATCAACATTCACACTCTTAGTATCTAACATATATACACTTCATATTTCAAATTTTCATTCTCATTCATGTATGTTTCTATAATTTCCTCCTAGCTTATTATTTCTGGATATACAATAAGTTCTTTGTAAGATAAATCATTATCATTAATATTTTTTAAACTAGAGGATACTTCACTATTTGTTAATAAAGCATATACTTGCCACCTTAATTTCATATTCTTCACTCTCCTAATTGATTATATTGTCCAATTTGGCCTTTATTCCTTCTTTATCTTGTAATCCTCTTTCTCGTTCTCCTCACTTTTTCTTTTCTCAGTCACGACATTTCTTGATTCAGTAGTTAATCATTTATAATTTAAAGTCTGTGATAAAAATTGTAAGCTTTTTCATATATTTGGATACTATTTAGTAAATTCTATCAAATGAACTAAGAAGAATATGCACACAGTCTAATTTTCTAAAGTATTAAATCTCTCATTATTGACATCCCACTCATTTTTATGTATAGGCTCCCTTACTTTAAAATCTTTGACTATATAAAATAATCCATCCTATTTTTCCAACACATATAAGTATTTTTTGTTAAAGAATAAAACAATAATAATATCTTGTCCCTCTATGCCAAAAAAAATGATGAAAATGATGTAATAATTATCTTAAGTCAAATTTCATTAGAAATTCTTATACAATGAATGATATTTATCATAAGATAAACTATTGATGAATGAAATATGAAAGAGAGTTGAATTGTGTGAGTGAATTTTATTCTTTTTTAGAACTTAATGAACTACTTGCATATACTAATATATATGGTTATGAAAAATAAAGACAATCATAAAACAATCACCACAATAATAAAAGAGAATAGGGAGAGGGACATAAAATTGATTTATAATAGTTTAGCTAGACAATCAGTGGCCTATGTCTACTCTCTGTGCTCTACTTGAGAATTTACGACTATCTTCTTCACTAGGTGAGATGAATCTTTTGTCACATGTGCCTTCCCAAAGGTGAGAAATACTTTTAGAAAGAAAAATTTTCAAGTAAGCAACGCTTACATATTTTCCTTTCTTATCGTGAAGAGGAACTATTTTACACTTTTTATTTGTTATGGATGAATATAAGCCCTAAAAGTTCAATTACCCTTTTAAGTGATATTTTAATCACTCCAAATATAATTCAAGAATTTCATTCTTAATCACATAATGAATAATAAGTTAAATGATGCTCCACCTTCTACTAGCCGATGTCCCTTTGGATAGGGTATCAACTAGTATATTCCTTAATTGGACACTTTACATCATTATAACAAGATTAAGTTCTATGTTTCAACTCTTAACTAAAATCTTAATTTAATTAAATAAAAAGTTCGTTTGATTAGTGAACAATGTATCAAAATTCAATGTTAGGTCAGTGAACAATTTAACCTCTGTACGGTGTATATGACATATTCAAGTTCTTTCAAAGTTGCTAAAATATATAAATTAAGGTTTTTTAAAAATTTTAAATAGTATATGTGATGAAGTTTTTTACCCTCAACATTTAAACAGTTAATTATACACACAATATCCAATATTTATACAACTTTGAGTCTTTAGAATATTACAAGTGACTAAGATGAGTTAATAAGAAAGATTACAATGATTTATTATACATATATGCATGAAAACAAATCAAACTCGATCGCTCGATGCTAGTTTAAAATTCAATATGGCTTGTACCATCCAAAATAATAATGTTTTGGAGAAACTCTTTAAAGCCATGTTGTTTAAATTAAAAACCTTATTTAAACTTAAAACTAAAATGAAATTATTTTCAAATGAGGATTCGAGGTGTTTGAGTTGGACATCAAGACGGGTTTGACAACTCGTACCTAATCCATCGCCTTCAAATATGGTTGGACAAAAATGGGATTACCATCTCCACATGAGATTCCTTTATTCTTTTTAGTTATTAGTTTACTAGACTTGAATTTTATTAATTATTTACTTTACTCATTTTGATCATTTGATTTTGAATCTTTGACAAGTTAATTTATCGAAGAAAGAAAATTAGAAC
>JANQBM010000002.1:14401743-14413865 GCA_025594535.1 Erythroxylum domingense | reverse complement strand
CATGAGGTGTGGTAATTTACCACACCTGGACCCGTTTCTTTGGTCCGACCCGTTCTCTGGAAACGGGATGTTACACCGTACAGGTGTGAAATTAATTTCAAATGTTTTATATGTTCCTGAAATAAATCAAAATATTTCAAGTGTTGCTCAGTTTATGGAAAAAGGATATAAAGTGTTGTTTAAAGATAAAACTACATAATCATAGATGCATAAGGTAGAAAAGTGTTTAAAATTTAAATGAAAGACAAAAGCTTCACCTTAGATTTAATATAAGAGAAGGCTATTGTACACAAAGAAGAAAATGATGCAATGCTTTGGCATAAGAGATTGAGGCATTTCCATCATACAACTCTACTCTTTATGAAGAAGAACAATCTTGCTATGGGCATACCTCAATTGGAGAAGGAGCTTCCTACATGTGTAGTATGCCAATATGGGAAGAAAACAAGGCTTTCGTGTAACATCCCATTTCCTTGCAAAAGGGTTACAATCCTAGATTTCTATTAATAAGAAATAACAATGAGAGATTAAGAAGTGCATTTCATACTCATGTATACTATAGCATATACACATGTGAATTTGAATTTTCGTATAAATTATAATGATTGTTTATGCACTTATTTGACATTTTCCAGGTATAATTAATTTATGAATGTGATTATAATGTGAATAGCACCTATATTGTCTTGAAAATTCATTTGGTGAGGATAAGTATTGATTTAGATTTTTGGTGAAAAGTTAGGAAAATTTTTAATTTTTGAATTTTTTTGGACTAGGAAAAATGCTAAGTGGTAAGACAATTGATAAATGGTAGTAGAAATAAGTATCAAATGGCAGTAGAAATTTTGATAAATGACTTTAGGATTTCATGATAAGTGTCATAGAAAATTGGGAGACAATTGGAGTAGAAATTAGAGACAAATGGACTGGTTATTAAAGAGGACCAAGTGACAACCATAAAAAATGAACATATGGCAAGTGACAAGTGTCACTTGCAAGCCATGTCTTAACTCACCAAACTCTACCAAGTGAAAGACTATCTTCTCTTTAATTGGTCTTTCACTTTATTATTTACTTCATCTCTTCTTAATATCTCTTCATATCTTCTTTGATCTTCTTCATCCATGATCCTCTCTTCTTGCCCTATCAACGTAAGCCTTGCTCTCACCCTTCTTTGCTACTATCATTTTATTGTCTTTTTCATTGCCACAAAAAGACCTAACCCTACCACCTTTGATTGATGATGATCATATGGTGTTGAGAAGCTAGGGTTAAGTGATATTTGAAGATCTTGAGGCTAAAAAAAAGTAAGTATAAAAAGCATTACTTTTCTTGGTTTGTTGAATAAAACATGTATAATGATAGTTAGAGATTAAATGATCTTAAAATGGTGTTTTATGTATATTGGAACGTGGGTAAAGAAATGAACACATTGACATCTTGCTTTTATATGTATGATGCTTAATGATTCATAAATTAATGTAGAGATGATTTATAGTTAGAATGAGTCCTAAAATGGGGTAGAAAGAAGTGCAGAAATTTTATTTGTAAATAGATGTTCACATTTTGTTTTTTTTGGTATATAACGTGTATCTCTTTGGTTGTTTTATAAATGGAATAAAATGAGTTTAAAGTTAAAGAAAAGGCTAAATTAGTGTCTTGAAATGAGGTGAATTAAAATGATAAGTTAGAGATGAAATAAAGGTGTTAATGAAGTTGAAAATGTGCAAAAAGTTGATGATGAATGTGTACATGTATATGTTCTATTTTTAAGTTAATGATCAAACATAGATCATGATTTGTTTATGAATGATATTGATCTGAAATGGAAGTAGGAATGAAGAGGAAATAATGAGGACATAATATAGAAATGATAGACTAACCAAAAGAGAGGGACTAGGATGAAAATGATGATGAAGTGTGCTGGAATATGTTAGATGGAGTGTTTTCACTGAATAGGCATTTTGTATTTTGGCCATATCTTCATCTGTAGATATCCAAATGGGATTATTTTTAATTTAGCTTAAACTAGAGACATATGGATAGAATTTCCATGAAGGAATTGAATTTGAATTATGTCCCTAAGAGTTTTGAAATTTTGTTTGAAATTGAGTACTGAGTGTTATCATTGTTCGAGAATAGTCTATTGTATTTTGGGTATAACTCTAGGAATAATGAACAAAATTGTATGAACTTTAGTTTATTAGAAACTTAAGACATAGGGGAACATTGTTTTATAAGAACTTATTGCCTATAAAGCTAAGTTTCTATGTCAAAATGGTCATATAAAACTGATCAGAAACTTGTCCTAAGAAAATCTGGAAAAAGTACAGGAAAAGGATATGGACAGAAGCAATAGCTTATGTCACGATCATAGGGAGGTACCCCATTATCATGGGCAGTGATTTTACATGGTAATGTTTTGATTTGTGAAATGTTGAACCAATTAAGGTAAGGTACTTGACTATGATGCATTTGGACTTAATTTAGGCTTGAATGGAGCTTGAATTGAACCTAGAATGATGCTTAGATTAAGTGACTAAATATGTGATATGTGTGAGGTGATAATTGAGGTTATAACCTAGGCATGAATGATTGATATCAAAGAGAAAAAATTTAGAAAATGAGAGACACTAGAGGAATGAAAGTGATCTTATATGGCTAATGTGATTCAAATGAGAGGAATAACATGTTTTAAGTAAAGGTGAATGAGAAATTGGATATTATGTGATTATATGATGCTAGAAAAGAAATAGTGAATAAATGAATTGTGATGTTAGAATAACTGAGATATTTAAGCTATGAACTTAAGAGTAAACTTGACATACACAAATGATGTTGTTATTGATCAAGTGATATGAATTAACGAAATGTACCTGGAATAATCAAATTGAACATGAATTATACATTACACATATATATATGTGTACAAATGAAGGTTTATATGATTGTGTAATTAGTAATGTGTGTGCAATGTGTGTATTGCATGATGTTAATACACGGGATAGAATAATCTAGCCGTTTCCAGATCTTGGAAGCAAATGCTAATTTAGAACATACTGTGAGTCGATCTAGATGGTTTTACTTTAAATGGTTGTTCTGTTTAAATTTTTGTATTTCATGATTACTGATGTGAATGTGATTGTGATAATTCTGGACATTAATAGTTCGATGAGTTTGATGAATGTGATCATATAGGAAGTGCTTCATTGAATGTGAATGTAAATGAAATAAGTTATTCTCGACATTATTGTTGAATGCCGAACATTGATCTGATGAAAAATTTGAATTGAATGTGAAATTGAAATTAAACAATTGATTGAATATATGTGAATATGATGCATTTCATTACATGAATGCATGAACAGATAAAGGTTGCTATGACTAGAGCAGCCACTAAAAAAGAGCTTAAAGCTCAGAAAGTGAAAAAGAGTTTAAAGCTCATAACATGGTAAGAGCCTCTGGCTCACTATGTATAATGAGTCTTATGTCCCCAATTGATAAAGGACAATTATTAATGAGCTCGGTATCCACAACAGATACGAGACAGTTACAGGCACTCATCATAACAATAACAATTAGAAGTAAGTCTCATTAACATTGCATATAAAATTGATATGTATATTTTAAATGGTTAAAATGAACTGTGTGACTACTCTGGATGTGAAATGTGAAATAAATGAATAAAGTGTTAATTGATGATAGATGATAAATTAATGAAGTTATGTGAATTTTTTGATTATATTAAATATTGTGTTATGTGATAAGAGTGAGTCATCGAGGATGGTCCTCTCACTGAGTTCACAAAACTCACCAAAATTACAACATTATCTTTCAAGCTCCAAGGAGATCTCCAATTAGACAAATTAGAGTCTAGCCACTGCATTCGAATAAGAGATAGAGGAAGGGATCATTTCACATCTACATATATTTTCCATTATTTTTGTAATAAAGAATGTATTCCGCAAATATTGTATAGTGTTTATGTGAATTGTAAAGTGTAATGAAATTATGACTGAAAGCATTTTGAAAAAAATGAATGATCAAATTGAGAACTGATTTGTTCTCGATTTGTGTATAAATGATATGGGTCGTAATTGATTTTTGATTTGTTTAAAGCATATTTGATGCCTGTGATGCTAAAAAAAATTTGTATTGAGTTTGACTGACTGTATTAGTGCACCACCCTTATGGAGTATGTTCTCGAATATCGACGGTAAGTTCAGGAATATGCCCTATGAGAGTGGGGTCCTACGTTCTACTTCCACAAAACACAACTTGGAGAGCTGTTCAAAAACTACAATCAATACACACAAATGTAAGAGGACTAACGATAGCACCATCTTTGAGAGGCAGTAAGTACTATATTGGTTTTATTGATGATTACACAATGATTTTGTGGATTAATTTGATAAAGTTCAAATCTAAGGTTGTTGATTTCTTTTTGAATTTCAAAGCGGTTATAAGATGCAGATGATTAGATATGACAATGGAACCCAATATATTTCAGAAAAATTTAAAAAATTTTGTGAAGACACAAGCATTGAACATCAGCTAATAACACCTTACGCTCCTCAACAAAATGGTACTACAGAGAGAAAAAATAGGACAATTATGGAGATGACAAGGTGTCTACTTTATAATAAAGGGCTTCTAAAGAAATTTTGGGCTGAGACTACCAACATAGTAGTTTATTTAAACTTCGAACAAAGGCTTGCTTAAAAGAACACCATTTGAAGCAAGGTATGGCTACAAACTAGAATTTGTTAATTTAAAATCTTTTGATCGCTTGTGTTTCTCTTACATTCATCAGGTTAAGAAAGACAAATTGGATAAGAAAATAGAACATTGAATTTTTTTGGGTTATAGTTTAAACTCAAAAGCCTACAGAATTTACTTATCGAAAAGCAACAAAATAATTATCAATAGAGATGTTCAATTTCATGAGTTAGATAGCTGGAATTGGGAGAGTGATAAGAAATTTGAGCTTCATATAAAGGATTATAATATCGATGATGAGCCAGTTATAGGTACCTGATCACTTTCTGATATTTATCAAAGGTGTAATGTTGTTGTAAATAGAACCTGCAGGATATGAAGAAGCTACAACTGATAAAAAATGGATAGCTGCAATGAAGGGGGAGCTTAACACGATTAAAAAAAAATCAAACATGGGAGTTAGTAAACAGGTCAAAAGATAAGAAAACTATAGGAGTAAAATGGGTTTATAGAACCAAGCTCAATCATGATGATTTTGTAAACAAGTATAAGGCAAGGCTGGTTATCAAGGGGTATACTCAAATGTTTGGGGTAGAATTTTTTGAAACTTTCACTCCAGTTTCTAGATTAGGCACCATAAGGATGTTGTTAGCACTTACTACATAAGAGGGTTGGGTTGTACACCAAATGGATGTCAAGTCAACGTTTTTGAATGGGTGCCTAAAGGAAGAAATATTTGTGGAGCAACCACGAGGTTTTGTTATTCAAGAATAAGAAGAGAAGGCATATTGGTTAAAAAATGCTTTATATGGCTTAAAGCAGGCCCCTAGGTATTGGTACAACAAAATTGATACACACTTGATGAACTTAGGCTTTGTAAAATGTCTAAGTGAATTTACTTTATATACTAAGAAGATTGATGATGAAACATTTGTGGTGTCTCTTTATGATGACGATTTGTTTATTACATGAATTAAAGATGAGCTAATTAGCAAGTTCAAAGTAGAAATGAAAGATGTCTTTGACATGATAGATCTTGGCTAGATGACATTCTTTCTCAGTATGGAGGTACATCAAAAGAAAAATGAAATTATTGTATGCCAACAAAAATATGTGAAAGAAGTCCTTAAAAATTTTATCTAGAAGAGTGCAAGCCTACTACAAATCCAATGAACAAGAAGGAGAAGTTCTACAAAAAAGATGAAGCTGAAAATATTGATGAAAGGTTGTATAAGAGCTTAATAGGCTATTTAATGTACTTGATCGCAACCAGGCCAGACACCATAAATGCAGTGAGCTTATTATCAAGGTACATGCACTGTGCTAGTGAAATTCATTTTTAAGTAGCAAAAAGAATTCTCATATACATTAAAATGATAGTTAATTATGGATTAAGGTTCAGTCGAGTTGAAAATTTCAATCTCTATGGCTATTCAGATAGTGATTGGGCTGGATGAGTTGACGATATAAGAAGTACCTTTAGTTACTATTTTAGTTTTGGTTCTAGAATTTTTTTCTTAATGTTTGAAGAAACAAGAGATTGTTACGCAATCCACAGCAGAAGTAGAACATGTAGCCGCTATTGCTACTGTAAATCAAGCACTTTGGATCAGAAACTTCTGACAGACCTACAGATGGAGAAAGAAGGAAGCACATAGATATTTATGGAAAAATAAGTTACAATTGCAATAGTTAATAATCTGGTGCTCCATAATAGACCAAAACACTTCAAAATAAAGTTTTATTTTTAAGAGATGTCTAAAAAGAGGGAGAAGTGCAACTGTTCTACTGCAAAACAAAAAAGTAGTGCGCTGACATTCTAACAAAAACACTTCCCAAAACTAGATATGAATCTTTGAGACAAAATCTTGGCGTATGCAGCTACAAAGCCAAAGAGGAGTGTTGAGATCCTAACTTTGAAGCTATCAACAATGATTATCCTAATTCTAAAGTTGTCAACAAAATCAAAATTTATTTTGTTCTATTTTTAAGGCCAATAAAGCAGTTAAGATATGCAGTAGATTTTTGGCATTTCAGTTTTACAATCACATTGTGTACATTGATGGTTTGCTACTCACTAAAATTAGATTTCTGCAGTTCCTAAATATCTCTCTCTATTCTTGTTTTCAACAGTAATAAAATAAATTCCTTATATTATATTGTTTTTTTTTCAATTTGTTGATTTGATTTCTTCTCCTGGCATCTAAATTCAAGATTTTGAGAAATGGGTTTAGACTTTGAAGGGTGTATTAATTGGCTTATCCTATTTGCAAATAAATCAATAAAGACATTGTGGCCTCAGTTAAAGATACACATTTGTCATATTGTTTAGGTGATATATTGAAATAATATTTTGAAGTTCTTGACATAACCTCCTCATGTAATTGTTTATTTCATTAAATTTTTTTGGTTTATTTTTTAGAGTGTTGGAATCCTATAAAATTGGTAGATATATTGCCTTATCTTTGTATTATTCATTTGTTTGTTCATAGCTTTCTTCTCATACATTTCTATCTTCTTTCTCATATTTTGACATACTAATTAAAGTTACATATTGATGAAATTATTTTTAAATTTCTTACATATGTGACTAATTAGATATTGATAAGTTAACATTATATTAAGTGAGATTCTAATTCATAGTGTTAACCATAATAAAATAGATTATTATTTTTTTAGAAGTAAAGTAATATATTGTACTAAAGTAAACAAAAGTTCATGTACAAGCTAGCATACAACTCAATCAATACACTAGCCTCTCTAATGGTCTTTATGCAATAACCTACTAGCATTACAGCTTGGATACACTTTAAGTGAGTGAAATATTAAAACTAACTTCAACTGACAAGTTGTCTATGAGTCCTTTGGCCATTGTATAAAACCTAATTTTGTAGATTATCCTTTTAACTGTTCCTCCATCTAGGTTGAATAATCCCCTAAAGATCCTTGCATTTCTTTCCCTCTAAGTTGTACACTAAGGAGCCAAAAGCCATATTAAGGAGTTTTGAATCATTTGTTGTTCTTAACTTTAGCACAACAGTATGATCAATTGAGTTTATTGATGTGTGATTAAATATTGATTCATTTGATATAATAAACTTAGTGATTAATCCCTTAGAAATGCTTAGGATACTCACTGTAGCTCATATTTGATCTTAGTTACATTTCAGAAGTGAAGGAGCTAAAGTGGCCCGAAAGCATGTCCATTGAAGCCATCATCTCAATTTCCATATTCTATTGATTCATGGAGTATAAATAAGAAGAGGATTGAAAGAAGAAGAGGCAAGATAAAATGCTAAGTGAAAAACAAAGAAAAGAGAAGACTCACAACATCTATTGGATCGCATAGGCATGAGAATTTCCTCATAGTTGTGAGAAGACATGCACAGCTGTGAGGTGCCCTCATAAGAAAGACAGGTGCCTCTATTAATGCCAGGTGTCCCTCAGTTTAAACCTAAATTTTACTATATAAGGAAAAGCATGTGATAGCAGAAAGGCAATTGGGACAGATTTAGCCAAGAACATTTTTCTCTTATTTTCTCTTCAATTTTTCTTCATTCTTTAACACCGAAAATGGATAGGGAGAGGATAGTCTATGGTGAGATCTTGAAGATGGAGATGGAAGGCTAATTTTCCTAACACTGGTTCAAACGTGCAATTGAGGTCGAGGAGCACATTAAACATATTAGTGTTGTATATCGTTTCCTTTACCTCTTTACAGATTGTTTACGTTATCTTGTATGGATTGATTAGGTATTATATGAGAATGAGTTTAATTCTCCATTGAATCATTTTTCATGAAAACCTATATATGGAACTTGAATTCAATACGTAATAGTCGTGTTAAAGGTCATATATGGCAACTAACGATATTAGATCGTTAGCTATAACATAACATAAGTTAAATAATTTAAGCTTGTGAGATTGTTGCTTAGATTAGTTTGTTTTTCTCACTTGTAATGCGGTTGCACAAATAAATTTAACGATCTTGTTCTAGGTCTCCAAGTAGTTAGGGTTAACTAACCAACTCTTCTTGATTAACTACACCCTGAGGAAAAATTAGAATTAACAGAGTTTATTATTATTTCATGATCAATAGTCTTAAGAGAGGTGTAAAGGTGATAATTCAACGACATCTATGAAATTGTGCTTAGGCCAAGATTAAACTAAAAAATCGGATTTAAACTTATTCATCAAATTTATCACTTTGATGTTGTTTAATTTGATTTGTTTTTATAGATTCAATTTTACTTTGTTTTCTAATTTGCTTCAAACCAAAAACCCCCTGTTTTACTTATACAGATAACTTAGAAAAGTAATTGGAATTAATCTCTGTGAGATCGACCTAGACTTACCGCTAGCTATAGTTTTAGTCTAGTTATTTTTGTAACATTACTACGTGCGACCAATTTTGGCACCATTGCTGGGTATTACTACCTTTGCTTTTTTGAGTTTATTTTTTTTGTTTTATTTTGTTATTGATATTTCTATTTTTATTGAATTCTTTCCTTATTTGTTTATTTACAATGTATGACACGATCTTCTTACATTAGTGAATTGAAATTTGATCCAGAACTTGAAAGAACATTACACAGAGCAAGAAGACAAGTTGTACAAATTTCCAAGGATCCATCATCATCTGACAAAAAACTTTACTCTTCACTAGGAATTCAAATAGCTTTAGATTTACTTTCTGATTCTTCTCGTGATTCTATTTCTGATACTGTTTCTAACATGCTGAGCAAAAAAATGATTGTGCTCTTAAACAGTTGGCTGCCCCTGATTTTAATCATTAATCGTTATTGATTTTCCTACTATTGATGTGACTTTTGAGTTTAAATATGGCCTAATTCATCTTTTACCTACTTTTCGTGGTATTCATTGTGAAGATCCTCACAAGCATCTTAAGGAGCTCCACGTGTTCTATTCTAGCATGATGCTAACTAGGGTAAAAGAAAAGCATATTAAGTTAAGGGTATTTCCATTATCGGTTGGAGGCATTGCCAAGGATTGGCTTTATTACTTTCCCTCTGAATCAACTACCGAATGAGATATAGAGACTTTTTCTGGAAAAATACTTTCCTATTTCTCGAGCTACGAATATTTAGAAAGAGATATGTGCAATTTGACAACATCTTGGGGGAACATTACATGAGAACTAAGCACGTTTCAAGAGGTTGTGTGCTAGCTGCCTGTATCATCAAATCAGTGAGCAGCTCTTGATTTGGTATTTCTTTGATAGGCTTCTACCATAAGAAATAAATATGGTAAATGTAGCAAGCAAAGGTGCATTAGTGGACAAGACACCTATTAAAGCCAAAAATCTTATTTCTAGTATGGCTACTAACTCCCAACAATTCAGTATTTGAGAGGACCCTCAACCATTGAAAGTTAATGAAGCTAGTACTACTACATTAGAGCAAAAAATAGTTGGGTTGACATCTTTGGTTAGGCAAATAGATACAAGTGGTGCTCAACAAGTTAAGGTATATGGAATTTGCATAATGGCAGGACATCCCACTAATATGTGTCCAACTTTGCAAGATACATCTATAGAACAAGTGAATGCTTTTGGAAGCTTTTCGGGTTGTCAATAACAAAGGAATCCTAGCTACCCATATGCAAAGAATTCAGGATGGAAGAATCCTCCATTCAAAAACTATGGGAAGGAAGGAAAATAACAAGGTTCCTATCAAAAACCATATCAAAGACAATCTCAACCATCAATTTCAGGACCTTCACTAGAAGAAATGATGAAAATGTTAACTCAAAACACCACTCAAGTCCAAAATAATGTCATACAATTACAATAACAAGCAAGAGCTAGCATTCAGAATTTGGAGAATTAACTGAGTCATATAGCTACTACAGTGAGCCGATTAAAGAGTCAAAATTCAGGTAAGCTTCCTTCTCAAACAATTGTAAACCCAAAAAAAAATGCAAGTGTTATCACCTTGAGAAGTGGTAAAGAAATAAAAATATCACACAAGAAGCGGTATGTTTACAATTACAAGAGCTTTAATTTATGTTATGCCATATTCCACTTATACTTCATTGAATTTGGGATCACGAAAGAAACACATGTTATAATTCAATTGGCTGATAGATCTAATACTTATCCCGAAGGGGTTATAGAGGATGTTTTAGTGCAATTTAACAAATTTGTTTTCCCATCTAACTTTTATGTGTTGAACATAGAGGGAGAAACTTCATCTAATTTTGTATCTATCCTTCTGGGTCGATCATTGTTGAAGTTATTAAAAATGAAAATCGACGTGGAAGTAGGAACACTAACTATAGAGTTTGTTGGTGAAATTGTTCACTTTAATATTTTTAAATCTATGAGGTACCCTAGTGATGTTCATTATATTATATCAATTGATTTCATTGATTCTTTGTCTCAAGAAATTTTTAATATGGATGGTAAAGATAAATTAGAAATCATTCTTTTCATGAGTTTAACAGAAAACATTTTGCAAAATTCTAACTTGCTCATTACAGATGAAATGGAAGAAATTGTGCCAGCACTGTAATCACTACAAATAATATCAAAAAATTATATATTTTAAAATATTGAATTGCTAATGTTTAATATGAAATCTTTGCCTTCGGTTATGTAAGGACCCATAATTGAATTGAAGCAATTTTTGTAGCATTTAAAATATGTGTTTTTGGGGGAAGGAGAAACACTTCCGATAATCATAGCAAGGAACTTAACCAAGCTTCAAGAAGAAAAGCTTAACCAAACTTCAAGAAGAAAAGCTCATTTGAATGTTTAAGGACCACATCATAGCTATACGGTGGACCATAGCTAAAATCAAAGTTATTAGCCCTTCGATATGTATGCATTGAATTCTGCTTGAAGAAGGATCTAAACCATCAAGAGAATCATAAAGAAGGTTGAATCCTCCAATGATGGAAGTGGTATATACGGAGATCTTAAAGTTGCTTGATGTTGTTATAATCTATCCAATTTAGGATAGTAAATGAGTGAGTCCAGTCCAACTAGTATAGAAGAAAACTGGGATTATTGTGGCGAAGAGTAAGAATAATAAGTTTATACCTACAGGAATTTAAAATAGATGGTGAGTGTGCATCGATTACAGGAAGCTAAATGCTGCTACACGAAAGGATCACTTTCCACTCCCATTCATCGTTCAGATGCTTGAACGACTTTCAGGATGATCTCACTTCTATTTCGTGGATGGGTATTTGGGATATAATCAAATCGTGATAGCTCTAGAGGATCAGGAGAAAACAACTTTCACATGCCCATTTAGTATTGACAGTGCGTGTCTAGTGCACTGCAAAATTTACCTGACTCTGCATACTAAAATTTGTAGTTGCGGTAAGTCGGGATCGAATCCACAGGGAATGTTCGGTTAATTTTCGTAATGAAATTA
>JANQBM010000002.1:14321537-14339814 GCA_025594535.1 Erythroxylum domingense | reverse complement strand
TTATTAAAGAAAGTTTTTCTAATTAATTAGGAAATCAATCTCTAAATAAATAATACAATGACTTTCTTAATTAAATTCAAAAGTATTTTATTTAATTTTGAAAGTAATTTCCTTTAATATTAGAAATTACTTTTCTAATTAAGGAAAAGCAATTTCTAATGAAATTAGAAATAGTAATTTATAATTAGATTAGAAATAGTTCTCTAATTGGATTAGAATATGTTACTTATATAATTTTGAAAAGGAGTTTTTCTCAACTATAATAAGTAAATACAATAATTTATTGAAATTGTTTTCAATTAAATTTGATTAAAGTAGTCAAGATAAATTGGAAATAGTTTCTAATACGATTTGAAAATTTGTTTCAAATCAAAATAAATTTCTATTTAGAATAGGAATTTAATTCATTTAGGAATCAATGAGTTTAATCTAATTAAAATTTTCCAAATAGTTGAAAATATTATTTTAGATTATGAAAATCAATAACTAGAATCAAATGAAGCTTGATATTTTACGCATATGATTTGATTATGAGTGCATAAGATGCATACTTTATTTATATGGTTGATATTTATATTAGATGTATGTTAAATTGTATGTTTTATATGTGTGATAGTTTACATGCAATTTTGTATTTGATGAGACGAATAAAGTTAAAATCCCTCATTAGAATATTAATTATACGTTCAGAACGTGATTGTGCCTTCCATTGCTATAAGAATAAACCAGAGTTCTGTTTATTATAGGCTTGTTAAGAAAACTCAAGACCGCTTTAACCCGAACATATTTAGTCTTGTAATAATAGGTTCTACTTATTAAATTTGTGTGATTTGGATGAGCAAACTCATGATTACATGAATTTAGAGGCAGAGTTAGGAATAACATATTAGATATGTTTTAGCAAGAGTTGTCACCTAATAAATCTAGAAGTCATATGAGATGTGATTAATAAAGTTGTTATCTACCTAATTTAAGTTTAGTTGGTTTGTTAAGCAAACTCAAGATCAGCTATATTTGAATGGAATCCTAGCCCACTAGAAATATTAGAGTATTCTTTCCGAATAGTAGTGAGGGCTATTATTTCTAATAAAATAGTTGGAGTAACCAAATGCATGATTAAAGTCCTAATCTTATTTGGTAGTCATGACATATAATTAATTACTTATTTTGTTACATTTATATTGTGTTCTGAGTAGAATTTACCTTGTTTAGTATAGTTGATATTAAGTTAGTAAACCCAATTTCTTAGACATAGGATATATTTGAGAAGAGTTCTTAAAAGATTGGATAGAAAATTGTATGTCCATTATGTTATTATGCTATAATCCATGTTCAGGATTCGGTGATAAAGTTTTAGAGATATGTCAAAATCATATAAATGACAATACATTTTGAGTTGACTAATGTCTTATAAACTTTGATGACAACATGTAAGATGTATGTCAACACCATGATAGCAAAATGCAAAGTTTCAGGGTTAGAGCTGAAAGGTATAATTTCTTTTTATAATTGTTCCACTTAATTTAACCTACTAAAAGCATAATTGTGGACAACAATTAAAGGGTTTGCTATAGTATGATAATAGTTTTCATAAGAAGAAAATGATTGCATGACTTTTCTTGCCTATATGTGATATGATAGATATCATATGTATTTCTAATTCATGCTTATGAGTATTTAATACTGAATTTAGATTCAACATTATTGTAATGTTCAATGTACGACTAGAAATAGATTGTTAAGTAAAAGTAGTTAATCCAATTTTATGAAAATAGTTTTTATATGTTGGATCAAAGGAAACTTATGCTTAACATTAGTGGCAAGAAAAAAAAGTTGGATAACCTAGATTATCCTTTTATGCCATATTGATTAAATCAACACAATGAGAATGCTACATTTTGAAAATCGTAGCTAAAAGTAAATTTTTGGCGATGATTTTTAAATTCGTCACCAAATGTGAACCTTCACGATGATTTTTAAATTCGTCACCAAATAAGAACCCTTTCGTGACGATTTTTAAAAATCGTCGCCAAAGGTCCACATTTTGCTACAATGTTTAAAATCGTCGTAAAATCACTATAATAAAGTAGGAAAAAGACTACTTTTTTTTTCTACGATTTTGAAATCGTAACTAAAGACCGATATTTGGCGACGATTTTAGAAATCGTCTACAAAAGGATAACTTTTAGTGACGTTTTTGAAAATAGTCGCTAAAAGGTTTAGTTTTTGCGATAATTTTTAAAATTGTCACCAAATATCGATATTTAGCTACGATTTTAGAAAAAATTACTAAAAGCTAATCTTTTGGCTACGATTTTATAAATTGTCGCTAAATATTTTAACAAGGAAGACAATTGACTACGTTTTGAAAATTGTCACAAAAAATAAACTTTTAGTGACATTTTAATAATTGTCATCAAATGAGGATCATTTGGTGACAATTTTCAAAAGTTGCCTTTAAAAGTTCAATATTTTATGATGAATTTTGAAATCATCACTAAAAGTGGATCCTTTAGCGACGTTCTTATCAAATAGGGAGGGAATGAAAATGTGATTGGCACTTAAAATGAAAAGCTCTAAAAGCCTAAAACACCTATCTCTCATTTGCTGTTTCTTTCCTCTTCCTCCATGAAAACACCACACCCATGTCTCATCCTCTGCTTTCTTCTTTCCTCTTCCTGTATGGAAACAAAAGGTAGCTCTCGATCCATAATGTAGAGAGCTTCTGTTTATATGTGCTTTTTTGTTTCCTTTTTTGATATCTGAACTTGGGTTGATGAAATGCATCTGGGTTTTGTTTTCTGGATCTCTTTGTTGTTTATCGAGTCGTAAAGGTGTCGTCTTGAGTTTTGTCTGAATGAGTGTTTCTTTGCTTGTTCTTTGCCTATAAGCTTATCTCATTTTTCATCCTGGGTTTATTTTGAAGCTTGATTTCATCGTAAGTAAAGGCTTGTTTTTTTGTATCTGGCAAATGATATTCTACAAGCTCTGTCTCTCGGTCATTTTACTAGGTTAATTGTGAATTCTAAGTTCTTTTTAATGGATTTGGCGTTTTGTCTTTTAGGTTTCTAGGATTCGGATTTGGTAAATTTTGTGAGTTTTAGAATTTTGATGACATTGATTTCTAGGGTTAGGGTTGGTGATTTATTTCAGATTTGGGTTTGTGATTTATTCAGGGGGATGATTTTACATTGTGGTTTGAGGTCACTGATCTTGTCCATACATGGCTAAATCCTTTAGTCCAAGGAACTTATTCAACTCCACAACTTTGATTGAAGCCTTTTAATGGCATCTCTTTTATCTGATATTTGCCGCTTAGTCTTCAAATGAGTTTAAAGGTAAGCAGGTAACAGTTTTCACGATTTCTGATTGTTGGTTCAATAATTGGTATTTAACCAATCGTTTAGTATAGGGGTTCTAGGACTAACACAAATTAGATTTTTGGATCTGGCTTATTGAAGATTCTCATTTTGTTATCTTTCTTTAATATTCCATCTCGACAAGCCAATTGTTATTCTTTTTTCTTTATAGAGTTGGTGTTTACTTGACCTTTTATTTTCTTCCTGGTTGTTTCATCATATATTCCTCTCTATATTAGTCCTTTTAAGATTTATAAAGGTTTCCTCAGTATACTGGTTTACCATCTATCCTCACTTTATTGATTTACACCAATATGGTGATTATGGAGTGAAAGGCTCCTTTGTTACTCCTGTTTTGGGATCTACCAATCTCTACAGGGTAAGAATAATTGATGTCTTCATCGACATGTTTGTTGCCTATTTTCTTTCCTTGGCTATCTTCTGAGATGCCTTCTTTTATATAGACATGGTATGCTATTGCTCGTTCATTTAACTAAAGATATTCTTATTTTCTAAAAACTAGCAAAAATTTTGAAACAAAGAAGGGAAGGAATTGCTAGCTTTTGTTTTATTTTTTCAAACATTTAACTATTATTAGCTATTTAGTTCTATGAACCAGATGCATCATATGGTGACATTATTATCTCATGGTGTACATGTAGTTAAATCAGTTATTCTGAAGTGTGAATGATAATAAGATGCAATGTGTAATAATTGCATGACTTATAAAGTTCTTTGTAATCATATGGTGGATTAAATGTGGTGAGGGCTGATGAATCCATGCTTATATAGACTTTTATTAGGTGATATGCGTCGGTACAAATCAGCTGATACTACCTTCCTTGACATTTTGAGTTTCCTCTGCATAATCCAAAAGAATATTACCTCATGTTCATTGTGAAAGCCAGATTTGCAGTGGTATCACATTTGATTAGTATGCTCTCATGTTAAGTTGTTGATTTTGGTTGCATTTTGGTAGAATCTTGATAACATGACTTACAGAATTAAGAAAGGTTATTCTATGCTTTTATTTCATCATATCTTGAGGCTCTGAATTTGAGTAACCATAAGTCATTTTCTGCTATTTTTTTTCTGATGGAACTTATGGTTGCAGGCCACTTTTGAGTGTCTTATGAAAACATATGAATTTTTGACACCCGATTTCTAAAGGGAAACATGCTTCACAAAGTTTCCTTTCCAAGAGCACACTGATCTATTTGGAAAGCCAACTAAAACCGTCATTTTTGAAGAAGCAGAAAGTAATGTGCTTTGATCGTATTATTCAAGATCCAAATAGTAGTATTTCTTATTTCTTGATAGGTTCATGAGACTAAAGAGTAATTGTCCTATGGCAACTGGTCATTGTATTTATTATTTTGTCTATAGAATTGTTAAGGTTGCAATTAAAATATGGTATATGAAGAATATTCTTTTTGTTGATATACTTTAATGGTATTTTACTTTTCATATACAATGCTTCAAATTATCAATAATTTTTGTATAAAAAATTAACAATAAAAAATTTAAATATTATATATAATAATATAAATTAAAAATGCCACAAATAATTATCATTAACATGGTATAATGTTTCATTAAAATGTATATTAAAAATTTGATCATATTTTACAAACCATAGTTAAAAATATTTTTGCTACGTTTTCAAAAATGTAGCTAAAAAATTTTGGCTACGTTTTTAGAAACGTAACTAAATATTTTAGCTACATTTTTAAAATGTAGCTAAAACTTTTGGCTACGTTTTCGAAAATATAGTTAATAATTTTTAGTTACAAAACATAAGAGTAGTCAAAACGTATTGTTGACAATTTCCTCAAACGTTATTAATAATTTTTCGCTACGAAAATAAAACGTAAGGAAAAACTATTAGTGACGATTAGAGAAAAATATCACCTATAGTTTTTAACTAAGGGGATTTGGAGACGATTTGGCTACGAAAATAAATCATCACTAATTACTATTAGCGACGATTTTGAGACTTTTAATGACGAATTTTTTGGTAGCTAAATATGGTTTACGTTGTAGTGAGTCATAATTTAGGGACAGAGAGAAAAGGACTAAGTGCCTGTTAGCTTTTTTTTTTTTAAATAAGTGTTTAGCTATAAAATGAAAAAGTACCTTTTTAGTAGATAAAGCTTTTTTGGGAGCTAAAATACAACTTTTTTCATTAATTGATCTGAAAAATCAACCTAAAATAGTGCATTTTTTAGAAGCTTCAAATTTTAAAAAGCTCAAATTTGAAGCTTCTCAAAAAAGCACTTTTTTAGGTTGATTTTTCAGATCAATTAATGAGCCTATTTTTTAGTTCCTTTTACCCTTATATTTTACACATCATTCCCACAATACCCACAAACACATCTTCACGTTTATTTTGAGATTTATATAATATTATTTGACTTTTTATACGTTTTAATATTTATTTTTATATTAGTTTTACTTATGTTATAAGCCATACAAAAGATTTGGTTAGATATATTTTCATTTATGTTTCATATGGTTTAAAATTATATAATAATTAATATATTATGCTTTGCATATTGTTTAATATATTTTGAGGTTGGGTTAATTTTCTTTTACTGATACCTTTCAACCAAAGATCTTGATAAAGATTGTTAACTTTGCAGATATAAAACTTGCACAAAAATAAAGAAGACCGGATTTTACTTGGTTCGATAGTGAAACACTATCTACATCTAAGGTTCCCACTTGTTAGTGGTAAAGAAATTCACTAATGCAGAAGAACAGAAGAAGAAACTGGTTACAGAGTTGAGTGATTTTTCTGAATCACTTGCAAGAGTCTTTCACTCTCCTAGTACTTATTGGTAAGTACTCTAGCTAACTCTCAAACCCTTTTTTCCACTCTCTCTTCTTACACTCTCAAAGATCAAAATACAAAGAGAACTGGAGATATGAAGTTTCTGTGTAGATTGTGTCTATGTTCTTCATATCTGATGTTTCTATCTTCTTTTATAGCTGTTGGAGAAGATGATGGTCTTCGGGTGACTATTGGCTTGTATTAGCCCACCTCCATGTGCCTCCCACGTGACTCATTAAAGAGCCATCCTATGCTGTGCATTTTTTGGTCAAGAGATCTGCGTTTTGTGTTGGCTGGTGTTGTTTAAAGTTGTAAGTAATACGACAGTGCTTTGATCCATTAGCATCTGATTTCAATGTATCACGTGGGTGTGTAAGTATGCTGAACCATTGTTGTCTGAAGTAGAAACATCAAGAACTCTCTCTCTCACTTCTCTTCTTCGAAGACTCTTCAGACATTATCATACTCTCACCTTTAGCCTTCATTTTTCTTGTTTTTTGTCAAATTTGAGTGTAGTTTGGTGGAGTAAACGTGATTTCCATCACATTTAAATAATATTTATATGCACAAATAATTTTTATTACAAAATAAAATATAGTTAAAATTAAAAGTACTTTTTATTTTTATGTTGTCAAACAGTCTATTGTGTGAAGCTCTTTCAAAAAAGCTCTTTTTAAAATGACAACCAAATAGTCAATTAGCTTCTTAGAAAAGCTCTTCTAAAAAAAGCTTTACTGACAAAAGCTCTACTAATAAAAGCTCTACTGATATAAGCTCATCCAAACAAACACTAATAGTAAAATTGTCCGGAATAAATAATTGAGGTTACATGAACATACACATTCATATATATATTAGATATATATATCGTCATTACTTCTTTTCTTTTTTATCGACGGGCAACAAGAGTCAGATTTGAGGGATAAAGAGAAAGGGACTTCTGGTAAAATTGTCCAGAATAGATAATTGAGGTTACATGAATATACACATTAAGGTGCGAAAAATGTTTTGCCTTTTCTAGCTTACCTCTATTTTTCAGACGGGGTTTTTTGGAGGTGGACATCGTCGATGGGTGAGGTTCAGCCCTTACCAAGCACCACCGTTGTCGTCTTCTACTATGAGAAGCCAAAGTAGAAGCTTGTTGAAAATATGCACAGGTGGGTTTTAATCATTAGATTCTCTGTCTCAAATACTCTATTTTACCCTATTTTTGTTAAAAAATATTGTTATTTTATATATAAACAGACATAAAATGGTATCATTTTTATACATAAACAGACATAAAACAACATCGTTTTGGGATAAAAATAGGTTTAAAATAAGATAATTGAAACAAAGGATTTGAACTTCTCATTTTAATCTTTGGTATATATCTGGTTTTTTTTCAAGTATTTTTTGTGGGTACAAACTTTTAGAGATGGATTTTGTATATGGATATACAATTAAGTCTTTTTTTCCTTATATCAATCTTTTTGCAGATACGTTTTGCTCTTCTATTTTAGTTTTTCCCTCTCTTCTCTCTAAATATTTGTATTTAAAATAAGCATTTACTGGTTCTTTTTGTTACGTTTGATAATTAGTCAAGTGTTGAATGAGAACTAAAAGAAACCTACAATGACCTAATTATGGGAAGCATGTATGGTAGGAAATGGAGGTCTTGCTTTGTCTAGGCATCAAAACAAAGTGAATGAGCATTTGTATTGTTCACGGTCGTTCTTCTCTATAGATTAGGAAATCAAAAACCCACCATGAACTAAACATGTCGGTGAGAAAATCGTTTGTCAAACTCTGTAGAACTCAATTTAAGTTTCTTAAAACTTAGTTTCTCTAAATTTATTAAAACTATCGAGTTTTTTATTCCAATAATAAGAATTATCACTACGAACTACTTTGTTTTCCTACATTTTAGAATTTCTGGTCAAAAGTAAATATATCACTATAAATTTTATAAATCATAGTCTAATGAAGTAATACAAAATGAAACATGGACTTTTTGATTATTAACTACGTTTACTTTAATCATGAATTATTAGAGATAACAAAGGGCTTATGAGAGTTCGAGATACTTGAGCTTGAGTCAGATCGGGCCTAACAACTAAAAGCCCCGCTTGACTCGGCCCAATTAAAGCTAATTTTTTTAAATTAAAAATTAAAAATTAAAATGATATCGTTTTATTTGACTTTGACATTTAAAAGTTTTGTTCGATTAGGTTTAACCAAACCCCAAATTTTTAAAATTTTTAAAATTAAAATAAAAAATAATGTCATTTGATATTCAAATTGTAGATCAGGCCGAACCTTAGTAACTCAAACATGAGCACGACTTGATGCCAAACCTAAATCTAGCTAATTGACTTCGTGCAAGCCTAGCTAGGCCAAGCTAAACTACCAAAGCTACAAGGTGCTTTTGGTAGCCAAAAACAATTTTAGTAAATAAGCAATGTTTATGTTTCGTACTAAAAAATCATTGGCTACTTTTGTTTTGGTAATCAGCAGCTAGTTGGATGTATTCAAATTTGCCTCAAAATGAAGAACACGTTGTTGCATGTTAATGCCCAGGTCATCACAATTAAACACACACTGCAACGACATCGTATCCTTGTTTGTTATGTTGTTTTATATCTGAAACTTTCTTCACAGTATTGTTAGCGCTATCCTAGCTTTTACATCGTCATCCAAACAATAACTGAAGAAGATGGATAATCTGAAGGAGAAGAAGGTCAGTCGATTTCTGAAGATAAAGGCAACTCAAACGGTTTATTAGGGTTTTGGTCGAGGGTACAACTTCCATTATTGACTATGTTTTCAAAGCTCAGTAGTTGAGAGAGAGAGGCGCATGTGAGAAATGAGTGTGGTGGTGAATGGTCAAGAGAGTGAAAGAGGATATATACATAGATGTGGTGAGATACAGACATAATTGGGGTTTTCGGACAATGAAGTAAGTGATAAATGTGTTTTATTTTGTTTGCGCCCCAATTCAGACTTCTTACTTCCGGTGCGCAATGTACTCTGCTGGAAGGATTCAATCTTTATCAAGGGTTGCATTACCTGGTGAGAGTGGTAAAGAAAATGCTCCGGCCGACGCTTTGTTAAGAGTCACGAGCGTAGAATTATTGATGATGTTTGTATCGCAAATGCAGGGTGAGTTGCTTGATGAATAAAAAATAATAGGCATGAGGATGGGGCTATTCAGGAGTTAATTCGAACGTTAGAGTCCAACAATACTAAAATTGGGGCTTACAAATGGAAGGATGGGTTAATAAGAAGGAAGGGGCGCTTAGTAGTGGGTGATAATCAGACGCTTTGTCAGGTGGAAGGGAGCTGGAATGAGGTTAGTATTGATTTTATGGAAGGGCTGCCTGTGTCAAAAGGAAGGTCGGTTATCCTAGTGGTAGTGGATTGATATACTAAATACGCCCATTTCATCCTGTAAACACCTTTATTCCGATTGTGACATAGTTGAATTGTTTTTTAATAATGTGTTTAAATTGTATGGAATGCCGGAGTCCATTGTTAGTGACAGAGATCCAGTTTTCTTGAGCAAATTTTGACAAGAACTTCTTCGGATGCAAAGGGTTAAGTTGAAATGTTCGACTGCTTACCATCCTCAAATGGATGGGCATACTGAAGCAGTAAACAAGATTCTCGAGACATATTTGTATTGTTTTTGTGGAGAAAAGCCTCACAAATGAGGGGAGTGGGTAGCATTGGCGTAATGGTGGTACAATACCAGAGCTACCATTATTACTACTCCATTTGAAGTTTTATACGGCTACCCACCATCAATATACACTCCTTATATAGCAAGAGATTCGAGGCTCTTGGAAGACAATTGAGTTTTACAGAATAGGGAAGCTATGATTAATGTTACAAAATTTCATCTACAGAGGGTTCAAAATCGCATGAAGCAGTATGCGGATTCTAAACGATCTGAGAGAGAATTTAAGGTAGGGGACATGGTATTATTAAAATTACAATTGTATAAGCAATTTTCTTTACAACGGAGGAGCAACCAGAAGCTATCGCCATTGTACTACGAGCCATATAGAGTGATTCAACAAATAGGGAAGGTGGCTTATAAGCTAGATCTTCCAACTGAGGCAACAATCCATACAGTGTTTCACGTATCTCAACTTAAGAAAGCGCATGAAGGGCAAATTCGAACGTCTTCCTCCCTACCTGAGTTTCTCACACCGGCAAAGAAGGTGCTAGTAGAGATTTTAGATATGAGGATGACCAAAGGAAATAATAGGGTTATTACTCAATGGTTGATTCAATGGTCGGATGGCGTGAACACGAATGCTACATAAGAGTACATTTTTGATCTCCAAAGACAGTTTCCTGAAATCAACTTGGTGGACAAAGACGTTAAGGGGAAGGGGATTATTGCGAAAATTGTTGAAGATGAAGAAGCATAAGCGAAGGAAGCAGAAAACTCTAGAATATTATTAGTACCATACGCAACGTTTAGAATAAAATACAGTATGATATTCTGTACTTGTGTCTAGGGAAGTATTCATAATTGTATTAAAAAAGGGACCCTAGTAAGTGTTACGGACATGTATGGTTATGATGAAATGAAATTCTCTCTCTGTAACTTCCTTTCCCTCTCTCTCTAAAGCAACTTTCTGTTATGCGAGGCACTTTTAGCGCGATTGTGATTGTGAGTGAATTACTTTATCAACATCGTCACATATATAAAGTTAGCCTTCAATTGGCTAGTTTTTGAAATTGAAAAATATGCCATAAATATTCCTACAATGCAAACTAAGCTATTCACTGTTGAAAAGAGTGTTAAGGTCGATGAAGAAATTTTCTATTTCATCATAATCTGGGTATGTACAGTTAAGGACTTTTATACTAGAACTGAATGAATGCTATTGGCTACTGTACCCTATATTCTTGGGGAATCTGTAATAGAATTGATAGTTGATAGAGACAATTCAGTTACAATGAAGACTACTAGTATTGTTGTACAAAATGAAAAGAAATAAAACAAAAATGTTTGTGCGGCTTGGTCCTGAATTGTGGAGTAGGTAGGTTTGAGTGATGAAGTAAGTGGGTCAGCCCCTTACCATACACCTTTTGCTCTAGGATATAAGTTCTTTTTAACCATTATGGATGGCCATAGCGTAATGACATGGATTTACATAATGAAACAGAAATCAAAAACTAAAGAATTGCTTAAAGGCTTCTGTGTTTATGTTAAAAGACAATTTGGTCAAAAAATTAAATGAATTCGTAGTGACGATGGTATAGAGTTTTCAATGAAAGCATATTATAGAGAAAAGGAAATTTTACATGAAACTACATGTGTTAAAACACCACAGCAATATGGAAGAGCTGAACGGAAACATTAACATATCTTAAATATAGCAAAGGCTTTAAAAATACAAGCTGATCTACCTACCAAATTCTGGTCAAATTGTATTCTTGATGTTGATTATCTGATCAACTAAGTCCCCTCCCCTCTCTTATCTCATAAGGCCCCTATTCTATCATATTTGGCACTAATCCTGACCTTACCCCTTTAAAGATATTTGGCTGCCTCTGCTTTGCTTATACTAAAGAAACAAATAGAGGCAAGTTTGCTACCAGGGAAAGAAAATGTGTATTTCTTAGTTTTTCTACAGGTACTAATGGATACAAGGTGTTTGACTTGACTACCAAAACCTTCCTCCTCTCTAGAGATATCATTTTTTATGAAGACCACTTTCCCTTCCTTATTTCACCATATGACACTTATCTTCCCTCTCCTATATTACCTACTCCCTCCCCTCCACCTTCTGCGAATCCACTTCCTTTACCTTTACCCCCAGTTTCTCCCTCTCCTCCTTCTCCTTCATCTTCCCCTCTACCTCTTCGTCGCTCCACAAGACTGTCTCAGCCCCCTGCCTACCTTAAAGACTTTAAATATCATACCTTACCCCTTACTTCTCCTCATCTTCTGTCCTCTGTTCTCACTTATAATAACTCAACACCAAGTCTGCTCCATTACACTCACAACCTTTCAAGAACCTAGAACCTATCAGCAAGCAATCCTGCATAAAGAATGGAGAGATCTTAAAGACTTTGACTGTCCTACCCTACCCCTTACTTCTTTTTATCTTTTGTTCTCTGTTCTCACTTATAATAACCTCTCCCCTCAACACCAAGTCTACTTCACTACACTCATAACCTTTCAAGAACTTAGAACTTATTAGTAAGTAATCCAACATAAAGAATGGAGAGACGCAATACAGGCAGAACTAAAAGCACTGGAAGATAATAACACCTGGGAGCTTACCTTCTTAGCTCTAAATAAAAGGGCAGTTCATTGCAAATGGGTCCACAAATATAAATTCAATGCTGATGGCAGCCTTTAACAATGTAAAAGTAGATTCATCACCAAAGGCTTCAGTCAACAGGAGGGATTGGATTTCATAGAAACCTTCTCCTCTGTTGTCAAGATTACCACCATCTATGTGCTGTTGGACCTTGTAGCTTCACAATAATTACATTTACATTAATTAGACATGAATAATGCATTTCAACATGGTGAATTAAATGAAGAAGTTTACATGAAACCACTTTAAGGTCTTACCTTACCCCATCCAGATATGGTCTACCATCTCAAAAAGAGCATCTATGGCCTAAAACAGGCCAGCAGGCAATAACACTCCAAACTGACCTCAGCTTTGATCTCCCATGGCTTCACACAATCGACTTCCGATCATTCCATGTCTAAGAAACACAGCAAACTGCCTTCATCTTCCTTCTTATATACATTGATGATGTCCTCCTCTCCAGCAACATCCTAGAGCTCATCCATTCGACCAAGATGTTCCTTGTTGAAACCTTCATAATCAAGGACCTAGGGACAGCTAAGTATTTTTTAGTTCTTGAGCTCGCTCGTTCTTCATCTGGTTTTAATCTATGCCAACACAAATATGTCATTGATCTTCTTGAAAAAATAGGTTTTTCACATACTAAACCAACTACCACTCTAATGGTCCAAAGCATACGACTTACCATCGAAGGAGAGCTTATCACTGATGTTACCTCCTATCAATGCTTAGTTGGGAAGCTTTTATACCACTAGGCCCGATATATGCTTTGTTGTCCAGCAACTTTCCCATTTCATGACAAAACCTACAGTGTCATATCTCCAAGCCATTCACCGGGTTCTCCATTACCTCAAGGGTTCTCTGGGTCAAGGTGCCCTCTTCCACAATGATTATCCACTTCAGCTTCGAGCTTTTTTCGACTTTTACTAGGGGACTTGTCTGGACTCCCAAAAATCCATCACCAAATTTTGTGTATTTTTGGGAGCTTCGTTGATCTCTTAGAAGTCTAAGAAGCAACCAACTGTCTCACATAGCTCTTCAGAAATCGAATATCATGCACCCACTGCCACCACTTATGAACTTTAGTGGTTATCATTTTTTCTTCACGATTTGGCAATCAAACACCCTCAATCTGCCTACCCATACTATGACAACAAATCAACGATTCATATTGCAGAAAAACCTATCTTTCATGAAAGAACCAAACATATAGAAATAGACTGTCTCCTGGTTCATGAACAGATTTGATCTGACGTTCTTCACCTTCTTCCCATCGCCTCAAGTCACCAGCTAACTAATATCTTCACCAAGGCTCTCCCTCCATCGTCTTTTCACACTCTCAAACTTAAGTTGGGCATTCTCTATGATGTGTATTACCTAGCTTACAGCGGCGTGTCAAGACTTAGGGAGAACACTGATGATAATGAACCTTAGGTTATGCGCATCGTTGCGCATCTGTATCCTGTAGACTTGGTCTTTCCCCCAATTTTATTCTTCTTGGGCTTTCACCTGTACTTGGGCTCTGGTCTCCTTCAACATATGATCATGGGCTTGTCTAACTTCTCCAAAGGCAGACTGGGCCACCTTCTGTGTTTCTGAACTCAGTCCTTAGCGCATCCTTCTATCGACCCATTCCTCTTTATTCTTTATATCTTTTATTGTCTTCTTTGTTTGTTTTGTCTAACAAAAAATTGCTGCATTATTCCCTGCATAACTGTAATTAGTCACATTCTTTTTTAGCCTTTGTCCAAGTCTATATATAGACAACAACTATTCAATAAAAAGGTTGAAGCCGTTTTTTACCAATTTGTTGTTTTTTTATCAGTTTTCACATAATTGTAGCTAAAACTTTTATTTATGAAATTACAAATAGTTTTTTTGAAAGTTTAATAATTGAATTTCCTATAGCAAAGCTATGTTAACATTACAATGAGTTCACATAATTCAAATAACAAATTAAATTACAAAGCTAAAAACCAAGTAGATGATAAAGGTAAATAAAAAACAATAGATATTACAGAGTCCATCTAGTCGTCATGCCTATGGATAGTGCATGCTGGTCAAATTTAGTTTTCATAAGGGCCCAGATCTAGTTAACAACGTTGTCATCTAATTAGTACTTATGAACTTTCTCATTTCTGTAAATCCGTTGTTTCTTTCCTTCTATATAGAATAAATAATAGTTGTAAAGGTAGTTTTATATAAAAGGGCATCATTCAACCTCAGTTGGGTCTTATGGATTATTCAATTTAGCGATGAAGTCCAATAGTAATTTAAGAAGACATCAAGAAACAAATGTAAAATTCTGCTCTAAACCACTTTAGAGTAATTGTATTGAAAGAATAAATGCTCTCTATTTTCCTCCAACTCCTTACAAAGAACACAAATTGGATAAATTTCAAACCACTTGTTTTTTGTGCAAATCTTGTTTTTAATAACTAGCCAAGTGAAAAGAGAGGCATTTGGGTTAAAAGAGCGTTTCCAAAGAAGATTGAACTATAGAACATTCCTTTCACCTTCCTAGGAAGCCTTATAGTAAGACTTATTAATAAAATTACCTAAGGCATTAAGAACCTAGGTAACTGAATCCTGCATGTTAATGTCATTGATAAAGTCCTCTAGTAGGTTGAATCTTCTGAAGTTGCTAGTCCAGTGCACTTGTTTCATCAAAGAAGAAACTTTGGAGTTAAGAGGAATCCAAATTATAAACAATTAAAAGACTATACTTACAAAATAAAGAAAACATAGCAAAAAATATATAAACATGATAGTACAAAATGTAGCTAAAAAATATTTATTATATTTTTTTATAGCTATCAATTTGTGTCTATGATTATAGAAAATGTCGTTTAAAATTTTCTAGGATGGAGTGATTTTTTTGACAAATTTGGGACATTTTTAAGCCTAAAGTCTAATTTGTTGTAGTGTATCAAGTTCTTAATATAATATTTCTTATCTTTTATCATACAATTCTACAGTATCTTAAACTTATATAATTCTCACATAATCAATTTTCGTACCTTGATCCATGACGTTCGTTGATGTTGAATCTCTTCTACGTTTCTTTCTTTTATCCTCTCGTTATCACTTATATTTTTGTTTTCTTTATTTGATGTCCGGCCTTGTACATGTTTGAGCATGCATCAAACTCCCAATAATAAATGCATAAAGAATTCCTTTCATCTGTTTTTGTTCCATATTATTATTTGGACATTGCATGAGACTAAATTTATCTCCTTTCTGAATTGGAATTGGAGACGATTAACATTTATCCATTCTGAATCTCTCTAAAACTTTATTAATATATGCTTTTTGAGACAAACCTAATAGTCCTTGTGTTCTATTCCGAAATATTTCTATTCCAATCACATGGTTTGCCTCTCCCATATCTTGCATTTCAAAGTTGTTAGAGAGAAACTGCTTAGTCTCACTTAATAGACTAAGACTATTAGTTGCGAGCAAGATGTCATCAACATATAGAATCAAAAAGATAAACTTACTCCCACTAACCTTCAGATATATACACCGATCAACAATGTTTTCTTTAAAACCACTAATGCCATGATAATTATGAGAAAATCATTCTTGGAAATTGGTGAGAACATTTCCTTATAGTCAATGCCATCTTTTTTAGTAAAACCTTTAGCAATAAGTCTAGGCTTGTAACGCTCAAGGTTGCCATGAGAGTCACGATTTGTCTAAAAGACCCACTTACACCCAACTCTCTTGCATCCTTTAAGTAATTCTACATGGTCCCAAACACCATTATATTTCATAAATTTAAGCTCATCTTTCATTGCATCTAACCATTTATTAGCATTAGCACTATTAATGGCTTGTGAGAATGAAACTGGATCATCATTAATTCCTAAGTCATCTTCCAACTCTTGTAGATAGACCACGTAATCATTCGGAATAACAGATCTTCTTTCTCTTTGGGATCTTCTTAATGTTATTTCCTGTGGTTCTTCTATTGTAGGTTCATGTTGAATGTCAGGAGTATGTATTTGTTATTCTTCATGATTGTTATGTGATGTAACAATTTAAGGAACAACAATTTGAGTAGTGGGAACACAAGTCAAAGGGACTTGTATTCTAACTTCCTTAATCTCCACATTTCGTTAAACGTCACTCCCACTTGTTTCACCACTCTTAATAAACCTAGCATTTCCAGTTTCAACAATTCTTGTGCTATGGTTAGGACAATAAAATCTATACCCTTTAGATTTTTCTGGATAACTAATGAAATATCCACTAATTGTTCTGACATTCAGTTTCTTTTCTTATGGATTATAAATCCTTATTTCTGCCTAGCAACCGCAGACATGTAGGTGCCTTAAACTAGGTTTCCTTCCAGTCCACAGTTTAAAAGGTGTTTTTGGAACTGCCTTACTAGGAACCCTATTTAACAAATACATGTCAGTCTTTAAGGCATACATCCATAATGATAAGGGTAAAGATGCATTACTTAACATACTTCTAACCATGTCCATTAAGGTTCGATTACGTCTTTCTGATACGCCATTTTGTTGTGGTGTATCCGGTATTGTGTATTGAGCACATATGTCATGCTTTTCTAGGAATTTAGCAAATGGACCAGGGTGTTGTCCACTTTCATCATATCTTCCTTAATACTCGCCACCTCTATCAGACCTAACGATTTCACTTTTCTGTCTAGTTGCCTTTTAACTTCAGTTTTATAAATTTCTAAGGCATTTACTGCTTGAGATTTCTCATGCAGTAAATAGACATATTTGTAACATAAATAATCATCAATAAAGGTGATAAAGTATTTTTCTTTACTGAAAGAATTAATCTCAAAAGGTCCATAGATATTGGTGTGTATAATTTCAGGAAGCTGAGTGCCTCTTGTGGAATCTTTGTTTGTGTGTTTTGTTTAAAACACTAGCTACTTTGGTCACTACGGTTGTCCTTGTCCCAATCTTTAAACTCTTCTATCTGAACCTACACGGGGCAAATCCACCGTGCTAAGCATATAGCTTAGTGAGTAATAACTAATCTATATATAAAGTGATAACTCATCATACTAAATCATGTAATAGCATAAGCATGCATTAACAGATTGGTTTAACAATAAAACAGACTTAATTCATTTAAAAATAGATTTTATAGTTAACAGAGCTGAATATCAAAAAAGGGTATAAACCCTTCAAAATCATAATACAATTTTGTTTATGTTAGAATCAAACATATATCAGAACACCAAATCAGATGACTGCTAACCCATTTACAAAAGTGGGTAATGGGACTCATACAGGAGAGAGAGAAGTCACGACACTGAAGTGTCACAGGAGTTGCTGCAGACCCTTCTAGGCATGCCTATTTACCCACAATTAGGTCTCAACATATTTAAAACAAAACAAATTCATTTCAGACATTTCATGTGCAAAGCAAGTAGTCAATCATATTCACATGCAAGTAGCATTTCCAATGATATAAACATGCATCAAACACCTCGGACAATCATTGTCCGGAATTCCAACACAATCAGCATAAATCAAATTCAACAAGTAGAACAAAGTAAGGTATGACCATCTAATATTACTCACAAAAGCTTCCTTATTGCTTATTGCCTCGAAGTCCCGGCAATATCTGGAAGTGGTCGTTCTATGCGTTCCTCTAGAACATTTAACACATATACAAATCACTATTGTGCATGAATAAGCATTCATTTATGTATACTGAATATGTATGATGCATGTTCATGACAAATTCTTGGGTATGTTTCCTTACTAAAC
>JANQBM010000002.1:14302485-14321437 GCA_025594535.1 Erythroxylum domingense | reverse complement strand
TGCCATGTGGAATGAATGTAGTGATTGCACGTAGCTCACCCTTATCATAGGATATGTACCAGAATGACCTGCGGGCGCCCCGGTGTGTACCCAACGGTAAAGGGATGTTACACAAAACGTAGCTAAAAAAATATTTGTTATATTTTTTGTAGCTATCAATTTGTATCTATGATTAAAGAAAATGTCGTTTAAAATTTTCTAAGATGGAGTGATTTTTTTGACAAATTTGGTACATTTTTAAGCCTATAGTCTAATTTGTTGTAGTGCATCAAGTTCTTAATGTAATATTTCTTATCTTTTATCATACGATTCTACAGTATCTTAAACTTATATAATTCTCACATAATCAATTATCATACCTTGATCCATGACGTTTGTTGATGTTGAATCTCTTCTACGTTTCTATTTTTTTATCCTCTCGTTATCACTTCTATTTTTGTTTTCTTTATTTGATGTCCGGCCTTATACACGTTTGAGCATACATCAAACTCCCAACAATAAATGCATAAGGAATTCCTTTCATCTGTTTTTGTTTCATATCATTCTTTGGACATTGTATGAGACTAAATTTGTCTCCTTTCTGAATTGGAACTGGAGATGATGAACATTTATCCATTCTGAATCTCTCTAAAACTTTATTAATATATGTTTTTTGAGACAAACCTAATAGTCCTTGTGATCTATTTCGAAATATTTCTATTCCGATCACATGGTTTGCCTCTCCCATAGCTTGCATTTCAAAGATGTTAGAGAGAAACTGCTTAGTCTCACTTAATAGATTAAGACTATTAGTTGCGAGCAAGATATCATCAACATACAGAATCAAAAAGATAAACTTACTCCCACTAACCTTCAGATATATACACCGATCAACAATGTTTTCTTTAAAACCACTAATGCCATGATAATTCTGAGAGAATCGTTCTTGGAAACTGGTGCGACCTTTTCCTTATAGTCAATGCCATCTTTTTTAGTAAAACCCTTAGCAACAAGTCTAGCCTTGTAACGTTCAAGGTTGCCATGAGAGTCACGCTTTGTCTTAAAGACCCACTTACACCCAACTCTCTTGCATCCTTCAGGTAATTCTACAAGGTCCCAAGCACCATTATGTTCCATGGATTTAAGCTCATCTTTCATTGCATCTAACCATTTATTAGCATTAGCACTATTAATGGCTTGTGAGAATGAAACTGGATCATCGTTAATTCCTAAGTCATCTTTCAACTCTTGTAGATAGACCATGTAATCATTCGGAATAGCAGATCTTCTTTCTCTTTGGGATCTTCTTAATGCTATTTCCTATGGTTCTTCTATTGTAGGTTCATGTTGAATGTCAGGAGTATGTATTTGTTGTTCTTCATGATTGTTATGTGATGCAACAATTTAAAGAACAACAATTTGAGTAGTGGGAACAACAATTTGAGTAGTGGGAACACAAGTCAAAGGGACTTGTACTCTAACTTCCTTAATCTCCACATTTCGTGAAAGGTCGCTCCCACTTGTTTCACCATTCTCAATAAACCTAGCATTTCCAGTTTCAACAATTCTTGTACTATGGTTAGGACAATAAAATCTATATCCTTTAGATTTTTCTGGATAACTAATGAAATATCCACTGATTGTTCTGGCATTCAGTTTCTTTTTTTGTGGATTATAAATCCTTATTTTTGCCTAGCAACCGCAGACATGTAGGTGCCTTAAACTAGGTTTCCTACCAGTCTACAGTTCAAAAGGTGTTTTTGGAACTGCCTTAACAAATATATGGCAATTTTTAAGGCATACATCCATAATGATAAGGGTAAAGATGCATTACTTAACATACTTCTAACCATATCCATTAAGGTTCAATTACGTCTTTCTGATACATCATTTTGTTGTGGTGTACCCGGTATTGTGTATTGAGCACATATGTCATATTTTTCTAGGAATTTAGTAAATGGACCAGGGTGTTGTCCACTTTCATCATATCTTCCGTAATACTCACCACCTCTATCAGACCTAACGTTTTTCACTTTTCTGTCTAGTTGCCTTTCAACTTCAGTTATATAAATTTCTAAGGCATTCACTGCTTGAGACTTCTCATGCAGTAAATAGACATATCCGTAACGTGAATAATCATCAATAAAGGTGATAAAGTATTTTTCTTTACTGAAAGAATTAATCTCAAAAGGTTCACAGAGATCGGTGTGTACAATTTCAAGAAGTTGAGTGCCTCTTGTGGAATCTTTCTTTGTGTGTTTTGTTTACTTTCTCTTAATACAATCCACACAAATATTGAGATTAGTAAAATCCAAATTTGGAAGAGTCCCATTCTTTACTAATCTATCCAGTCTTTCTTTGGAAATATGACCTAAACGCTTATGCCACAAGTAAGCAGAACATTTATTCACGAAACTATGTTTAGTTCCAACTTTATGATGCAAGGTCATAAAAGTTTCAGCATATAAATTATCAAGATTCAATTTATATAAACAATCATAAATTATACCAAATCCAATCATACTAGTATGCTTAAACAAACTGAAACATCCATTACCAAACGTAAAAGAGTATCTAGTCACATCAAGTTTAGATAAAGAAATCAAATTACTAGAAATACTAGGTATATAAAGAGTTTCAAATAAATCTAAATGATGTCCAGTATTCAGGATTAAACGGTAAGTCCTAACTGCTTCCACTAGAACCTTTACTCTATTCCCCATGAAGACAAACTTCTCATTTGGGTTTGTGGTTTGGATCGTAAGGAATCCCTGCATAGTATTAGAAACATGAGTTGTACATCCAGAATCAATCCACCAAGTATTACGTGGAACTTTATTTAAATTTGATTCAAAACATACATAAGCCTTAAGCTTACCTTTTTTTTTGAACCAAGCCTTACGTCGTGGACAATCCTTTAGGAAGTGTCCAGATTTTTCATAGAATGACATTTGTTATTGTTTGCCTTCTTCTGGATCTTAACAGAGGACTCCTTGGTCTTCAGTGGTCCTTTCCCCTTTCCATGTTTCTTATGTACTTTCTTACTAGCTCCTTGATATTTCACAAAATAGATGGAATGATTTCCTTGATTTTTAAGTCTTGCTTCCTCCTGAGCCAACATACTATGCAATTCATACACATTCCATTTGTCTTTCATGGTGTTATAGCTCATTTGGAACGGACCATACTCAAATGGTAAAGAGTTCAAAATAAACTGTACAAGGAAATTTTCATCCACTTCCATTCCGAAAGACTTAAGCCTTGCTGCAATATTTGTCATTTCGATGACATGTTAATGTATAGTACGAGAACCATCAAATTTCATGGTGGTCAAAGTACCCATTAGTGTCCCAACAAAAGATTTATATGCTGTTTGGGAGCGCTCTTCCATAAAACTCTAAATTCTTTAGCACTTTCAGTTTTAGGAAGAGCTGACTTGATGTTGTTTGCTATGCTCATTCGCATAAACATCAAGATTAGTCTGTTTGATTTTACCCAAGCTTTATAATGAGCCTTTTTTTCATCACTACTAGTATCAGTAATAACAATAGGCTTCTCAACTTAAAGTGCCAAATCAAGATTCAATACACCAAGGTAAAATTGGACTTGTTCACTCCAGTCAGAAAAATTTAGCCCATTAAATATGGGTACAGACGAAGCTTATGAATGTAAAGATATGGGGACAGAAACTGCAATAAATAGATGCCTAACATTAATGCTTTGAGTCATAAATAACATATTATATGGATTTAGATGAAAGATTGTATTAACAATTAATGTATATTAATGTTCTCCTTTGAGTGATACATCAATGTACACAATAATTATAATGATGCCAATAATATTTAACATTATTAGTTAATGATGTATACACTAGTTAGAAATATTTAATATCTTTAGATAAATAAGTAAAACTAATAGTGTATTTACATTACCAAACAATCATATTCATTCATTATAAGAACAACCAATTAACCTTTGGGCAATTCATAAATGTCTTATAATAATGAATTTCAATCTACTCATAAATAAACATCATTTATAGCATTAATTTTATGAGTAAGTGATTGAAAAAATTCTAGTCAATTTAGAACTAAATTCGCTTAAAGATTTGACCACTTTGGCGATTAACAAATCTAATATAATATTGTTCCAAATTTGATAAATAACATGCATATATTTCATTCTCATCCAACTTAAAGTTTTTTTTCCTGCGTAATGTTCACGTGTATTTTTCTTTTCTTGTTTAATAACATCACTCATTCACTCACGTACACTTATACAAATATATGCACTGCATCTTTCTTTCATTGTTTTAACAATGTAAACACCATATACGTACACTATAATAATTGCATGCATTACATCTTGTATTATTTAATAATAGAAATACTATTCACGTACACTTTACCATAAATGCATGCATCTTATGTTTTGTTGTTTAATAATATAAATATTGTTTATGTGTACTTTACTATAAATGCCTGCAGTGTATATATGTTGTTAACTAATATAAACACTGTTTACTGTTTACGTGAACTTCTTCATAAATATATGCTCTGTATATGTTGTTGATTAATAAGATAAACACCTTTTACGTTAACTTAACAAAAAATGCATGCACTCTTCTCTGTTATGGTTTAATATTAGGAACATCATGCATACACCCTTCACGTTCATGTTCATGTTCATGCATATCTTATATCTGTTATTAGAATAACCAGTTTATGCATCTTTTATTCCTATATCTTTTAATCACAATTATGATACTGCATCACAACAGCCACACACATGACTATCACGGCAGGTATCGGTGCTTGCTTGCACCATTAAGAGAAAAAATCATCACTAGTAGTGTCTTGGATCACCGAAAAAAATATGCATTTCTCACATACTTCAAAATAAAATTGCCCAATAGATATATGTATCGGTTTTGTCCAAATAGAAAAACCATGAAAATGGTTCAAAACCAAAACAAAACGTAATGGAGAATCTTAAAGTTCATAACTTAATGCTCTAATACCACATATAATATTTCTTATCTTTTATCATATGATTATACAGTATCTTGAACTTATATAATTCTTACATAATCAGTTATCCTAACTTGATCTATGACATTCGTTGATGTTGAATCTTTTCTATGTTTCTATTCTTTTATCCTCTCGTTATTACTTCTGTTTTTGTTTTCTTTATTTGATGGCTATCGCAGAAGTACCGTAATAGACAAGAATAGAACCAAAAGAGGTAACGGTTATATGTAGTTTCAAATGAGAAAACTACCCCTTAATTACCACACTCATCATGTCGATATTCCTAATTACATGAGACATAATAATCGAACACTTAAAACTCAACTTAAGAATTATTGAGTTCTTAAATTTCTCAATAGAACTACGGATAAGAATTGCGGAAATAAAAATTACTAGGTAGCATTATACACTTTTATTATACTGTTATTTTGTTAAGCACATGTCCCATTTAAATGAAGCTTTTTGTAAGCTATATGTGCAAATCTGTATCAAATATATTGTAGTTTTTTCTTGCATGACTATGATCCACTAAGTTTCTAACAATAAACAAACTAACTCTACTACAATTTTATTAAGTAGTTCGTTATCAAAGTTCCACCTACTTCTAACTTTTAACATCCTAAATTATGTTGCTAATTAGTAGATCAACAATCTACTGAGGATATTATAATTATAAATAATTTATAGGGTGAAGCTTTTCGATGATGACGAGGTACTTTGACATGATATAAAGATATGTGACGTTCACATTTTCACTATATTAAAATTCTGGTTTTATTCCCTTATCCTTAAGGCACAATCTACAAGAATTTCATGTCTAAGCCTAGACCTATACTAGGTATCTTACATTTCTTCAGTGTTACATAGATAATCTTAGTACTTTAGGCTTACGATGGGTTATGGATACACTATCATCTACATCTTTGGTACTTCCTAGCATTTCTTTATGTGTCAATACACCATAAATCATAAATTTTCTTTATAGTAAATTTTTTATCGTTGTGCTTGGAAAAAAAAAATGATCTTAATTCCATGCATGCTGTAAATCATTGTATCTTTCCATTTATGTAAAATGTGTCTTTTTTTTATCCAATATATTGGTTTAATAATAAGATGATACTTTCGTTGTGCCCACTTCTTGATTATGTTAAAAATAAGAAGTTTTAAAGAAGATCTAAGAAGTTAGAGAATATGCTTAACTTCTTTACCGTTCAATGGAATATTCCTAATGAAGTTGACATATAAAAGAACCACAACTATAGTGTAATGCCGGTTAATTATTTATTTTAGTTTCACGATAATAATAACATATAAGTTTATTGCCCATTTTTTTGCAAATTGGGATTTCACTAAGAAAGAAAATGCACTGGGATTTGAAGATTTTAGCTTCAGTGCCCTGAGGTTATTAGAGTTGGCAGGCTTGACTTGAAGTCTGAAAGGGATTTGGACTTACAAACCGAATTTGAACTTCATTGGATTATGATTAAGACATGATCCAAGTTTCAATTCTTTTCTTTTTCATATTTTAAAATTAAATTATTTAATTTAGCTCGATGTTGTTTTGTTTATTTTGAATTAAAAAATTTGAGTTCAAACTCGATCAAAAGCTTACAAAAATTTTAAGAAAAATTTAAATTTACAAATTCAATTAATTGAATCCATTAATTTTAAATTTACTCTCTCTCTTTATTATTTATTTATATTTTTACATTTTTTGAAAGTTGTATTAAACTTTAATACATCTCGTTATCCGAAAATTTTTGAAAGATTGGATCAGGCCGAGAAAAAATGCTAAGCCTAAGGGCCATCGAAAAGGGTACATGTGTCTTCTCTTGTAGTCCATGTATTCATTATAACGATGCAATAGGGTCCCACGAAGTAAAAGTTGATGTCACGCGTGAATTAGGAGCTTGGAGATGGAGTAATAATAGCTTGTGGACCTAACTTTCTCATCCAAAGCTGTAACGATCAAGACATTAGTCCCCAAACTGAGGGGTGGTTTAAACAGTAAATTCGGGAAAAAGAAATAGGATCTTATTTCCATTTTCATCCGTCCAATCTTTTCTAAGGCCCAAAACCAAGACATCTTTTTGTTGTATTGACTGCAAGTATATTATAATCATATTAAGTTATTATTAAAAAATTCACTATTTTATAGATACATGCATACAACCGATTCACATACATCTTTTTAGAAAGAAACATAACGGTATATCGGGAGGGGAATATCAGCGCCGACAGCTTAACTGTGGCAGCTCTGTAAGTACCACCAGGATTGCGTATTCTTCCCGATCCTCCGCCAACTATGCTTCCTTTTTTAATTTCTGATAAGAATCGTGTTTTATATCGCCGGAGTATCCCCTACGGCTGATTTTGTATCTAGTGGTCTTTTCCTATTTTTTTTTTCCCTTGTATTCAAAGAAAGAAACATAACGGGTCTCTATATATTAGCCTAACAGCCGATCAAGGTTCTTTAAGAGACTAAAGAGTGATCAGAATCCAGAGTCCCCAACCATCTGAATTAGCAAACCGAGTCATGAGTTTTGTGTTAATTGTGCAGCAAGAAGCTCTCTAGCTTCAGCTTCTACCTTTCTCTACCTCCCTGTCGTGGATACATACAGCCAGAGTCATGCCTGGCAACTTTATTCATAAATTCTATCATTCGCCACACTCATAATCACTTTTAACAACGCCCCCAATGACACTTTTAACAACGCCACCACCTTTCCACAGCAGCGAGAAACTGAGGGAGATCGTAACTATCTGTGGACTCGTCACGGTGACAATAATATGCAGCATTTTCATGTTGTGGGGTGGTCGCAGAAGAGAGGGAGTAGCAAGAAATCGTGATGTTGAAAATGCATAAAAAATTATTCCAACTATACACACTACCAAAACAAATGAGAGATAACAGTTAGAAATTACTATTATTAATATTATTATTATTGTACTATTATATCTGGTTTACACGTAGATGTCATAGCAATAGTTATTTATAGTCCTCTCCTTAATGTGAATAGAATTTTTCTAGTTAGTAATATAGATAAATAATTTTTTTTTTCCATTCAGCGGTTTTAATTGTTATAAATTTTAATAGAGAGACCAATCCTTTAAGAAGAACGATGGACTTCGGGTAGTGTTGTTGGCTTTTAAAGGTGAAAGCAAAAAAAAAAAAACTTAGTTGAAGAGCAATCACAAGCATGGTAACGAATTTTATATTGTACCGGCTAAAAAACGGTACAAAATGAGATATTTTGATACATTAATTTATACTGGTGTTTCGCCTAATATCGATCGATATTATTTATATTTAAAATACTGGTCATATATTGACCTGTATCAAAACTTTTTAAAAAAATCGAGGGCATATATGCAAAAAATGAATTTTTTTTAAAACTCCTCCTAACCCCATTCTGCTATTTTCTTCGTCCTCTTTTTATTTTTTCTCTCACACTCGCACTTTATCTCTTCTTCACCATCATCATTTCTTTTTATCATTAATAATATAATATTTAAATTCATATATTATTAAGTTTTTTTACAAAGAATAATTAAAAATATGTTTAAATGAAAATTAAGAGGTCTCAAATTTTTGTATTGCTTTTTAAAATTGTTAATATAAATATAAAAATATTTTATTATTAATAACAATTACATATTAAGATAAAAATATTTTTTATTATTGAAAATTAAATATTAAGATATAAATTATATTTTACTATTGATAATAATTATTCTTTTATTTGATATTTGATGTAATCAGTATTTATTATATGATAAAATTGTAATATTTTAAATACATTGTTCTTAATTTTATATTTTTATAACGATAAAATAGTCTTTTTCATATTGATTTTGGTAATTATTTATATGTGAAATATTTGAAAATAATATCAAGAAAAATAAATAAATTGTTCTTATTTTAAATTTTTATTATCATAATTTTTTTAGACAAGGTTGGTTTAAATTATACAGTAAAATATTGAAGGATTATTTTGCAATTTTAAAAAAATTGAGAACTATTTTATAAATTTAAAAAATTGCCTAAAACGGTACTTGATATTGACCAATACTAATATAATATTGTACTAGAATCCAATCCAGTACCAAGTCCAGTATGATATTCATAACATTAATCATAAGCAGAGGGGATAAATATCATGAAAATGTAGTAGGAGGCCAAACAGGGGCAGCAATTATTCAAATAGAGTTTGCTTTTTTAAGGTGGCAAAGAATGCTAAATAAAATTATGGAACAATAATCAAAACTACGAGAAAATATAGTAAAGGAATAATCTTTTAATCTTCCAATAAAATGAATACAGTACAAGAAAATGAAAATGATATAAGCATGGATACGAAAAAGTCTGTTATTGCTTAATATAAAGGTAATCATATTATTCTATTATTTAAATGATTTCTCCACTATATGCTAACATTATTAATAGTTTTGAATATAGAATTTGTAAAGAAAAAGGGGAGAGGTCTAATTTTGCTCGAGGAAGTTCACGGAAGAACTATGAAATAACACAAACCAAATTTTTAATGCTCTTAATCAAACAATTGGTCCTAATGAGAAGATGCTGACAGAATTCACACTTCTCTTAGGTATTATGACTCGTAAATAAAATCCTGCATCTTAAATCATGTCAATTGTTGTAAGATTTCCAAATAACCTATTTGGGAAATATGTTAACGTGAGAAACCATCATATTAATACTCCTTTAAATTTGATTTATGAAATTTAAGTGAGTATTGCTTACATTACATAAGATATATATTATGCCATTGTAAGGTAAAGAATGGACTTTGAAGATTGGTGGAAATACATGGCGAAGTTATAAGTATCAAGTAAAGTGAAAGCATTTAAAAAAAAAATGACAAATCTAGAAAGAATGACCAATCGTCCTAACTACAAAAGTAACAAAGTTTTGGAGGAGCTTATTCTTATTGAAACCACCCATATATTAAGGTATGATAATTATTAGAAATTTTCATAAATTAGTTTCAGGATATCTAATTAATATAAGGTTTTAATATGTAGCAAATTGTTAAAACAAATATTTGAAATAGAAAATAATAAACTAAAATGCATACAACTAATTATAAGAGATTTGCAATTATTTGTACTAAGTTGGTAAATTGCTTAGTGAGTTATAATATATCAAGAAACTACCTAAATTTTCTAGATTATTTTTAAATTGCAATTACTTGTTTCTATAGATAACAAAATGAAAGAGATGATAAAACTCCATTTTAGAATATTAAAAAGTGTCTTTCAACTTAAAAGAAAGTCTGAAAAATGAACAAGTAAGTTATTGAAGGTAAGAGAGAAAATTATGAATAATATTCTGTCTTGTAATAATTTTTTATATTGTTGCTACTTTCGCTGAAGTGCCTAGATTTATTACTCATTGCATATTATGTTACTATGCTACTCATATCACCTATATTCTATTTCATTTTTTTTCCTATTGTTGATATGTTCTTCTTGTCAAAATGAGTTGTATCTAGTACAATTAGAATTATAGTATAATTTTTTGTAATTATATATTGTACTTGCATTCATTACTATTGTTTCTTGTTTGAAATATAGGTATTGTCATTATAATTTGTTTCTTATAAACTTGCAGTCACACTTGTGAAGATCAATTTTATTGAAGAAGTAACACATTACTTTTCTTTTATAGGCTCGCATTGAAAAAGTGCAAAAAAAATGATAGTTAAAAGCTTGATGAAGTTGTGATTGATATGAGAGTGATAAGGCCTAGATGTAATAAATTATTTGGAAAGGGTGTAAAATCATTTGGCATGAAAGAAATTAATATGGTGACTGAGGCCTTTGACAAAGTTCTTAATGAGTGTCTCCAAGTAAAGTATAAAAATAAAATAAGTAAAGTATAAAAATAAAAGATAAAATAAGTAAATAAATACATTAATAAGAAAGAAGACAAGTAAATAAATAAATAAGAAAAAATAACTAAAACAAGATCAAGCATATAGAGAAGAGAAGATAAAACAATTGTTCTCAGTTATTCAATCTCAACTTGGGCAAGCTAACAGTATTAAAACAAATATGCTTAGTAAATTGGTTGCACCTAGTCAATCAAGAAGAGAATATTCTCTTCGTCCAAATCATACATCAATATGAACAGTATCAGGTGACAAAGCTCCTTAATTAGCTACCATCGTACATCATCTTGTTGACTTTTCTACTAAGATCAATTGCTTATTTTTTCCATTTGCAAATCTAGTGCACCCAATGTGAATTGAAATGTTTAGCCCTTCTAAATTTATTCATAAAAAGAACTAATTAGTTTTTGAAATACATTAATTGTTTTCATTAAATGGAGGTCACAACAAAGTAGTTGATATTTTATTTTTTAGATACATTAACCTAGTTATGATGGTCTTAAAATAATTTTATTTTACTTTTTTTTAGGAAGGTGATGACTAAGAGTGGATAAGGGGGTATATGGAGTAGAATTTTAGAGTACATATACATATTTGTTTTGTTTTGTATTTTGGTTGATACACTTATATTTCATACAAACTAGAGAAAGATTATATATGTACATATTTTAACTAGTGATTTTTATCTATTGTATTTTAGATATGTTAAATATTGAAATTGACAAGTCCGTATAGACTGTATGATTGTATATATAGATACAGACTTTTGGTCATTAACATTTAAGAATACATATTTTAGGATATACTTTAATGTGTGTATGGCTATGAATGTTACTTACTTAATGTCAAGGATTTGCTTTTACATTCATATAGTGATGCTAATGAAAGGATGAACTATTACTTGTATTGTTAGATACTATTGCTTAAAAAGTCATTTCATTGTATTATAAAGACTCGAACTGTTGTTATATTTATTTAATATTCTTGCTATAATTTATAATTGTTATGATTTCTTAATTAAAACTAGAAGCAGTATTATTCATTTTGTTGCCTAATCAATATATTTTGTTATCTTATACTTATAATAACACCATTTTGTTTAACAGTCTGAATTATGTTGTTTTAATAAAAAAAGCAACAATAATTACTCTTTTAGTTATTTAGTTTATCTATCACATAATATCTTTTTTATGTATATCCATCAAATCCTAAGATTTGAATAATGATTTCATTTTAATACTCTAAAACTCATAATTTTCTTCTTTGAAGGTAAGAATTATAGGTTAGAGAAATGCTAAAAAAAATCCTATCTACTCATTGTCATGTGTATATAAGCTCTGACACTTGTTTTTTTTTTTTTTAGAAAGGCCGTGACACCATTTTTGTTAGAAAGTTTATAGGACGTCCTAACAATAATGCAAAAAGGAGAAATGAAAGAAGGAAGATCAAATTGCACAGAAAACTCAGCAGCTATTAAAATGGAAAAGACAAATATTAAATAAATAACAATTCTATTTATGCCCCACCCTAAAAATAAGGTAACCATTTTAATTTTGAGTCATTACTTTAACAATTACACTTCTTTTTAAAACAATAAATAGAAAATTTTAAAGAGAATTCTATTAATTAATTTTCCTTAATTTTGATATTTATAATAATTTTAAATTAAATTAATTATATATCAATTTTTAAAAAGTAGTCGAAATTTGAGAAATAATTGATTATCTAAAATTAAAACTTAAAAGTATAATTTGCACTACTATCATTTAACAAAAAATTTAATACAGTCTTGTCATTGCCTAAAATATTAAATTAAATGATACTTTATCATAAAAATTGTCTTAAAGTTAACTGATTGAAAGATTATTTCAATTAAAGTGATATGTCACCTACACAGTTTAGACTTTATCAATTCATTGACACTTCATTGGTTAACGAAATAACATTATTGAAAGAATATAAAGTTATAATTAATAATTATAGTAACAAAATATAATAGAACAGTTAAAAGATAAATCAAAATATTAATGTACAATTTCTTTCTTTTGACTAAGAGCAAATCTTAACACCTAAAGTATAGTTTTCTCTAAATCAAATTATAAATTTCTATAAAGCTTTTATGCATCATACTTGGCAATTAGTCATGTTCTCTATGTTCTCCAATATAAGTTTATCGTAATCTATGTTTGCATAGAGATTCTTGAAATTATTTGATAGCGTATATGCACTTAGGGTTTAACCTTGAAAGATTGATCCTTGGAGATAATAAATAAGCACTTAAAGAGATAAGGTTAGATATTTTTTCTTTTTTTTCTTCAATTCAATTTTGCAAAAACAACAAACTACCTTTTAAGGACAAGAGTATCATACCTTATTTTTGTTGGGAGTCAATAGCACAATTCTTTAAAAGTCAACCAAAGATTAACATAAAAAACACACTCACAAGAATTAACCAGCTGATCAATATGAGACTTAAAAACAAAGTAATGACACAAACGTCAAGATTTATGTTGAAAATAATCTAGTATAGAGGAAAAAATCATGGTCTAAACCAACAAATAGTCCAGTAAATTCAAATAGGAATTTACAAAATTTAATCCCGAACAATTGACCTTACTCGAAATATTATCTCACCTTATAACTACAAGTTATCTCATTAAATTTTAGGATTGAAATCGATCGATATAACAATATTAACCCCAAAAATAATCTTTATAAACACCTTATTTTTTTAAAAAAATCAACAAAAAGATGATAAAACTTTTTTTTGTTTGCTTTCGCTTATTTTTTTTTACTTTTTGGTGTTTTGGCAACTCTCATATTAAACCTACACATTTTTCTCTTTTATATTTTGAAAATAAGATTTTTCCAATGCTAGTCATAGTCATATACATGGCCGTATAAGTGACTGTGTCTTTTTTAGCGTTAAGCAAATCAAGGATATATATAATTACAGAGAGTTACACAGTCGTCACACACGATCTTGTATATCATAAACATAGGCATGTACATGATTGTTTATGTCTTCATCCTTTCACGTCCTTCTGCACAAATTTTCAGAGACTTATATGGTTAACTCACATGACCATGTAAGTAAAGGACATGGGCATGTAGCACCTTACACATTCGTGTCTACATAGAAAAGGTTGTTCTAACCATCATCCGTCTTGTCTTCACTCATTCACCATCCCTACGAACCATAAAAGTTTCTACGATCACTGAAAAGTCATACTTGTCTTAAAATAGGGCTAGATACTCAATAATCCCCCCTCTAGTCTAATTATAGGAAAGACCTATGATGCTTTAGCATCTACTTAAGAGATATCCCAACAAGCTTACCACAAAACTTATGCTTGCTTTCGGAACCACGTTGGTCAACATATCAACACCATTCATGTCTGTATGAATCTTCTTCAACATCAATTATTGCTCCTCAATCACAAACCTCAACCAATGATATCTGACATTTATATGCTTTGTGTGAGAATAATACAAAGTATTTTTTGCTCAATTCAATAGCACTTTGACTATCACATAATACTATATATTCTTCTTGCTTAACATCTAACACTTGAATGAACCTCTTCGGCCAGAGCATTTCCTTACCAGCTTCCAATGTAACTACATACTTTGCTTCAAGAATTGAAAAGGCCACACACTTTTGCAGATTGGATTGCCATGAAATGCCCCCTATAAACTTAAATACAAAATCTGAAGTGAATTTTCTACCATCAATATCTCCAACCATATCTGCATCTGTATAACCTTCTAGAATTGGCCCATTAATCACTAAAACACAAACTCCACTTAGACGTACCTCTCAAGCATCTCAAAATCCATTTCATTGCTTCACAGTGGACTTTACCCAAATTAAACAACTATCTACTCACTAACCCAATAACTTGTCCAATATCAGCTCTTGTACACACCATTCTTTACATTAAAGACCATATTGTAGTGAGTATGGAATATAAGAGATAGCATTTTTCTCCTTTTCTGTTCAAGGACCTGCACGCTTATTCAACTTGAAGTGAGATGCTAGTGGCATGCTAACTGGTTTGGCATGCTTCATATTGAACTTTTCTAAGACCCGTTCAATATATCTCTCTTGTGACAACTATAATTTCATACTCTTCTTATCTTAAGTTATTTTCATGCCTAAAATCTACTTTGCATGTCTCAAATCTTTCATATCAAAGGGCTTAGACAAATCTTCCTTCAATTTTTAGATTATTCCAGCATTGTGACCCAAAATCAGTATGACATCAACATATAGAAGAAGAATGATGAAATTCCCACTTGTGAAATTCTTGAAATACACACAAGGGTTGACATAAGTTTGCATATGACCATAACCTATCATAATGGAGTTGAACTTCCGATACCATTGCATTAGAGCTTGCTACAACCTATATAAGCTTTTCTTTAGTTTGCAAATTGGATTCTCCTTACCTTTAGCCTTGAAACCTTCTGATTGCTCCATGTATATCTCCTCTTCTAAGTCTTTATGCAAGAAGGTTGTTTTAACATCCAAATACTCGATTTCAAGATATAAACTAGCAGTCAAACCTAATACTATTCGAATTGAGATCATCCTAACCACTGATAAGAAGTTGTTATCAAAATCTATACCCTTCTTTGGACTGAATACTTTCACCATTAGCCTTGTCACCATCTGTCTTTATCTTAAACACCCATTTATGCTTTAGTGCCTTTTTTTCTTTTGGAAGCTTCACAAGCTCATATATATCATTCTTTTTTGTAAAGTTCATCTCTTTATACATAGCTGTGAACCAGAGATCTTTGTCTTTAAAAAATACAAACTCTTGCACATTTTTAGGCTCCCCTTAGCAGTAACTATAGATATTCTAAACTTAGATATCTTATAAAAGACCTTTTCTCCCTTATTAACCTTCAAAGTTGTACATCATTAGCTATTGAATCCTTTTTCTCCCCTACTCATTATCCTCATTGACTTCATCTTCAGCATTGTTTAAATGTGGTTCATGTAGCTCATCATTTCCAGGTTATACTTGATCACTATCATCATGTGTTTGGTCAAACTCTTCATCTCCTTCACCTATGGACTGTTCAGTATTGGTAAAAATTGGAGAACAATTGACAATACCATAAGAGGAGCTACTATATGTAACCTCATCTCCTTTTAGAAGGTCTGTACCTCTTTCATGCTCTTGGAAAACCAAATCTCTGCTCCTGACCACTTTATGCTTCTCTGGGTCATAGAGTGAAGCCAAACTGATCATTACCATAACTAATAAAGATATAAGGTATCACCTTTGATTCAAGCTTCTGTCTCTGATCATGAGATACATGTTTAAATACCTTGCAACCAAATACCCTTAGATGATGATATATGCTATCTTTATTTGTCCATGCTATCTTAAGAATCTCAAAATTCAAGGAAACTTAGGGAGCTTGATTGATTAAATAGACTGCAGTTCTGACTGCTTCAGCCTAAAATGTCTTCCGTTACTTAGAAATTTTAAACATGTAAAAAACCTTCTTAATTGTTCTGTTCATCCTCTCAGAAACACCATTATTTCGTGGAGTACCAAGTTCGGTTCTCTTATGTTTAATGTCATGCAATATAGTAATCTTTAAACACCTTAGAAGTATACTCACATTCATTAGCTGGTCACAGGCACTTTAGCTATACTCACCTTCATTATCTGGTCACAGGCACTTTAGCTTCCTCCCAGCTTCCCTTTTTATCGTGGTATGAAACTTTTGGAAAGTTTCAAAAACTTGACTCTTTCCTTTTTAATATGTATGTCCAAGTCTTCCTTAAAGTATTATCAGTAAATATAACAAAATATTTGTACCTCTTTATGGCTCCTCCTCAATTGAACTATAGACATCTAATTGCACCAGCTATAATATTTTCGTCTTCCTTGTAGATCTTCTATTGGAAGAGGTTCCATACTACTTTTTTTCTAAATAATGATCACAAAAATTAAATGACAGGATGTTTTTGAATGTGATAAAGGATTTACCATCCAGTAATTTTATTCCCTTCTCACTCTTATTCCCCAATCATCGATGCCATAGATTTGGAGAAGTTTCCTCTTCATTTGTATATACTTCTCCACCACACACCTTTAAGTATGTCTTTACAATATACAATATATCTCTTCTCAAGCAACAGTAATTGCTTCCTTAGATAGTTTTCACTTCCTATTCCTAAAAGTGTGCTAGAATCCTTTTTAATCTAACAAATTTAGTTATAAATTAGGAGTCAACAAGCATATGACATTTATCTGAACCCAAATAGCACCCATACTAACAATCTTTGAAAATATTTGATTTTCCATCTTTACCCTCCTAAAATCTTTACTCTTGTAGTTTGAGAAGTACTGTTTCAATCAACCACTCAAAAACAAATCACTAATATAAAGAAATTCATTTGTCGCACAAACTAAGGACAATTCATCATCTGTGCTTATAGCAGTTGCGGCTATATTCTTATCATCTCCATTATTCTAATGATCTTGATTTTTCTGATCCCTCTTCCACTTATAATAAAACCCCTTAATGTGTCTCAACTTATAGCAATAATAGCATGTCTTCACCTCTTTCTCACATTTGGACTTCAATCAGTTCTTTCTCACAATAATAGCCTATAGGTTGTCAACTCCTATCTCTTTTGTTATGATTTCTTCATTGAACATAATTTCTTTAATTACATCCAAAGAAAGTATACCTTCAGGAGTTAAAATATTGATTGTCACCGCTAGTGCCTTTTAACTATCCGATAGCAAATTCAATAGGAACAAGGTTTGAAGCTTGTCATAAAAAATGATCTTCATGGTAGTAAGCTAGTTGATTATATCTTTGAAATAGTTCAGATGCTCTGACATGGATTTGCTAACATTTAGCTTCAAGTTTACAATCCTTTTAATTAGAGAGGCCTTGTTATAGGCATTTTTTCTTTCATAGACCTTCAAGCTTTTCCCACAGCTTAAAAGGATTTAGTACTTAAGACATATGGTTGAATATATTGATCTCAATATATTGTCGAATTGTGTACTTCATGCTTCATCTTTTCCCATTCTCTATATGACATCTTCTTTGATTTTGAAAGAACATCTTCCTTCACACTTTTGACCGTATAATAGGAACAAAAAGATCCTTACAATACAAAAAGTGCTTTATTATGTGCCTCCAATTAGAGTAATTTGTTGATGTCAACTTGATCATTGAGATGCCATCACCTTCCATCACGATGACTTTAACATCATCTATTAGGAGTTAATAGGTGTAGATTACATTGTATTTTTGTAGGTAATTTGATATGTGTTTAGTGGTTAAGTTGATTGTTTAGTGTGTGCTTAGCTTCAGATTTGTGTTAGTTCATAAAAAATTGTGTTTTAAGTGTTCTTTGGGTGATAACATGTTTTTGAGCTTCAATTATATATATATGAGGTGTTGTGATGAGTTTGTTAGCATTTTAGGGCATTCAGAAGAGTTTTAGAGGAGAACCGAACCAAAATACATGGCCACGATTGTGAAGGACCTACCACAATCGTGACAGAAGTACAACATTGGGCCACGATCATGACAAATACGCCATAATCGTGACATAAACTCAAGCATAGGGCCACGATCATGGGGAATCTGCCACGATTATGTTGGATCGCGTATGGCCCGAGTATTCACAATACTCTGCGGAAAAGACCATAACACAACACGATGTATAACTGAAAACATATAGGATACGCAAAAATACCTTTTTGATACGGATTTGGTGGTTGTTTTTCAGATTCGTAGACACTGCTACACGCGAATGTCCTCTACCGGTATCCACACGAGTATGCACGATTTGGGCTGCGGCTATCGTGTACTAGCACGTCCTGAAACTCTTTCCAAATGCCGCACGAACTTCTCTCTAATGGTAGCTAGGGTTTTGATCATCTATTAAACTTATGAGACTTAAGTTTCTCTATTTATAGAAAAAACCTAATCCCATTAAAGCCCAATAAGTTTCGGCCTATTATATCTCATATAATA
>JANQBM010000002.1:14260174-14273694 GCA_025594535.1 Erythroxylum domingense | reverse complement strand
CACTCAGTTAATTCAATATAAAGGCTTATACTAAAGCAGATACGCATTATTGTTTATACGCTTTTTCTATATAAATATATAAGTATTGATCGATATATATATACACATGCATATGAATGTGGTTATGTATTGCTACATACTGTCATTTATACTAGCATTGAATAGTATTCATTTTTTGGTACAACTACGGTAACAATAAGTCGGTATGAACTTACCTGGTAACCGAACTTGTCCGTTCGAACCTTCCAATAGGGTCCTGCTCCTATTATACCTAGTAAATCGAAAGAAAATATCTCAATCAGTGTTAATTAGGAGTTATTGGACTCAAGTAACAATTTAGGTATTGTCCGAATTGCCTAAGCAATCAATTTATGAAATTCGGAAATTTCTCCTATTATCGCCTAAACGTTATGTGATTTTTAATTCGCAAACTGTTGAAAATCTCACTATGGTTCTTTAAAGAAAAATGATCAGTATAGTTTTTAGAATTTTTAGAAAAAGTAACCAAAATAATCATCAGAACAATACTTCCGGCGACCGGAATATTCCTCTGGTCACCGAAATATTCCCCCCGATCATTGAAAAATTTTCAGTGTCAAAATTCAACGATTTTTATACCAAATGAAAGCTCTTAATGAGTAGAACAACTTTCTTTAAAGCAACTACTCATATTCTCACTAAAGTTAAACGAATTGAAGAAAAATGAGTTGAAACCTAACTTATTTTTCCTTCAATCGGTGGCAATCCAAGTGACGACTGGCTACGAGACCATAGGGCTTTTGTTCCTGACGTCGAGACGAGTCGAATGATGGTGGTGGTGACCGGCAACAACTACTGATAGCGACGGATTAACGATTGACGTTTTTTGTCAAATTTTCTCCTCGATTTTTGCTATGATTCTAGCAACGATAGTGGCTAAAATGGGTATGATTATGATGGACTCGTCAAGAGGAAGAGATTGGTATATAACACTAATTGGTTTGAGTCACCGGTTGTTAAGAATAGTTAGAGATAAGGAATTCGTGAATAGTAACTTTTGGGAGGGTTAAAATGAAATTATAAAAAATTGGGAAAAAAAAAGAAATCTCTTATATATATATTTATATATCTATATATAGGACACAGGATGTTACATTTGATTAAGATGATTGATAGGGATTATGATTGTGATTTTGATAGAAATTATGATTTGATTAAGAGGAGATTATGATTGTGATTTGATCGAATGTATTCAAGGATTATAACTATAACTTTTTTATATGAATAAGATAATCTAGTATATAAAGGGAGTGGAAGCTGCTAATTTTACATGCTCTCACAGTCTCTCTTCTTAATTCATATCAGTTATCTTACTGTAGTTTGTTTTTCTTAACATGCTTGTTTTGCACAATCTTTGAGCACCTATTCAGGTCAATGATCTTTTATTCCCCTTTACGCTAGATTGGCAATCGACCTATCATGGGCTTATGGTTACAAGGCCTTTACTGGAGGTCGTGAGAAATGGACAGTCTTGAATTAAGACTTTGTTTGCTAGGTCCATTAGGTAAGGCCCACTCAAGGTCTTGCCATCACTCAACGGTACTAAGACAACAGGCAACTATCATAATTAGTTAGCTAGACGAGCAAGTTATTCTCCAACATGGTTAAAAATAGGACCAAGGCTATTATTTTAGGTTTTTTATGATTATTATAATTAATATTACTTAATTACCTCAACACACAAATGATTTATGATATGCAAGGATAATTTAAGTAATATTGATTATGATGACTACTAAAATAATGAATTAATCATACCTTAACTTTTTTATTAGAAAATGAGGGACGTAATAAGAAAAAAATTAAGAACTTATTATTTAAAGGATTTTAGTGATCATTATAATTAATATTGTTTAAATAATTATCATATATCAGGTACCACTTGTTAGTGTATAAAGGTAATTCAAGACACATATTAATTATGAAAATAATGATAATATAGCAATATTTTAAAAATTGGAATGGATAATAAATTGATAAAAAGTGCTAAAAATTTAAATGTTCAATTAGTATTAAACCATTATAATAAAAATAGTAAATAGTGAATAAAAATAGAACTTATAAAAATTAGCAAAATGGTAATATAAGAATGAAATACTTTATTGAAATAAAAATTAAAAACGTAATGTTTATTAATGTATTATTAATTAATAATAAAATTAAGAATTTTAACTAAAATAAAAACCTAATGTTTATTAATGGTCATGACTTTGTAGATATTGGAGCTTTGTCAATATAAAGAGTAAAACATTAAAAGATGTTGGGACTCTCCTGAGTATATAGAAACTTTTTACTCAAAAGATTTATATTTCAAATTAGATTTCCATACTTGTTTAGTGTTTTCCAGATAATTGTTGCTCAATATCATGCATGAAGTATCCATTATCTTACTTATAATTTACGATCGTACTCCGGCTGTTCGTATTATTTGTCTTACTCAATGACCTTGCTTACCCAATTTGTTGGTAGAAAATTTCCTTTTGGATGTCCTAGTTCTTTATTATCTTCTCTATTGCATCTCCAATTGATACATTTTCCTCTTTTAAATGCTTTATGTTCTTGACATCTATAAAACTGATTAATAAGTCAAGTTGGGAATATGAAACTACATATAGTGTAGATAATAACCAGTATCTCATTCAAAGGACTGGATACTATAACATGAAAAAAAAAATCAAGAAAAGCAAATAGGAAGAGTTGTGGACGTGTTTACTGATTAGTTCGTAAACATATCCCAATAAATTCTTTACTGATTAGTTCGTCAATGTCAAGCTTAATTAAACACAGACAAATTCAAGCTTGTGGACATGTTTGAGAATATTAGAACAACAAAATGAATAGTAAAGTTTGGAATTTTATGTCGATTTTCTATAAAGCACCTTTGATTCCCCTTGCCTTTGTACGAAAACTGATGTCACTCCAGATGAATCTCTCTCAAAACCGAGTTTAATTTATAGAAGTAGATGGGCGTAATATAGTCGTCCCAAACAATTAGTAAGGAAAGTAGTATTAGAATTATGTCACACACACAGAAATTGCTCAGGTGAAGCTCTTAACCGTAATCATCACGAACATCATCCTGCGATTTCACCATCTATTAAATATCGAAAGCAAGGCTATGCACTTTTTAAATTAAAGATTTGGTAATATGCATCATATCAAAAAGGAAACCTCAATACCAGTTAATTAATAGCCTCTTCAAGAAAATTTCAACATCGAGCACCAAATTGATGGACAAATTAAGCGTCAGGGACAACTCAACCTCTGTCCAACTACGTGTTATCGTCATCGTATCCTTCATTTAGTTAAAAAGGCACAGAGGAGAGCAAAGAAGTGGAAGGCACTATTTTTTGCATACTGCCACTTTGGTCACATGCACATGACGACTTGCTTTCAGAAAACTTGAGCTAAAAGCATCAGAGTGAGTCAGTAGGTTATTTTTCCATTCATGACCTAACTGCCTGAGTGACATGCTGCTTACCCTTTATAATAACGACAATAATAAAACCATCCCTCTAATGTAAGGGTTCAGATCTTTTTTACCAATTAACCTATTTTAACTTTATTTTCGTCCCAAAATAACGTTGTTTTATATGTAAACAAATCTAAAACGACGTCATTTTGGGTAAAAAAAAGGGTTGAAGCAGGTTAAGTATAATGTGAGATCTGATGCCGTAAAGCAATCAACCTATGTTTTCTCTATTGGTTATATAACGGCCTTAACAAGAAAGAATTGAAAACTGGGTGGGTGGTTAACAACCTTTCATCACTTTTTCGCTTTTCAAGGATAGTGATTACCTGTTCATAATTATAATCTTCGTTCAGATGCTTCGTTCTCTGTGATATTTTAGATCACAGTCTTCTCAGAGAATATTGAAGGGTAGTTTCTTTTTTAAGCAACTAATGTCATTTGGTTTGTCAGCTAAGAGATATACCTCCATTAATGCTATTTGCTGATGCCCCATGAGGCAGCAACGTTTACCTAGAAATAGGAAGAAAACTTCCAAGTGTTGTGAAAACTGGGGATTTTCAAAAACTCAGAGCCCCCAGGAAAATATATGAGAACCAAGTTCAATCCGCGGCTTTTCACACGTAAAGTCTACTCAAAAGATAATGAATATATGTTGTTAACTTTGTGTCCTTTCCGTTTTTTTCTTTTTCCTGGTCTTTAGTCAGTATGACAGATGGATAGAGACAAGATATTTTCAATTTGATTTACAAAACTACTTTAGACAAGGCACCTGATTAAGGAAGGAATCCAACTACCTATACATTTAAAATTGTACTGCATCTTGTGTACTCTACATCACAGGATTGTAATATTTACCAGGTTTTGTTTAAAGTTAAAGTTAATCGGAAACCTTTGGGCTAGCTACTCTCATTAGTTAATTTATGGAAAATATTGCAGTTCTCAATTAGGAGAGAACAACCAGAGAAACTAATGGTTCATCCTTAAATAAAGATGTAAATGGAAGTCGGTTCTTTTTCTACCACAAAATGAAAGAAAACAAAGTCAGTGGCTTTGATCAGTTAACAGGAACTTGAAATAATAATGGCTTGTTCAATCTCATGAGGAGAGTTGAAGGAACATTAGCGGGTATGACTAATATGCAAACATTGAGAGGGAGATTCAATCTGAAAGTTTGGTACAAGAGTACGCCGGTTCCTGGCTTTGTTGGCGATGTTGTAACAGACACTACAACAAATGATAGCTATTGCAAATGAAAATTAGCTGCAATATTTTGCTCCTCAGACAATTACAAATCTCCAACCTTTGGTTCTTCCTGGCTTATAAATTCAATTCACCATTATCTTCTTCTGACTCAACCAATATTAGCTTAGCAGCTGCTTAAGCATGCAGAAGTCACATGCAAAATCTGCACTCGAGGTTGCTAATATATTTTGTCTTTATTTTTTTTAATTTCTTGTTGCAATCATTGAATCTTCCCGGCTAATTAATTTCTGTAATTAATTTTAGTTCCTCTCCCCAAACAAGGAGATTGATGCATCCTAAATCATTTTTGTCTGTTTCTTGTGTTATGTTCTGAAAGCTTGTTAAGGATAGCTCGATATCTGCTGTCTCATGGAGCAATACTGCAGCCAAAGGAACGGTGGATACTTTATTTCCAAATGTCCCTAGGTAGATAGATCAATAGTGATTGCTCAATATTACCAAGTCAAAAAGGGAGGACATATGTAACAAAATATGTTTTGTGTATAATTGTCATTAGTTCATTAAAGAAGTGAACGGTTGTGGTCTACTTCACTTTTGTCACTTTTGGTTTTGCATAAGAATTTTTTTAACTGGACTACCAGAGTTCTACTTACGGAATTGGTAGATTTTACAAAGATACGACAACCTATCTCTCACTCTTCAAGGCTAGCACTAGTAATTCCCAAATCCTCCCTTCAGTTGCTGAAATTGTTGGAAGTTTCTCTCCATAAGCTTTTTCTTGCTGCGAGAATTACCAGCTGAACTATATAAATGTATATAAGGCGTAAGTTTGCTTTATTTGCATCCAGTGTTAGTAGTTATGATGACAGACTTTTCAAAAAGTTGCTGCATTATGCCACTATAGAAAATATTTACTTTCAGGTGATAACTTCTGCTTTAGTTTGCTGCTACACTAATAATGAATTACTTCTTTTCATCTCAGTTATTGGCATATGATTAGACTGGATTCTTAGCTCAAGCTTCAGTCTTTTTCTTTGAATTATTATGTAACTTGGTATATGAACAGGTAAAAGATGAACTCAAGGATCGAATCCACGATAAAACCAAGGTAATCAATCTATTAGTTGATTTCAGCCCTCCCATCACCTGACCTCTCTCTTTTTCACATACACATAACTATCACATATTACGTAGGTCACCCCAAGGCCTAATGCGAAGGAAAATACGAAGCCACAAGAATTCAAACTCCACACTGAACAAAGAGCCCTGAAACGAGCCATGTTCAACTATTCCGTGAGTGTGATCAACTAGTGAAAATTAAACTTAACCCCATTTCACTGTTTCATTTTGTTTGATTTTTAGTTATTCGTACAAATGCTTTCTCTGAACGGTAAACTTGATGTGCATACAGGTAGCAACAAAGCTATATCTCATGGAGTTGCAGAAAAAACAAGTGGAGAAGTTGGAGAAGGTTGGCCATGATGATCCAATTTGAGACGAAATTTAAGTTTCTGAAACTATATATTCCTAACTTTTATATTCACCAGATGATGGAAGAGGAAGAGATTCGGATGCTGAGAAAAGAGATGATTCCAAGGGCTCAGTTGATGCCTTTCTTTGACAGACCATTCTTTCCGCAAAGGTTCCTATTAACATATCCTACTCGTACTTAACTTACCCTTTATTTCGTTTGCTGCAGCTATGTTTTTCTTGATTAATTTATGTTGATTAACACATATATCCAGATCAAACAGACCTTTGACAATCCCCAGAGAACCAAGTTTCATGTTGAATAATCAGTGTGGAGGCTGCATTTCGGGTAACGAATTCTACTACTTTAACCGTGCTCATTCATGGAAACCAGTTAAATAAATGGTGCATCGTCGGTTTGTAACACGCGTCTACTCGGTATGGATGGCCTTGTACAACTAAATGATAGTTAATTGTGGATTTGAAATGTCCTACTTAATCAATGTATTGTAGATACTAAGATCTAGTAGATCGCGGCTCACTCCCTTACTTTACATACCTTTTCATGTAATTTGTTGTTTTCGTTAGTGAACATCCACAATCAATACCGTCATTTGGTAGCAACGCGTTATTTTGCAGGTGGTGAAAAGCTTAACCATGCCCTTATTCTCATCACAATTTACTTCTTGATCCGAAAGGCTTGGATTAAATTCCAACCACCGTTTGTAGGGGTATCGAGATTGGTGTTTCATATTGTCCTCGCAGATAAAATATAATTCAAGTATAATTTATTCAAACAAGAAAAGTTAAAAAATTAAAATAAATCCAAGGCAGTCTTCGGGTACCGTTTACAGCTTTTTCATCTTTGGATGCGGCCAATTAGCCAAAGGTGATGGGAGTGATCAAAGATGGAATATGGAATGGGGAAGCGATTGCGTAAAAAGCGTAATTATATTAATATAGATCTAGATGCCACTTCAGCTCCAGAGCTTTCCAGCTCCCCCTTTCCATTACACTACCAGTAACGATTAACATCCACGCTACACTTTTCTCTTATTCAATCTCTCTTGATACTGATGCGAAGAAACACCATTTCCACTACTAGTCTCCGTTAAAACTACAATGGGCAAAGCCTCAAGATGGTTCCACACCGTTCTTGGCCTGAAAATGTCCGACCACCATCATCCAGAAGATAAGCAACACCCGAAGGAGAAGCGTAGATGGAGCCCTGTCAATCCCTGATCATCATCAACACGAACGATACCATGACGCTGCATCGCCTAAAACCACTGTTTAATTGGAGGATGGAGAGGACCCCTGCAAATACGCCGTCGCAGTTTGTGACGCATCGCAAAAATCCACTAGATGGAGATGCTAAGGCAAAGTTCTCTGTAACATTTCATACTATTTTTTCATGTTCAAGATAAGGCTAGAGATAGATGGAAGATCCTAAAACTTTGTAGATTATTGTAGATAATACTTGAATATGTAGATAGTTGTAGAGAATTTTGGATGATAAATGTGAGCCTTTGAATCAACTAAATCCTAGCCATCCATTAAAGAGGTGGAGTACTTTGTGAAATTGAAGGGATTACTCAATAGTGAGGCGAGTTAGGAGCATGAGCTCACATTATGGGATTGTAGGGATACATTCGAGGCATATTAGGAGGGTGCGATGAAGATGTCGCCCAAATGAGTGGGGGAGAATGTCACGCATCGCAAAATTGCCACTAGATGGAGAGGCTAAGCCAAAGTTCTCTTGAAGAATTCACACTATTTTTTCATGTTCAAGATAAGGTTAGAGATGGATTGAAGACTCTAGAACCTTGTAGATTATTGTAGATAATACTTAAACATGTAGATAGTTGTAGAAAATTCTAGATGGTGATTATGAGCTCCTGGATCAAATAAATCCTAGCCATATATTGAGGAGGCAGAAGGCTATAAATACCTAAAGGACTTCATTGGTAAGATGCATAAAAAGTCTTAGCCATTATCTTGCAAAAGCTTTCTTGAGCAATAGAAACGTTCTCCAAGTTTTTTCATTCTTGTTCTTGTTTTATCTTACATCTTTATTAACTTTTGTTAGCTTTGTTTTTAGTATTCGAGGGAGATGCTGACTTAGTTGCGAGACATACAACTAAGTATCGCGAGATTCGTTGGTAAAAGACCAAATCTGTGAGAAGTTGCTTGCGTCTGCTTTAAGGTGGGTTAGGTTACTAGATATAAGTTTTCTTTTTCATTTTAGTCATATAGTTTTCAATATTTACAATGTCGCCTAATAATAAACTTTTTTTCTTTTTTTGGGAAATGCCCAGTATTAAACAAAATGGGTTACAGGTCAATACTACAAATTAGTACAATATTTTAAGTTATCGTACTATTTTTAGACTAGTACGGTATATACTGGTTAGTACATCTAATAATAGTACCAATAAGCTGATGCAAATTCAAGCTCCTCCATCATATGGACACATTTTGTTGGCCCCAAGTCTCGGTTCTTATTTCACGGTGACGAAACGCCAATATTGGGGGAACTTTTGAAATAAAATAAAATAAAACTACAATAAAGATAAAAAGAACTCATAGTGGGATTAAAAATAAATACATAAACAAATAAAATAAAAAGAGCAAAAGAAGTGCACGGCAGAGCTGACAGAAGTCATGATCGTGCACGCGCATGAACATGCACGATCGTGACATTCATGAAAAATTAGGGTTGTCACAATAGTGCATGTGTACAATCGTGCAACCTTGACTACATATCCTACTTCAAATCATCATAACTTTTAATCCCGAAGTCTAAAAATTTCAAACTTTATGTTATTGGAAAGCTAAAAGAAAGAGCTACAACTTTCGTGGTCATCTTTGTCTAATTCTGTCTAGATCAATACAGTTTATTCATTGAAGATTCAGAACATATTTTTATGCCCTCTTTCTCTCTACTTTGAAAAGAAACTGCTACCAATATCACAATACCCGAATCCAACAATCATAGACTATACATACATAACTCCAAATTAACCATTTGCTTAAGAATATTTATCCAAAAGCTATTAAACAACTAACAATTTGTTCCTAATGCAATTGACACTTAACAAAGAAGAAATTTCTACACATATACAAAGGAGAAATTCTTCAACCCTTATTTCATTAATTTCTCCACAAGACAAAGTTTCATCTATCAGATATTGCAGAGTGTATACAACTTCGATTACAAATAAAAGCCACATTAGTAGCATAATACAAAAATACAACATGGATGATCATGCCTAATATACTTTAAAGCTACCAAAAATGATTCAAACTAACTTAGTTACAAATGAAATATTTCTTGAAGATTTGTCGAAGTTTTTGCAAGGTTTAATGATCTGTCCATTCTTCACTTGAAGAGTGGAAAATAGTAGGGTAAGCTATGAAGCGTAGTGGCTAATACGGTTATAGCCATTAGCGACGAACCACAAACACAAAACCAAACATATACATAAATTTATATCATATATAAATATAACAATCAGATTATTCACATTTTGAGCTCACAAATAACATATTATTACTTAAATCAAATCATGTATTTTTCTATTATCAAAACATAGCATTCAATCATATAACGTGTTTAACAAATTAAAGCAAAATGCACACATATAAAGGCTTAAGAGAATCCCATAGAACGAAATGGCAAAATCGAAGTTTACACCATGAACGAAATGAGTCCATTTTTCAAAGCTCATATGCCACAAGCGGACAGTCGGGAGAAGGCTATAGGTTAACGTGCACGTGACGAACGAAATGATATCTCTCTTGCCCACATAAGCAAATTTTCGATGCTTACATATTTCATATCATAATCATATTTTCATGAAATTTGTGTTTTTCTTATTCTCATTAATATCAAAAGCAGTATAGTCTTTCAAAGAAAACAAGATTTCAATCACAGATTATTTTTCCCACATTCACAATGATAAAAAGGCAAGCATTTAAGTACACATACAAGCAAATAATTCAGCTCATCAATATAACGACTATAAACGTATTACCCACCTATTTACTTGTAACTTCAAACTTAAGTTTGTTCTTCCTCTTGCTCTCGCCTTCGATATTCTTGATTTCCTTCAAACAAACATATTTTTTCATTCAAATAACATACACGAAGAGAACTTCCTTGAAACTCTACTATCCAAAAAAAGCTTTATTTAGGCTAGAAGAACTAAGATATAGTTAGAGATCCATAAAGATCTAAGAAAATGAATTTCTTGGTTTTCTTCTTTCTCTCTTCATTTTCAACATAAAACCTACTTTCACTAGTTTCTTCTTCTACTAAAGCGGGAATACCTATAAAAATTTGGCTGGACCCTTTTTCTTTCTTCTTCTTCCTCCTTTTTCTTTCTTTCCTTCTTCTTCTTTCCATGCTTCGGTTTCTCCTTCTCTTCTTCTAATTTCTTCTATGACTCTCTATTTTTCTTTCTTACTATGCATGACTCTCTTCTCTATTTTTCTTATTTCTTTAAGACAAACTTCTAATATTCCAAACTTACCCTTCCACATTTAATCTAATTCCTACTAACTCCTTACTTTATTTTAGCATTTCCATTTAATACATACAAACACATATACTAACTGCAAAAAAAGATTCTAATCCAAAAATTCAAATTTTCGGTTCATGCTTGCTAATTTATTAAAATAAATTCTAAGAAAAATTTGAGGTTCAACACATTTCACCATTAAGCAATTTTTACTAAAGTAAAATATAAAAAAATTACATTATTTTAAAAAATATTTAATTCAATTATTTCATTAATTTTAACATAAACATATTACACATATATTTTTTACAATAATTTTTTAAAGATATGAAATTATTTAATTATAAAATTATTTTAAAAATTTAACATAATTAGATTACATCCATATTTTTGACTGTATCTATTTATTATGGAGTTAAATACTTTAATTGATATTAAAAATAATTAGATTAGCAAAAAGTTTTTTAATTGATACATCTCTTAATAAATAAAATTTATATATTCTTTTTTAAATATAAAAAAGAAATTGATTACTTGATTAATTAAAAATGAAGTACACACACCATTATGGGATCCCTTGGGTGGTCTTAAAATTAGACCTTAAATGGGAGTCCAACTGAGATTTTTAAAGGCAAGAAAGGGCTTAGGCAAGGGGATCCTCTGTCCCCTTATCTTTTCCTAATATGTGTAGAGGTCCTCACTCAAATCCTGAAGCACAACACCTGATCAGGAGACTCCAAATATAAATACCACTCCAAATGTAAAAAGCTTTCATCTTTTGTTTTGCAAATGATCTTATTCATCTAAGTAAGATGGACGTTCACTCAGTCTCTCTACTGATGAATACTCTCAAATCTTTTAAGGAAGTTTTGGGACTAGGTATTAATCTCCTCAAGAGTTATCTCATTATCTCCAAAAGTGCTTATCATTTGTCAAATGCCTTAGCCCTAGCTACAGGAATGGGTTTGAAGGATCCTCCACTTCATTATCTGGTAATTCCTATTCAATCCAGGAAACTAAGATTTTGTGAATGCTTTCCTTTAATAGAAAAAATCCAGAAAAGATTGGGATCTTTGACCAATAAAGCTTTATCCTATGGTGGGAAACTCCAGCTCCTAAAGTCAGGGATCTAGTTTACACAAAATTACTGGTATTCCTATCTTTTCCTCTCAAAAGGGCTTATTAAAACTCTAGATAAGCCGATGAAACAGTTCTTATTGGGGAAAGGAAATGGGCAGAAAGGAATGACAAATGCAAGTTGGAAGGCTATCTATCAACCGAAAGAAGAAGGTGGATTAGGGTTGGAGTCAATCATAAAAAAAAAAAACAGACTGCTCATAACAAAAAGGATTTGGAGAATCCTAAATGACAAGCAATCTCTGTGAATCAAATGGATTCACAACTATATATTAAAAGGGGAGAGTTTTTAGGATCTAAAAATAAAAGACAATTACTCTTGGTTCTTTAACCAAAATTTGAGAATGAGGGAAGAGGTGTAACAAAACATCACTTGTCAATTGGGGACAGGAGAAAAATTTTCCCTATGGTATGATAATTGGGGAGGCCAAGGACCTTTAATTCATAATCAACTAGCAAGATCCCTATTGGAGAGGTTCCCAAAGAAAACCAAGCTCTATGAAATAATTAGTAATGGAAGTTGGTTGTTAACTTCAGACGAGATCCTAATTTTAGAAGCTACGGGGAGACAGACATTTACTTATGGAATGAGCTTCTTATTTCAGAAATTACCATAAAGGAAGCAAAAAAGCTGAGAGATGGGTCAGCTAATAGAGCGGGATGGTTCCCACTGGTTTGGAACAAGGTCCTTAGACCTAATGTTAGTTTCCTTATCTGGCTAATTATGCTGAACATTTTCAGCACATTGGATAGACTAAAGTTCCTATCCTCCCCTAAGACATGTATTCTTTGTAATATGGAGGATGAAACTAGAGAACACCTCTTTTTTGAGTGTGATTATTTTAAAGGAATTTGGCCTACAATCTCTAGCCTATGTATTATTAAGACTCACCATTGCAGACTCTCTAAGATCCTACAACAACTATCCCTTCTAAATAGCTCTAAATATGATATGGAAATCATACTGATTTCAGTTGCTACATGTTTCCAAGTTGTCTGGACTGAGAGAAACAATAGGAGATTAAAAGAGGAATCTAGCTCTCAAACCTCCCTTATAGATCTTACTATTGCTAGTATAAGGGAACAACTGATTTTAAATCAGTTGAACCTACACTGTAGCAGAGGGTTGGCCCTCGCATGGGGAGTTTTGCCTCGCTGAGATTTCCTAATCCTTATCACACAAGCAATTTCACAACACAAGGGGTAAGATTTAGAACAGTTCAATTAGTTAGGTTCCAAACAATTTCTAGAACAACTGATTATTCAAAAGATCAAATACAACATTCATAAAAGATTCTCAAGCAGTCTAAAATCATCTCCTACATCTTAGAGAACTTCTATTTTCAGATACTCACATGATGAAAAGGATATAGACTCTCAGCAAGTTCGGGACTGAGGTGCGCTACTATTCCCTCTTTCTCTGAAATCATCACAATAATTTTAGTTGATAAATTATGTAGATAAGAGGAGAAGAAACATCACGAGAAGCTCACCTGATCTAAAAATCGAACCCTCTAACCTAGAAATCCCAGAGAAACTTTGTAGAATTCAGAGGTAATAGTAAAGCCCTAATTCGCTAAAAGAATCGAACGAAGAGGAGGAGTAATTACCTGAGATCTAGAATCAAGGCGTCTTGTCAAAAGAGGAAAACAAGGGGAAGATACTCTGCCTGCTAC
>JANQBM010000002.1:14246689-14257549 GCA_025594535.1 Erythroxylum domingense | reverse complement strand
GGAGTAATTACCTGAGATCTAGAATCAAGGCGTCTTGTCAAAAGAGGAAAACAAGGGGAAGATACTCTGCCTGCTACAGATCGAGACATCTCCCCCCCAAACTTGGGACATCTCTGAAAACTTTGAAACATTAGGGCTTCGATCTACCTCAAACCACTGAAAGAAATGGAGATACCAAAATCATCAAGTTGGAGAAACATACCTGGTGCAGGTTTCACTGGAGCTGAGCTAGAAGACAACACTTGAGGAGACGCAACATTGTCTTCGACATCTCTCGCCTCGCCTCCCCAAATCGAGAAAGTTCTATTAGTTGCGAGAAAGCAAGGGTTAGTTATACCCTAAGTGTTTAAACGACGTCGCATGTGTTTCTTATAAAGGAACGTTGCCGTTTCTAGCTTCTTGTTGTGTTGAGTCTCACACACGTAGGAGTGAGACATCAAATGTTAACTCTTATTATTTTTAATGATTTTTTTAATTTCTCAAAAAAAAAGGCGAGGATCACTTAAATCCTCAAACGAGCCTTAAACGCACCGTTTACCATTTGAGTAAAAGCCATTAGTCTTTCGTTTCTGCTCCAGCTGATTTCTTTGCTGAATTAGGGATTTCCCTACGAAGAGCTCCCTCACTTGCCCAGAAGTAGACATCAGCCCCTGGCCCGTCTGAAGCCCCTCCAGGTATGATTCTTCATAATTAATTAATAGGGTTTAGATCATTGTGAATCCATCCATCTTACTGTCTCATGTCACCTTTCTCCCAGCTCCGACGATGTGCGATGGTGCCAGTGGATCGATCTCCAGTCTCCATCTGTGCATATGGGTTCTCTAGTAATTTTTATATATTCTTAATAATATTAATTTAAAAAGAAAGACAATAAAATAAAACAAGGCTTAACAGAGAGAATTTTTAGAAGAAATTTGGTAATAAATTTGTTCAACTTATATTATTTGACATTTGATCTCCTATCTTATAGATTTTTTTTAACAGGTGCACATATCAATTCTATAATATATATTTGATATCAAGCATACTATGAATACTATTATTACCTCTTTTTTGCTATTTTTTAACAGGCAAATTATAATATGTTGATTGACCAAAATTAAAATTAAAGCAATAAATTAAAAGAAATAACCGCAATTAACTAACTGGAATAAATATTAAATCAAGAAACAATCAATAAAAACAACAGCATTTAGATGGTGAATTCTCTTAGGACTTACGAAAATAAGACTTCATGTATCAATTTAACCTATAGTTCATCAAATCATATAAATTCTTCAATTATATTAATATCTTTTTTAAGATTATTAATAACCAATCTTATATTGATTAATTGAATTCTTTTTCTAATTAAAATCCATAAAATTGTATTAATTGATTTATGAATTCCTCTCTTAAATTTAACCTTAATTCTGAAGACTTATATAAACTTATTTTTGGGATTGCATGCAACTCTTTTTGAATATGCTAAATCAATTCATACAAAGGATTTATCAATCTCAAATATATGAAATCAAACATGAATCAGTTACTAGCAAATCAATTTAAGAATAATAAAGAACACTAATCGATTTTCAATAAAATTAAAAAAATTAAAAAGAAATGGAATTATTATAAAATATATCTCAGGGTTTATCATATCCAAGTACCATAAGGATTTAGTTCTTAATTATAGAAGGTGTAACATTAAAACTAGAAGAAAAACATAAAGCTAAAAGATACATGATGAAATCCCTTTTGTTTTTCACAAAATTCACTTTAGAACGATAGAAATTCACTTCAAATATGTCTCTTTCCTTGTTTTACAATTTTTTTTTGGTTAAGTCATCTAATTAAACCTCCAAAACCTCTCTTTCCTATATGTCCTGTTGTTTTGCATTTTAAAATTTGACATTTTGATTCAAGGTAGAATTACAGGCAAGTATATGGTCCTGTACTTAAAAGTATGAAATCCCATCTAAAGTGAACGCATTTATAAACACGACTCAAAAAGTGAACACAAGCTCAATAACTTATAACAATGGTATATGCCTTTCAAACACACGTGTGTAAGAAATAGAATCCATCAACATGCCTTAAACTCTTCAAATATGATATTGTAACCTAAAATTTATAAATAATAAGAAAACACAGACAAGTACACAGATATTTATTAGGTTGTGTTCTTACCTTCCAATTTCATAACATGGTTAAAATATCTCAAAACCGCTATGAACTTATCTGAATTGATCCCTTTTGTTCAAATAAGTAACTTACTACTTGAAAACGAAACGTCAACAAAATAAGTACCATAAATAATTAAAAAAACTCAAAGAAACAAGTAAAATGTACTAAATATTAACCTAAAAATATGAATGATTAAGCGTTTATTAAACCTTCTCATATTTAGGCATTTGTTTGTTCTTAAGAAATAATAATAAATACTGACGTCTCCTCTATCTTATCCTATTTATTAACACTTTGAATTGCAATGCCTCAAGTATCAAACCAGAACATAATTAGAATATAAAAAAATCATATATTTAACTCCCATAAGCAAAAACTATATATGATATTTTGAAAATCTTTTTAACTAAAGTGCAATAGGATTTAACACACTCATATAAAAGATAATTTAATTAGTTCAAAGTAGTTAGGCTGAAAGTTATTAAAACTTTCAAATTAATTCAGATGAAATTTTAACCATATGCTTGCTAATAAATCAAATCTCCACCATTATAAAATAAACTAGAGGCAAAAATAAAAAAAATCTAAATCAAGGTGTACTAAGGCTTAGGTAAAGGTATGGTAAGGGTAAATTTTATGGTAATAAAAATGAAGGGATTTACATAAATATGACTATATAAAGATCTTATTCGATATAGTACAAATCTCTAATGGAATGCAAGGAAGGTGTAAAACAAGTTTTGAATAACACAAGTTTCTTCTCTTTCTCCTTTTCACAATTACATTAACTAAAACAAATATATATTTTTATTATTATTTTTTTTAATTGAGCTCATTTCATGATATATATGAATTGATTACTTATGTGCTTATAAGGAGTATATATGAAAAACTGATAATTAACACATTGAAGATATAATCTTGAATATGTAAGCTTACATCTTTCCTTATTCTTAATAATTCTTTATTTAATCAGATTTTTACGTAGTCAAGTAAATACAATCCTTCAAGGTGAAAACGTAAATGTTAGGCTGACAATAACAAAAGTTTATTGGTTTGTAATGTGGTTAAAATAATTTAAAGAAAGGGCTAATGCTCAAGTTTTGTTATGCCTAAGGGATAAAAACAAGGTAATGTAAAATCAAAGAAAAGGCTTAGAAATGGGTTTAATTTAGGTGCTTTCTTTCATCTTAATGCCTCCAAATATATGGTCTCAGTGTGTATAATATGAACAATTTCTAGAACCATCCAAATATATATGATCAACACATAATAAAGAAACAATATAGCATTATATAATAATGATAATTACTTATAGGCTCAAGAGCTCACAATTTAGGCTCTTTATGTGAATAAATCTTAAGCACTTTCATCCAAATGGACTATCAAAGCAATCATTCATAATGTAGCAAATAAGAATCCATCTAATCATGCCTTTTTCTTCTTGTATTTTTAGTCTAAATTAATGATTCATAATAACTTAAGATGTTTCAAGATAAGAATTGACATATTCAAAATTTTCATAAAGAAGAATAAACAAATAAGAACTAAAATATGCTTGATATATAATCAAATTCATATTAAAATCATAATATCTCTTCCATATACTTAAAGATGTACATTGTCCTTAATGTACAAAATAAAACATAGAAAATAACTAAAGACAATCCATACGAGGAAAGGTAAAGTGAACTGATACTTACCTGATTTAAATACATAAATTCAAATTCTCAATGTGAATTACATCCAAAACATGTCCAATAACCCTTACATAAAAAATAAAAGGGAATAAAGCATCAAAAATGAAAATAAAAAAATAGAAACAAAATTTATCTGTGAAGAATTATGTTTAATATATCAACAAAAAAGAAGAAAAAAACGAAAGCAAAATAACATTAGTTTAGCAGTGCTAGTCCCTTGCTAACTATCAAAATGAAATAAAATGGAAAGAAAGAAACATAAATAGCAAAGAAAAAACATAAATAGCATGTCACTTCTCATGCTTAGTCCCACTAGGTGGGATAGTTTATTGAGAAAATGAAATATCTAGCTCCTAAGTAGCTATAGCCACTGTCTCAACTACGGTTGATGCCTCTACTATTAGATCATCTAGCTATTAAGGTAGAAGGAGGAGATGTACTAGCACTCATGGGTGGAGGTGGAATTGTAACTTTCAAATGATCAACAATACAAACAAGACCATCCTTAACCCATCTATCATATGCCTCCAATCTCAATACTCACCTTACAAGATCCTATTATCAATCTTTAATAATTTTTTAAACCCCCAGGATTTGACCCATATATCTTTCCAATTAATTGATTCTGAGCTGATCACAATATGGGGGGTTGGATGGCTAGATAAGTGTGCTAACACTACCAGAAAAATCATTATGATGCTCGAGTCTAGCTAAAAGTGATGGGAGAGGAATGTCATTGCTGAGTTACTACTCTGGTACATCGAGGTAATTCCCTTTAACCATGCTAAAAGGAGAATAGGCCTTAAAAATAATAAACTTAGCAAAGCACAGTCCCATGTATATGAAAATTGTGCATAACTTATAACCTAACTCTTCTTAAGCACCTAAACTAGATAGTGTTATCCAAACTCCATGTGAAGGTGGTGAGGAACTCAAGTGTTATCTCTTTATAAATGGGCTCATTGATTGTGAAAATGGTCCCAACCATAAACACAGTAAATCTTAGACATCTTGTGTTAATTCAACCTGATCAAGCACTAGCTCTTAGTAAATGGTTTAATCACTAGTCTCTTAAATTTAGAGGCATGTGATGGTGCAGTAAAGTGACGCCTGAGGTTTTAGTGGCTTAGGCTGGCTTGGTGGTTTTATGGATATGCCTTCATTTTTTAAAATCTTTTTCTAGATAGTTCCTTTTCTCGACACTGATTTTTTTTATGTTTGTACTATTTATCCTTATACCCTAAAATAAGAAAACAAACATAATGTGAGGGAGCAATCCACTTTAATCGAATCGTGGTTAGTAAGCCAATTCACTTTAATCAACTTTTGTAATGCAACAATCAAGAGTGAATAAGAAAAAAACACAATTGAATCGCTCATAACCCAGTTTAATCTATGCAATCTTTAAAGAGAATGGAGTTTGACTATGTAAACAACCCAAAAACCCAATTGGATGTCAAAAAGTAACCTTAGCCTATAAAATAAAACAATCAAGGCATAAGAATTCCACCATAACATATTAGTCAGACCCAAAAATAGGATTATAACACAAAAATCACCTTAATCAATTCAAAAGGCCTAAATGACGTGATTTAATCACCCAAATTGTTCCGAATTAGTTCAACAGACCTTTAAAATTTTAATTTCATTATTTAAATTAACTAAAATCAATGTGACAGACCCTTCAACATAATTTAATCATTCAATTTCATCTTAATTAGTTTAACAGACCTAAAAGACATGATTAACTTGCCCAATTTTCATTAAATCAATTTAACAAAATCGCAAAATATGAATAAGCCATAAAACTCACCTTAATAAGTTATGTCTTTAAGGAAACTGGAGTTTGGGTGGTCAAGATTGTCATTAAAACTAAAGGAATGGGTTGTCTAATTGAGAGAAAAATAAAGGAAGAGGGACAAATAGGAGATTTGTCAATTGGATGGATGATTTTAAAGAGGGGCTAATGCAACACGAGTAAGAACATGCATACTGCCCAAATTTAGGTTAAAATTTCAAAATATAGGTGCATAAAAGGGGCATGTTGTGATAAATAAACACGAGCTACAACATGTTATAAATTGTATTCTTAACCAAAATTAAAAGGATGAATACACAATCGTGTTAGGACTTAAATAACTATGGTGACATGAAACAGCTTAAGAAATTAGCTAAATAAGAAATATAAATGTTTTGTTGCCCATGTATTCTATTAAAATACCAAAAAAACCTAAACAATTGTTATCACAGGCATATTAAAGGGTGTGTAACTCTCTGTAACTTTAAAAATCAAAAGTAAAAGAATTTAGTAAAGTACATAGTTAAGAACAAACGAGTGTTATTGAATATTTAACTTACTTTAACTAAAAAAACTTACTTGGCTTGTGTACATAGGTATGTTTCTACTCTCGCCTTAGTCACCATTTGTAGAACATGGGTGTACTTATGGCCTTGTCACTCTTTGTAACTTCCAAACCATTTAACATAATCCATATCAACTATGATGTATTTACTTCCATTATAAACTGAAAATAGACCCATAAAAATCAATGCCCTAAATATCAAAATTATAAACTTAAATATAATAATGAGGAACATCATTTTAGTGAGAAATATTACCTATTTATTGGCAATTATCACATAATTGTACATACCTTTAAGCATCTTTTAATAGTGTGGGCCAATAAAAACCTGACTCAAGAACTTTCTTAGACATCTTATTTGCATGGTAATGCCCTCCAACTAGACTAATATAATAGTGCTCCAAAATCTTCCACCTTCCAATTAGGGAACACATCTTTTGACAATTTGGTCTGCACAACAAACAGGGCTCCTCCCAAAGATGATCCTTCAAATTAGAAAGTAATTTCTTTTATGCTTTTACTGATGAGAAAGTCCTTTAAGAAGAATCCTATTCGCCAAATTTGCAAAGTTAGAAAACATTGTAATTTTGGGCTCAATTACCTCTTTAAGATTATAAAGGCACTTTTTAAATCATATGTTATTAATGTCATATTCTTCGATATTCTCCAAATTTGGGTTCTTTAAGCAGGATAGATGGTCTATTGCCAAGTTTTTAGCTCCCTTTTTTCATCCTTGATCTCTAAATCAAATTCCTATAATAACAAAATCCATCTAATCAATCGTGTTTAGAATGTACTTTATTCAATAAATTTCATAATGCAAAATGGTTAGTGTAAACAATAATATTAGATAATATTAAATAAGATCCACATTTTATTAAATGTAAAAATCAATGTAGCAATTCTTTTATGTGGTTATGTAATTCTCTTAAGTATCTGTCAAAATCTTGCTAGCATAGTAGATGGAATGAAAATAATTGTCCTTCCTTTGTCTAAAAATTGTATATACTCTATGATGTCCTCTATTAAATCATCAAAATGACCATCATATACCTTTAAAACACAATAGGTGTGTTACATAACCTAAAGGACATCCTTGTATAAACAAATGTACCATATGGAAACTTGATTGTTATTTTTCCTAGTCCTCTGTGACTATAGGAATTTGAAAATAGTAAAAGGAAGGGAAAAATGATCTTTTGAGTGGCATCATTCAACTTGTTCTTCTCATTAAGTACCATAGTTAACCCACCTTTCTTTGGAATAACTTATACATGGCTTACTCAATAACTATCAAAAGTAGGGTAAATAACATATATTAAGAAGTTTAATTACCTCAGCTTTGACAACTTCTTGCATATTTATATTAGGCCTTCTTATAGGGTTGCATAATAAGTTTCAAATCATCCTTCATTAAAATCTTATGAGTGCAAATAGAGGGGCTAATTCCTCTAATATTTGAAAATTTCCAAGCTATCATCCTTTTATACTCTTTAAATACTTAACTTTTCTTTTTGTTTCACCTTTAATTTTGATGTTATAGTTACTATTAGCTTTAAGTCCTTTTCCAAACATGTGTACCCGAGATGATCCAGTAACTTCTTTAGTTCCAAAATAGGTGGTTCTCCAATGGAGGGTTTCAACCTCTTCTCATTACTCTTGCTAATCACCTCAAACTCTTTTTTTTTTCACTATAACTTCATTAACCTTAAGATAGGCTATTTGATCAACTCTCACGAGGTCAAATTTTTTCTCCTCCTTAGCTTGAACAAGGCATAATTTTAGCTATTTGTCATGTATACTTTTCTAAATAGAATATGAAATTGCATCATCAATAGGATCAAGAAAATAGTAAGTTTCATCTTGTTCAAAAGAATGTTACATAGTATTTTTAGATATTTTAAATGTTACCTCTTAATCCCTAACCATAAGCACCAATATGCCATCATTAAAATCAATTATAACTCTAACTATAGCTAAAAAAGGTTTGCCTACAATCAAAAGTACCTTAATATCCTTATCTATGTCCAATATCACAAAATCAACTAGAAAAGTAAAATTATGTACATTAACCTTTACATTCTTAGTAATGCCTTTAGGATTTTAACTGACCTACTGAGGGTTTTAACTGACCTATCTGCTAATTGAATTCTTATTCTAGTTGCTTTAGGCTTTTCTAACCCTAATTTCTTAACTAATTTATAGGATATTACGTTAATATTTTCTCATAAATAAGACAAATCTTTCTCAATAAAAAAAACTACCATTTAAATAGGGAATAATAGAACTCCTTAGATCCTTAAGCTTTTTGGGTAGTTTATTTTGTAAAATGGTATAACACTCATCGCTTAATATCATAGTATATAAATCCTACAACTTGCTCTTATTTAAAAGTAGCTTCTTTTAAAAGCTAGTATATTTGGACATATGTGAAAGAGCTTAACAAAAGGTAAGTTACTGCGAAGTTGTTTAAAAAGTTCAAGAAATTTACCAAACTACTCTTCCATACGATCATTCTTTAACTTTGCTAGGTATACAGTGGTACATTTTAACTCCTTCATAATTTGAGGTTGCTTAACATCTTTCTGCTTCTCTTTATTCTTTTCAACAACTTTCTCTTCCCTACCTTGTTTATCTTCTACTTTCAATTCTTTACCACTTCTAAGGAAGCTGCCTTTATATTCTCTTTTGGATTTGTTTTAGTATTGTTAGGCAAGCCTCCTTATGGTGTCTCTGAAACTAACTTAGCAAGTTGTCTAATTTGTTTCTCCTAATTATGAATAGAATCCTCTTAATTTCTTAATAAAGTTTTAACAGCTTAAAAATGAGCTTCAGTTGTTTGAATAAATTTTTCCATAATATTTTTTAAGTTAGGCTTCTTCTTTTAAAGTGGATTGTGCTATTTAAATCTTAATATATGGTTTTGAATTTTTTGTCCCTGAGTTCACTAAGAAAAATTTAGATAGTTCATCCAACCTGCATTGTATAAGTTGTTGTATGGATTATTATAGGGGGATGAGGTGCATTGCCCATATAATCAACATGTTTAAGTAGTTGTTATAGCCTTAAAAACTGGACATTCTTAGCCTATATGCCTTTCCCCACTCACATCATATTGCATCACTTGAGCTAGTTTTTGTTTAACTAATAGGCCATCAATCTTTTTACTAGCTTTATCCTAAATTACCAGAGCTGTAGCTACATCAACATTATAAACACTAGCTAACTTACTAGGCTTTGCTAGAGTGGAATGCGAATGATAGTTATTAATAATTATCTCCTTAATTAATTTATGGGTTGCCTCTGGCATCTTATTATTTAAAGTACCTCTATTTTTTATGTTTATCATCTTCCTGATTGATGAGTTCAGATAGTTATAGAATGTATAAGCCTGTAACCATATAGGAAGTTCATGATGTGGGCATCTCCTTAATAAGTTAAATGTTTCCTGTGTATCATATAATGTTTCTGAGTCAATTTGAGTATAGGATGAGATATCATTCCTTATCTCGATAGTTTTTACTGGTGGAAGTACTTCATTAAAAAACATTTAGCCTTCTTGTCCTATGTAATGATAAATCCTTTAGGAAGAGAATTTAATCGTTTTTTAGCATGGTTTCTCAATAAAAATGGAAACAATCTCAATTTGATTGCATCGTCAATGGCTCTATTAATCTTAAATGTATCTTAGATCTCTAGAAATTTTGCTATATAAGCATTCAGGTCCTCATCTTACAACCCATCAAACTGAACAAACTTTGGACCATTTGAATAAGATTTAGTTTGATCTCAAAATTGTTAGTTATAACAACTTGCTTGACAAAACTGGATTCTATTCCAAATGTTGATGGTCTCATATATTCAAATATGGTCCTTCGTAGTTCTAGCATAATTATTGGTTGCCCGATTTCAAACTCTCACTCTAGCTCTTTTTGCCTCTGTCTAAGTCTTGTTTTAAGATTTTTGAAGAGTATTTCTCTAATTTTTAAGATCTTTTTCAACAAACTCAGGTGGATTGTTTTGGGTCATAAATGAGACGAACCCCTGAAATAGCAATAAAATAAAGAGAATTCAATAATTAAAATAAAAAATAAATGCAAAATAATGGCTAGATTAATAGAAAGTAAGTGTTCATAATATGCTAGTCCTCAATAATAGTGCCAAAAACTTGATATTTGATTTCCTACCTTATAGATCTTTCTAGAAAATTGCACTTATCACTCTTAAAGTATAAGTTGTGGAGTACCTAATGTCGATCCTATAGAGACTAAGAGTACTAATATTAACCCCTTTTTTATTATCTAACTGCCAAATTATAACAATGGTGATTAATCAAAATCAAAATTAAAGCAATAAAATAAAACAAATTAACACATTTGACTAACTAGAATAAAGATTAAATGAAGAAAAGTAGTGGTACCTAAATAGTATGACTCCTTAGGGCTTCTCATATAAATAATTCTTCATGCATTAACTTAACTAAAGTTCATTGAACCATGAAAATTCCTCAATTATGTTAATCTCTTTCTTAAGATTATTAATAACTAATCTGAGGTTGATTAATGAAATCTATTTCTAATTAAAACCCATATAATTGTAGTAACTGATTTATGAATTCCTCTATTAGGTTT
>JANQBM010000002.1:14234129-14245666 GCA_025594535.1 Erythroxylum domingense | reverse complement strand
ATTAAATTGTGTATTAAATTTTTTTCTTAAGTTTTTGTTCGGGAATAATTTATTTTTAATGTCTATGCTCATTCTACAATCCTACCACGTAAATTTTTCGGGGTCGACCTTTATTGAAATTTCTTATGATCTACCTCTAATTTTATTTGGAGGTAGGTTAAATGAGTTTGTTTTGTTTTAAGTTTGACCTGGTGAGGAATTCCTCTCTCGTGGGACACGTGTTCAGATGTCATGTAGGACATCGAGCCCGTGACTCGCCCGGGTGGGGTTCCAGCAGAATCCATCAGCACACCTCAAATTCTTCAAACACGTCCACGTAAATTGGAATTTAGAAATAATAAAGAACACGTGCAAGTATAAGAGTACGTACTAGGCCATATTCTTACTCTCCATCTTTATAACTTGGTTAAAAACACATCTAAATCGCTGTAAACTTGCCTAATTTCATCCCTTTTATCCAAATAAATTAATTACAACCTAAAAATGAAATAAGTAAAAAAACAATAAAAATACTCAACAAAAAACAAGTAAAAGTCACTTATAAAACTAAAAATATGAATGATTAAGCAATTATCAATTATAAATTAAAAATGTTAAAAATTGAAAAATTGAAACAACTTGTTCATTGGAAAGAACAAGTTCTTTGGTTAGTAACGATTTGATTTTTTTGTTATCTCAGCATAAGACTACAAATAAGTAAACATATTGTCTTATACTAGTTTACTGATGAGTAAAGGTCAAATTTATAAGGAATAATATAATTATTAATTCTAACTTTACTATTACTATTTAATAATCAGGTAATTTGTTAGATTAAAACTTGTACTAAATTAAACTAACAAGATTGAAATAGTATTTAGACAAATCAAAAAAGCAATTGATAAGAAATTAGATGATGATAACATTTAGAATAATATGCTTTCCCCAAGTGTTGTCTTGTATCTTTATTAAATAATTTAGAGATTTTATAATTGACCAACGAAATCTCCTAATGCAATGAAATGTCACTTTCCAGTATACATCTACATGTCCTTTAAATGATTAATTGATATTAATATTTGATTAACATATATAAGAACACTTTAATATATATGAAATCCTATAAAAAGTCTCCTTAATACCAAAAGTATCATGTAAGTCTATGTTTAGTGCCCCTCCATTCAATATTTAATATTGTTTCCTAGCTCATTTTACACATAGGTTCTTCTGATAACATCCATATGTAAATTTAGATCAATTTTAAACTTCCATTTATATCTAACCAACATTAAGAACAACATCCATATTTCTCAATCATAAAATTCTTTATTGTAAAAACCTAAATCAACGTAGATAAAAAAAATTGATCAGGGTTCCATCTATCTAGATATAAAATAAACTAGCCACTAATCATCTTCAAAATAAATAAATAAATAAATAAATCATTGCAAGATATGCCTAAATGATGATCTCAATTTTTTTATTTGATTTACTTTTTTAAACAATTCTTGATCTTTGGTCTTGTTGAAAACCACTTCAAGATGTGTATTCTAATGTTATTTCTCCTTAGAAGTCTCCAATACTAATTATAAGATAAAAAAATCAAACCAAACTAAACTCTTCATACATTTTTAGGGTTTTCACATCTTTTGAAAAGACTTGTTCAATCGTGTCCCCAATTGTTTTCTCCACAATCATTTAAAGAATGTAACATGGACTTTGGGTGCCCATATTTAACAATATTTCTTCTTATTATGTAACATAAAGTCTCACTCAATTATATAAAATGCGGTGTCTTGTTAACCACAATTTCAATATAGAAATACATTGAAACACAATTATGTTGAACCTTTTATCCATTTGTTTTTGTCTAGCGTGGAACACGCTTTAACATATTTCGTACCTTTTTTAGCCAATATTCGACTTTCTTAATGATTTTCCTTATAAACTCCTCAAATATTTAGCTAAACCTCATTCCTCAAGCAAAATTTTCATAATTACCTAAAGCAAAAAATAAAACAAAAAATTATTTGAATGAAAATATAATGAAATAATAAATAAAATATATATACATTTTATGCACTATAAATATTCACACATTAAAATTTTTTCTTATCCTCAAACAAATCAATCTCATAATTATCAATCTAAACAAACTTCAATTCCATAAAATTTCAATAACTCAATTAAAATGAATAAGAATGATCATTATTCATTTAATCACCTCATTTATTAATAATTAGGTAATCAAAATATTAGAATAAATTGTAATTCAACTTAATTAACCAAACAATCTTTTGAATGTTAACTGTAATCAAACAATTTAACTGTATATATAAATTGAATATAAAATGACTAAAAAGCATAAACCAATAAGTACTTAATGATACACAAACTCACATAATTACGTTTTACTTTTATGGAGAATGAGAAGCTTGTTTAAAATATTATCATAACCTTTATATGTGATAATAAACACCTTACGATGAATACCTCTAGTTACTCAATCAAGTCACACTTTCATATATCTAATATTAGTACTCATAATTTTGACTCATCTTAGACCAAAATAAACATAATAGAATTTATTAATGGTCACACACACACACACACACACACACACACACACACACACACACACACACATGACATAAATTCATAATCAAAATATAATACTCAACCATTTAGCTAAAATCACCAAGTAATTTAACTTCCTATGAATCACCTTAATTCCCTTAACTTTCATTCCTTAATTCTCTAGAATTATAGATTACTAAAATAATTACAATTGAAACTACTTTACTTGAATCAACTCAGACACAAAATAACCCCTTACCTAAAGTAAAAACCATATGTTATCCTCAATAGATGAATGATAAGAATAAAAATAAATAAATACTATGTAAAGGTATAGATAGAGGAAGAAATTAAGAATAAGAAAGCTTCTTCGAGCTCTTTATTAATGTTTTTAACTTACGTCAATAAGATATATCAAAAAGTAATAGGTACTTGTATAAAAAATAATAAAAAATAATGAAATGCAAAAGATACCTAAAACAAAAATAAATAGAAGATATTAGATAAAGAGATAATAACATAACTAAAAATTTAAAATACGTTTTGAAGTACAAAGGAAAGAATAAAAATAAAATACAATAAATGAAATAACAAAGAGCTAAATCAATGCTCCACCATCGGTTGAAATGGTGGAAAAGGCATTGGTGGCATTAAAAATCCAACATGTTGAAAAGAAATAGCTAAGTTCTCCTCTAACCTATCCAATTATTTCATATGCATGTTAAAGCTCTCATGAAGTCTCCATAGCATATGATTTTATTGAAATTGTTAGTTCTCCACTTTATAAATGGTCCTACCAATTCTCTTCCATATTAATTATTGTGGCATTAGATTAACATCCTTAGTTTTTAACACTCTTGCCTCTTGTGGCTTAGTAGCTAGTGGTGGCTACTCTTTTCTCTTATCTACCTTCTCAGATCTTGCCATTGGAACATTACCTCCTTACTCTCTACCCTCATGATCGATTACAACATATACTTCTCCAACCTTCTTCACTAATTCCATCTACCTCATCGCTTGTAACTTAAGGAATGGTATTAAACACACTATAGCCATTATAGGGAGGTTAGTGAATACTTATAGGCTATTAGTGAGGCTAAGTGAGGTATGAGCCTCTAGATATTGCTCCTTCTTTCTTATTGACACATGCTTCAAATATCTTGTAAAACTATATCTAAAGTTACATTAACAATGCTCCACTATGCATTATAAATGAAATGAATCATTAATGGTCACCACCTTTGTACTTTCCCTTATACTAACAATAGTATAATCAATAGCCTAGTGAAAGTAATGTAAGAAAGACAAAGTGATGTTCATGATTTCTATTATCATCTTCCTTCTGGATTTAATTATTATTTTCCAATCTATTGGATTGTTTATACTTAAACATGGACAACACTTTATGTGTAAAATATGCATCTTCTATCATTCCAAAACAGTTAGTATCATTTTTTTGAACCTTAACCCGAAACCTATCTCTACTAAAGCATGCCTATCCACATTTCTATTTAGTTCAAAAGGTTGGTTTCTAAAGATTCTAGATAAACTTTCATTGTTGAAACACAAGGTGTTCACCTTGAGATTGTTATAGGGATTGATATTGTAAAACACCCTTTTTCCTTACCATTTCCTCCCCTTTGATTGACTTGCTATCTTACTGATTTTGCTTTAATTTTGGTGTCTATAATTGACAAGAATCAATACAAATCAATGCTACCTTCAAAATACTTAAATTTTTGTAGTAAGGGCCCTAACTTGTAAAATATGAAATCTATAAGAAGAAAAATGGAGTAATCTTAATTTAAATGTGATAGGTGTATCAAAATTAGTGTTTAATTTATTCTATGAGAGATTTTAAACATAAGAGTGCGAGAGAATTAAGAGAGAGTTGAGTTAAATTGAAGAAATTTATGTTTTAGGTCTATTACACACAACATAGGTTTAAACATTTACTAAATACAAGATAAGATAGGGACTTGTCCCAAACCATGTCCTCTTGGGACTTTAGTTGCTCAATAGGAAATAAAAACATGCTTTTGTCTTATATTGTGTTTCTCTTGGAAAGAAAATATATAAAATGATATATTAGCCACAGTCTAGGACATAAGCATGTCCCAGTTTGTGTATCATTATAATTAAAATCAATCTTAGTTTTAAGCTTATATACGGAGACAAAGTTGTTTCGTTGGGCTTGGATAGTCCAAATTGGGATACAATCTGAAATATGCATGTGTTCTAGGCTGTGTACTGTAATAAACTAAAATTTTGACCCTTTTCTTCACTATAAGTTATCCCATGTTTCTTATTTGCAAAATTTTTCAATCTTTCCTTAACTTCTACTTACAACAATACATAAAACAACTACAAAATTTTTAAAAAATTTAAGTTAGTTATAGCTTAAAGAAGCCTAAATATGCATGACCCTAATAAAATAAATGGTCAACACTAAATTCAAAATCCAAAAGAAATGTTATTAATTAAAAGCAACTACAATTTGGAGTTCTTAAAACTCGATAGGTTACCTCCTAACAAGTTCTTATTTATATTCATTTAGTTAGACTTCTTATTTAGTACAAATGATAATTTAAGGCAATAAACTCATTACCCTCTTTTATACGAGTTGTGTAGGTGTCATACAAAAGCCTTACTCTATTAGCTAATGAACCTTCTCTTAATTATACCTTCTTTTGCGTCCCTTATGACATTTGTTCATCTTTAACTTATAGCTATCTTCCTTGGAGGGTGTAAAGGTCCAATGCACCTTCCTTGATAAATTTCTAGAAAGGACAATAAGATACTAATAGAAATCATCTTGATAAAGAGAGAGATATTTATAATTTGAAATATGAAAGATGTTATTATCTCCTTCAGCTTCTTTCTTTTCCTTTAACTTCATCGATTCCTTTCCACTTGTTTTAGTGATAGCCACTAACCGCTCTTTTGGGTTCATCTTAGCCTTACTCAAAATAGAGCCACTAACCGCTCTTTTGGGTTCATCTTAGCCTTACTCAAAATAGATTCATACCACTTGATTTTAAGAAACTAGATAACTATTTGATTTAAAATTCTAAGTTCTTTTAAGTCACCAATTAATCTACCTTCGACATTAATCTTTTAAACTATAGAGAAGATGTATGAGCTAACTTCTCAATAGCTAACTCTAAATTTGATTTACCATCTTTCTAAACTTAAGGTTTTTACAAGAATCTATGAGGGTTACTTGGTCATAAATGTGCACTGTTTGCTTAGTTGCTCTAACAAAACTTTGGATGTATTATATATGGCTCATATATAGGGGCGTCTAATTTTAGAGTATTTTTGAAAGAATGCGTGTGTTTCTTGGAATTATTTGAGTAAATAAGGTCTTATGTTAGTGCATTACCTTCTCTAAAGTAAAGAGGTAAAGACACGAGCATATTAGTTCGATAGATGATTTTTGTAAAAAGGACATGACCTAGGACATAGAGGTGTCAGAGCTTATATCTATACACAAATGGATATATTAAATTACATAAACTAGGATACAGATGCACTAAAGCCCATATTTATATGTAAATAAAATAGTAAGTTACACAATTGTGTCTAGGATGTGTTTAGGATAGGCTGTCTTATTTGAAAAAATGTTATTTTGGTAGATTTCAAACTTTAGAACGATTTTAGGGCTTATTATATTCATGTTTAAATTAACTAGGGATTGGTACAAGGTAATATATGTATAAATATGCCAGTTAGAATTTACCTATCAATATACTTGTTGTAAACCTAGATATGTAAGAGATATCTATAATCTTTATTAAAATACTTAACTGAATACTAAAATCAACTACTTTTAGCTCCTAAGGATATAGGCATACAAAATAGGTCAAACCTCAATGGAATTTTCTTGTGTTCTTACTTTTTTCGTCCATCCTACTTTATTTTTATTATACATTATTTCTTAATAAGTGGTATTAAAGCATAATTGATGAAAATGACTTTAATTATAAGGTTTGAAGTGGGGAAGTTCAATGAAACTAATAATTTTACTATGGCAATAGAGAGTAAAGGAATCGTTGGCATACTAAGTTATATTGAAGGGGATACAAAAGAACAAGCTAGAAGATGCGGATGCACTCGATTGGAGCAGTTATAGGCATATAGTTATTTACCTCATCATAGATATTGCATCCCTTTTGGAGATATGGAAAAGGTTGGACTGAGATTATATAGGTTGGAGATATAAAAGTAAATATATTTCTATAACATATAAATTTGTCTAATTAATGACTTACTAAGGCTTCTAGTGACCATTAAAAACCAGGATAAAGCGATGAATATGCTTTGTTCTTTACCTATTTTTATGAACATTTAGTGACTATCCTCATATTGGGCAAGGAGACCATTGATGTGGAAGACATAATTATCATACAATTAGATCATAACCAATAAAGACATAACACTAGTAAAATATCTCAAGGTGAAGGTTGTATGTAAGGGCAAATTAGGATTATAAGAAGAAGCAAAAGAAAAATGACTCATCTAATGAAGTTATAGGTAAAAATTTAAGGGTAAAAAGTTAGTTTATTGCTAAAAATGTGGGCAAACTAGATATATATAAAGAAATTGTCTAAAAAAGAAATGGGGAGATTGATGAAAACTAATGATTCATCAAATTCTGTTAATATAGTGTATAGAAATGACTCATATTACAGCAATAAAGACTTACTTTATGTTTTAACTAGTCAAGTTTAGGACTTAAATACTAGATACATAATGATACCAAATAAGGATAAGTTTGTATTATCTACATTAGAAAACTTTGGTATTATCAAGTTGGAGGATGATAAAGCTTTCAAAAATTTTAGGGCATGGCAAGTTAAGATTAAGATGTTTGAGGGAATTGTTAAAACATTGAGCGATGCTCCATTTATATCATATTTGAGGAAGAACTTCATCTCTTTAGACACCTTATATGTGAATGATTTTAGATATAAAACTAACAACGAAAACATTAAGTTGGTAAATGGTGAAATAATAATAATGAAAGGGTTATAACTAACGAGAAGCATCTACAAATTGATAAAGAGCATAGTTTTAGGTAGAGAAGTGGCAACAGTAGAGTTAAAAGAAGATAGTAATGCGTTATGACATACGTGGTTATGTCATCTCAGCGTGTAAGAGTTGACAAACTTAATAACAGATGCTTATTGAAAGATGTCAAACATTATAAGCTAGAGTTCTACAAGTTTTGTGCATTTGAAAATTGTATATAGTAATCATTAAAGATACAGTGCTTGAAAATTAGCATATGATAGGGCAAACATATGGAGAAGACGTGTTCAAGTTAGTAGAGAGTAGTAATAGTTCAAAGATAGTACAAGTGAAACTAGAAGAACCAAAAGCATATGCTAAAAGGACCAAAAGTTTTAGTTCAAGAGATAATATGATGGAAAAAAGCAATATTGCAATATAACTATGAAAGGAGTGAGATGTACCATCAGACTATCAAATTGATATGGTTGGAAACATTCAATATTTTGTGCTCTTACCATTAGACATGGAAATCTAACTACCTTTAAGGAGACTACGGATAGTAAAGGTAAGGATAGATGGATGAGTGCTTTAGCGAAAGATGTGGGGTGTCATAAGATCAAGGAATTGATTGCATCTGATTAAATCTTATTAGAGAAAGATCAAACTTCAGAGAATGCAATTGACATGTTAATCAAATCGGTTACCATTGAAAAGTTTAAACATTGCTTGAACTTAATTGATGTCTCGAGGCTTTAGACATGACTACAACAAACCAATGTAGAGTATATTCGTTAAGGCTTGTAGTATATGTAAATGTGTCTAACCAAATAGTTAATGAATTGCTAAGGCTTGTAGTGATCATTACAAATGAAGATAAAACAACAAATATGCTTTGTTCTTTACCTATTTTTATGAACATCTAATGACTATTTTCATATTGGGCAAGGAGACAATTGATGTGGAAGACATCACTATTACACTATTGCATTATAACTAGCAAAGAGAGAACACTAGTAAAAGCTCTCAAGGCGAAGGTTTTATTTTAGGGGAAATTAGGATTATAAGAAAAAGCAAAAGAAAGATGACCTGTCTAATAAAGTCATAGGTCAAAATCTAATAAAAAGGCAGTTTGTTGCTAAAAATGTGAGCAAAATAGAGATATACATAGAAATTTTCCAAAAAAGAAAGAGAAGAGTGATGAAAGGAAAACTAATGATTCACCAAAGTCTGTTAATATAGTGTAGAGCAAGGACTCATATTACAGCAATAGAGTCATGCTTTAAGTTTTAACTAGTCAACTTTAAGACTCATAGATATGAGATACATAATGATCACATCATATGATACAAAATAAGGATCAGTTTGTATTATACAAATCAGAAAACTTTATTATTATCTAGTTGGAGGATGATAAAGATTACAAAATTTTTAAAGAAGGACAAGTTAAGATTAAAATGTTTGATGGAATTGTTAAAACATTGAGTGATGTTTGATACGTATCCAATTTGAGGAAGAACTTGATCTCTTTAGACACCTTATAGGTGAATGATTTTAGATATAAAATTGATAGAGATAATATTAAGGTTGCAAATGGTGCAATAATAATGATGAAATGGTTATGACTAATGAGAAACATGTACAAATTGATAAAGAGCACAGTTGTAGGTAGAGAGGCTACAACGGTAGAGTCAAAAGAAAAGAGTAATGCATTATGACATATGTGATTATGTCATCTCAGTAAGTGAGAGATGACAAAACTTTGTAAAAGGTGCTTATTAAAAGATGTCAAACATTAGAAGATAGAGTTCTGAAAGTTTTTTACTTTGTAAAATGTATATACTAACCTTCAAAGATGTAATGCTTAATGAGTAACATATATTAGGGAAAACATATGGAGAAGATGTGTTAAAATTAGTAAAGAGTAGTAGTTGTTCAAAGATAGTACAAGTGAAATTAAAACAACCAAAAGTGTGTGCTAAAGGGACAAAAATTTTGGTTAAAGATATAGAAGAATAATATGAGGCAAAAAGAAATATTGCAATATAACCATGAATTGAGTGAGATGTACCAGCAGGCTATCAAATTGATATGGTTGGAAAGATTCGATCTCATATGCTCTTACCATTAGACATGGATATCTAACTACCTTTTGAGGAGACTATAGATAGTAAGGAGAAGGATAGATGGATGAGTGCTTTAGTGAAAGATGTGGGGTTTCATAAGATCAAGGAATTGATTGCATCTGATCAAATCTTATTAGAGAAGGATCACACTTTAGAGAATGAAACTGACATGTTAATAACTTCAATTGCCATATAGAAGTTTAAACATTGCTTAAACTTGATTAATGTCTTAAGGCTTTAGACATAACGACAACAAACCAATGTAGAGTATATTTGTTGAGGCGAAGATTGTTGTATATGAATTATAGACATAAGCATGAAGTCTTTTAGTATTTATAAAAGAATACATGTGTTTCTTGAATTCTTTGGATGAATATAGCCTAACATACCATCACGTGTCAAAGTATGTTCTTTTATGAAATACAGAGGTAAAGATATAAGCTAGAACATGAGTGTGGTCAGAGGAAATTTTTTAAATATATAACCATAAGGGCATGTCAGAGCCCTTATCTATATACAAACATATATATGAGTTACATAACTTAAGACATGAATATTTTTGACCTTGCATCCATATGCAAACAGAAATAGTAAGTTACATGATTATGTCCATGCTTTCTTGTTTGGAAACACATTTTTGATGGATTTTAAAATTTAGAAGGATTCTTCTAGACCTTATCATATTTATGTTTAAATTAGGTTAGGCTTGGTAAAAGGTAAGATGTGTAGGAATATACCAACTAGAGTATTATACTTATTGTAAACTACCTAGTTCTATAAAACAGAAAATTTGTAGTATTTATTAAGATATTTAATTAAATAGTAAAATAAGTACCTTTTGGCTTATGAATATATAAGCACACCAAAATTGGTCAAACTTTATTAAAATATTTTTATGTTCTTGTTATTTTCTTTCATGCTACTTTATTTTTGCTACACATTATTTTTTAATAAGATGTTTTTGCCACCCTAGACTGTATGTGTTTTTATAGGTTATCTCTTTATCATTGGTAATTCTCTAAGTAGTCCACATGGTTTGTTGAATTGGCGAAGAGATTATCAACTTCACATTCACTATCGTTATGACATCCCTATATAAATCATAATATAATTCTTGATTTAGTCGTACTATTCTACTCAAGTTATCAATATTCCTTATGAGTGCCTCTACTTAAGTTGTCCATGTTATGAATGCATCAACATTGTGCATACCAAATTATCTTTGTGCCCTTATTTTGCTTTATTTTCATTGGTAATTGTTCATCGTCATCTCTTTGATCAAGTCTAAAGAATTTTTAAGAGTCTTGTTATTCAATCCCCTAGTTACTACATTAATAGTCTACTTTGTTACATGGTCCATAATATTATAGAAATTTTAAACTTGTAACTATGATGGTAATCTATGGTATGGACATCTCCTGAGTTGATCTTTATGTCTATCTTGTAATTAGTATAATGTCTCATTATTGAGTTGTTTATAGGCAAAGATATCATTTCTCAACTTCACAATCTTAGTCAATGGAAAATACTTGGCCAAGAATTTCTTCATTAAATTATTCCATATGATGATTAAAGTTGTAGGTAGTGACTTCAACCACCACTTTACTTGATCCTTTATTGCAAATGGAAACAACCTTAGCCTTATAACATTAAACAACAACAACACTCAGTAGAAATCTCGCTAACACATAGGGTCTGGGGAGGCCTAGTAGTATGCAACCTTACCCCTAATTAATAGAGATAATGTTTCCAAATGACCCATATGAAAAATAAATAATAATAATAATAATAATAATAATAATAATAATAATAATAATAATAATAATAATAATAATAATAATA
>JANQBM010000002.1:14135149-14151444 GCA_025594535.1 Erythroxylum domingense | reverse complement strand
CGTAAAGACTTAAACCTAGTTGTTGGTTCCTATATAAGGTATATCTTGGCCATAAGAGAGGTACGCATAATCACAACTCTAGTTTTCTCTGCTTTCGTGCAGTCCCTCCTTCACCAAAAAACTAACTTGAGCGTCGGAGAGGCCTATCGGGAAACAATCCCCGACGTGCCTTCTTTGTTTTGCAGGAATTTTCAAGCCATAATTTTCACCTTCAACAATTGACTCCATAGATCCAAACGGCAACGTCCAGTCTCGTCAGAATCCGACAGAACCAAAGTCCTATGGTACTTCTCTATTTTGGTCTCCTCCTTTTAGTTCCTAGTTGCCCACTCGAGCTCTCTTACATTGTTCTCTCAGCTTAAGTCTTTCTTTTTCATGTTGGGTTTCAAGTACGAGGATTTGTAAAATGTTTTTCCCTTAAGTTTTTTTATTAAAAATTAAATTGGATTAATAAATAACAGTGGAGGGCGGCAAGTCGTTTGGAGAGTGTATAAAAACTAACCATACAGCAGGAGACAGCCAAAAACGACGACACTGTGTGACAATTACAAGCCAAAAGGTTTGGACGACAGCGTAGCAACAATAAACAACTAGACTTCAGGCCAGAATGAACGACAGCGTAGCGAGGCTTCACTTGACGTTTTGTATCACCTTTGATACGTTAGCGTTTTGCAAAAGGGTAAAAGACTTCCAGAGGCGTGACGAGGCTTCAATTCATCCCCATTTAGGGCTGGGAGAACAGAGACTTCCAGAGGCGATGACTTCTCCATTCTTAACCATGAAGCCAAAGGTAAGAGGTTTCTATATGTCTCTTCTTACTCAAGCTTCCATTAAATGTTGTTCCATGTCTGGTAGGTCAAGATTTTTGCTTGAGGATCTCAAGGGAGAGCTACATGCAAATCTGGTTCAGTCCAGGTAGGATTTAAGACTCCAATCTTCTTCTTGTTAAGCATGTTCTATTTCCCAACATATAAGCTGTTCCTTGACACTTTGTAAAATTGTTTCTATCAATACATGCTGGGAAATTTTATTGTTTTGGAACTCCGTTGATTCCTCTCTATCCATATCTCTTGTGCTGTTATGGCTAGAATGAGCACCTTCCGCTTCCAGATTCCCTTTAAGTTATGTGACATTTATGTTTCATTTTACTAATTTTCTCCAATTTTGACTTCACTCTTGTATACATTTATTTTATCATTTCTTTACTGGGCCATGTCCCTCGACTCTTGCATTTTTAAATTACGGATTTTCTTGTGCAGAAGAAGCAAAGACAAGGAGAATGTGGTTGCCTAGTGACTCGGGGGACTTGTCATCAGAGATGGAGGTGGATTCTTACAGACATCTTTTCCCTTTGCACTTTTACGAAAAACATCTCTCACCCTCCATCCGTCCTGATTCCAGGCCACTTGGCAAAGCAAGAGATACTAACTTAGCCCTTGGTGTGTTAAAACCCTTATTTTGTTTGTTGATTTTGAACTTCTATAACTTACCGTAGACATATTTAAATTCTTTTCTAATTTTTATAGGGACTGTTGGATCTGTTGATGGTTCAGCTTTGGTAAAAATTGGTTCAACTGTTAGTGTTTGACCTATCTCTCTTTTCCATGCATACGCACACACACAAACATGTTTATATAAGCACAAAGTATCCTCAATCGTGTCCTATCATATATATTTTGTGTTGGTTTATGAAACAAATCTAAATTTTTTTTATTCACTTCTGCAGACCATGCTGGCTGCTATGAAGATGGAAGTCATTACCCCCACGGAGTCACCAAATGAGGGCTCTATAGGTCAATTATCATCTTTATTTTATTTCCATTTATTACTTATATATACATATGTGTTGTCTTTGTGCAAAATTATTATATTTTAACACATGAATCTTGCTATTTTCAGCTATATAGTTTCACATGCCTCCAATTTGTTCTCCGATAGTTAGGCCTGGTAGGCCTGCTGAGGCAGCACCAGTTCTGTTGAAGCAATTATCATATACAATATTAAGGCAAGTGAAGGTTTTCTTTTGATAATTGTAGTTGTTCAAAAATTCTTTTCCAATGTGATGCTTTCTTGGACTTTTGACATATGCTCTTTGATTGCTCTATTTGTGAATGACACTGATTAGGTTTTTGTACTTTTCCCTTACTTCTAGAAACATGTTTGTTTTAAATCAGATGCATATATTGACATACTCATTTGGGGTAGTTTCGCATGAAAGGTGTTTTGTTCCAATTTTTAAGAATTAGATTGGACATCATACCAGTAAGAGAGAGGTTCAAGGTTCAACTGATAATAAACAGTTATTAAACTAGTGATTAAAATGAAGAAATGATACTGAAAAATTATCTAAAATCAATATTGAAATTGAAAGTAATACAAATAGTTTAAAATAAACCCAATTTGTTTTGCGCATAACCAAGACATACAATTCAAGGCGTACTATATTCTTGGATATCCAGGAATAAGAAATATCTCTAGAATAGTTGGTGCCTTGAAGGAATAAGCGAGTACCACAAAATAACATATCAATTAATTGCATTCCTAATATTTTAAATCAACCACTTTACTTCTTCCTTGGGATGTTGCAGTCTGTAAAGCGAATGAGTGATCAGTTTGATAGATTTTAAGTTCTGAATAATCACTATTTGCTTCATTCTTCGTAATTTTTCTAAGGCCCAACCATAAACTTTCTATGGGTCTCATTGCTTTCCTACTTTTGACTTTGCCTTCTGGTAGTAAGGATTTGGAAATTTCTAGAAAGATGGTGAAGAGTTAAATGGGAGGTGGGAGTAGAATAGATGTAACTCTAAATATCTCTCTTTGTAATACCATAAAGCCAACTAAAAGAAGGAGAAGAGAGCAAGAGCGGGCAAAGCAACCAAAGATACTCTAAGATGAAAGCGAAAAGGATGCTACAAGTTTAAAGTAAAAGTTAAAATTACATAGTGAATTAGGACGGTCACAGGATAAAAATTAACCAGCTGGTTAACTTGTAAATACTTATTTTGAGCCATTGCAGGATGTTTATTTGACAGTTGCTTTATGCTATAATTTTTGTAAAATCTCATAGCTGCATGAAAACGAAGTACATATCAACAAGGAAAACAAACCTTGCTACTTGTGAGAAAAAGTTACCTAGTTGCCTGCTGTTTGAAGAACTATGTTTGAAATTATTGCTCTCAGATCTTGAAGTTGTGGCCACTGTTTGTGAGGCTACATTTACAATGAGAGCAGATTATGGACCTAAAATTGTTAGCCTTTGTCTTGTTTAAGGTTTTGCTTGCTCTTTCTTAAGTTCCTTAGTTCCTTAATGCGACAAAAGCTCCTTGAGTTACAGCATTTCAAAACCGTAATTCATTGTTCTAGTGTTTCATTTGTTCGTTATTATGTACTCTAGTTGGGGTATATCCATGATGGTAGGAGATCTGACTGTTGTGATAAATTTTGATTGATCACTTCTTTTCCTTTTAGTTGGTTTCCTTCAATTGAAATTGCTGAGCTAATGTGCAGATGACTTCTGATGCATTAATAAGTAGAAGCGTTGCTTAAGTACATTTTTTTAAACAGAATTTCATTATAAGCATACCGCTTAACTAAGTCATTGAAATCTCACGTCTTCTTCTTATTCCTCTTTTGTTGAACAATTTTTATTCAAGATGGTGCCTTCCCATCCTTGTTTGGCTTCTGTTTTATAACAACTACTTATGTTTGTTAACACAGTTCTGGGATGATTAATTTGCTTATACTTAGATAGTAGTTAATAAATTAATTTTTATATAATTAATAGTTATTATAATATAATCGATTACTTATATATAATATATATATGATAATGTTATCATACATATTTGGGCTGAAATAACGAATAATAATTATTAAGTAGTCAATATTAATATTTGGTGGATATATTACTATATTAATAATTGTTGTTAATTATTATATAGTTTATATGATTGAAAATTTTGTCATCCTATTATTTCAATATACTTAAATAATAGTTAATGAATTATTTTTGATATGATTAATAGTTATTATAATATAATCAATTAATTATATTAAAAGTTTGTTGCAGCTACGAGACTTGATTTATCCTCTTATTAAAAGTAGATTCGGGAATGGAGAGGATACAAGTTTCTGGTTTGATAATTGGAATGAATTCAGCTCACTATGGTTGCGGGCTGATTTAATAGTATTTACAAATCGGATCTTTAAGGAAGCAACGGTGGCATGGATAGTTCGGGAGAGGGCACGGTTGAATAGTTCCAAGTTTGGCTAAATACTTGACTAGTATGAATGGTGTGCAATGTCGAAATGAGACGGACAAGCGAATTTGGGCAGCAAATCAACGTGGGGAATTTACGACCAAATCGGCACACGATATAGGGAGAGAGCTACATGAAGAGGTACCATGGGCTGATTTGGTATGGAAACATGTATTAAGTCCCAAATCTGCTTTTTTCTTTTGGTTGGCTATTAAAAATAGATTGAGAACTAAGGAGTGATGATTTGGTAGCTATGATCCCTTTTGTGTGTTGTGTAAACATGTCAATAAGAGTAGAAATCACTTGTTTTTTGAATGTGAATATACCAAAGTGGTGTGGAGCAGAATTTTGCATATGGTAGGGATCTTAAATTTCTCCTATGAATGGAATGAAGTGTTGAATGATGTTATACGATATTCCAGACCTGGGAGGCGAGATGGTCTCATCATCAAGACCTTGTTTCAGATGGTGATATATAACAGACGCTTATTTAAGTGGAACAACACAAGTATGAGCTTGCTGCTAGTATAGTTAACTTGATTAGAGAGTTAATCATAGTGAATGGGAAGCAGGACAACATTATACTGGAACTTAGAATGATCTGGTTTATTTAGATGATTTATGTGGTTTGGGTGGAATGTTTGTAGTAGTATAGTTGTGGCTATAGTATTTTCGTAATTATCCTTGTAAAACGATTGTATATTCTAGTTTTCAGCTTTGGTAATATATTTCTTTTAATTTTCAAAAAACTATTTAAATTATAGGATGAAAAAATATTTATTAAATATGAAAAAATATTTATTAAAAAAAACATCCCACTGAATGAAGAACATAAAATAAATCACTCCTGTGAGTTAAGTCATAGGCATGAGCAAGAATAAGAATAAAAAAAGAAAAAAAAGAAATCACGCGTGCCTTAGAGAGGAATACATATTGGGAAAAAAAAGGGAAAAAAAACCATTTGATCATTTGGATGAATGGGATGGATTTCGTATTCGTCCATCCCGTTCGCACTTAGTATATATATATTAAGTATATATATATTCCATCTCGTTCATCCTTAGTATATATATAGTTATTATACGAAATCCATCCTATTCATGCATTTAATTTGACGGTTACATTCCCCTCTGGTCATCCCTGTTAATTAAATGGTCACAGTCGTTACTTATGCTCCGCTGCATTCCGTGACTCATCCACAAAATACGTCTGCTTTTTAGCGTTCATTGACTCATCCACGAAGGACGCCTGCGTTTTAGCTTCATATATGCTCACGTGTGTGACATCTTAGGTCACACCCGTGAGACATTCTTAAATTTATGATCTCTTCTATTTAGCTAACTAATATGTATTACAACTGTAAGTCAATTCTACAAAAGCTAAAAACAAATTATCAGAATCAAAGTTGAAAATTTTATTTTAATATAATTTAATATAAATGCTTCTCTCACGGGTGTGACATCTTAAGTCACACCCGTGAGACATATTTCGTGACATACTTAAGTCACACTTGTGAGACATATTTTTACAATAATAAATAATGGCTCTCATGGGTGTGACGTACTTAAGTCACACCTGTGAGAAGCATTGATATTAAAATTTATCAACTTTTTTTTACTTTCCTTATTTACAACAATCTTAAGTGAGAAGCATTTATATTAAAATTTTCAACTTTTATTTTTTACTTCCCTTATCTACAACGATCATATTATAATTTTGTTTTTAGTATTAAAATTTTCAACTTTTATTGTTTACTTTCCCTATTTACAGCAATCGTCTTATAATTTTGTTTTTAGCTATTATATAATTGACTTACACTTATAATGCATATTATAATACATATTACTTAGCTAAACAAAAGTTTATTTAAAATATATCTGAAGGTGTCACCTAAGATTTCATGCCCGTGAGTATATATGAAATTCATGCTTAGTGGACAATAGGAAGAGAAGCCATCTATAAAACGTTGTCGTAGGAGTCACGGTTGTGACCATTTAAGTCACAAGCGTGACAGGCATGTGGAAGAATACAGCTTCGGAAGAATAGAGGCTGTTGATGAAATGGACGAATGGGATAAATTTCGCATTTTTCTCCTGTTCATGTAATGTCAATAAATCACCATTTTTGTTTCTTAAACCTACTACTTTGAAGGATTAACAAGATGCTTGATAAAATTCCAAAATCTTCAAAAACTCCGAGAAGTTCTAACTCTCAAGCACCCACGTACATCATCTTGAAGGTGGTTTGGGTTAGGTTTTTCTTGAGACAAACCCAAACATCAAAATCAAAAAATCAATCACGTATCTCTTCATTTCCTGCACTTTCCTTCATTTTTTTGCATTTTGTTCATCCTTTTCTTTTCTTTTTCTCTATCTAACATTTCTAATTTGATTCTACTCTCATTTCGACTTCCATTTAACTAAAATCATTCATAGACAACTCCAAAATCTAGATTAAAACTCAAACATCAAAATCAGAAATGCTGGAAATGAGATGCGTGATTGATTTTCAGGTTTTGATGTTTAGGTTTATGGTTTTTTAATTTGTTTAAGAGTGTGTTGAGTTGAAATAAGAGTCGAAAATGAAGTGAAAATAAGGGAAAATAGAGATAGAAATGGAAGAATTAAGAAAAGAGAGGAGGAAGAAAGTTGCAGAGTTTCGGAAGATGAAGAAGAAGCACGATCGTGACTTTGGGAGAGAAATTGGGGAAGCACGATCGTGGTTTGGGAGAGAAATTGGGGAAGCACGATCGTGACTTTTTGCGGGCAATAGAAATCTCATGATCGTGCTGGAGCATGATCGTGACATTTCTAAATCCGCTTCGACTTTGAAATTTGGAGACTCTCACGGGTGTGACTTACATATTTTTGCAATAATAAATAATGGCTCTCACGAGTGTGACATACTTAAGTCACACCCATGAGAAGCATTGATATTAAAATTTATCAACTTTTTTGTTCTTTCCTTATTTACAACAATCTTAATTGAGAAGCATTTATATTAAAATTTTCAACTTTTATTTTTTACTTCCCTTATCTACATCGATCATATTATAATTTTGTTTTTAGTATTAAAATTTCAACTTTTATTTTTTACTTTCCTTATTTACAACAATCATCTTATAATTTTGTTTTTAGCTGTTTTCTCACGGGTGTGACATACTTAAGTCACACCCGTGAGAAGCATTGATATTAAAATTTATCAACTTTTTTTTTTTTACTTTCCTTATTGACAACAATCTTAAGTGAAGCATTTATATTAAAATATTATCTTTTACTTCCCTTATCTGCAACGATCATATTATAATTTTATATTTAGCATTAAAATTTTCTAACTTTTATTTATTGCTTTCCTTATTTACAACAATCATCTTATAATTTTGCTTTTAGCTGTTCTCTCACGGATGTGACATATTAAGTCACACCCGTGAGAAGCATTTATATTAAAATTTATCAACTTTTTTTTTACTTTCCTTATTGACAACAATCTTAAGTAGGAAGCATTTATATTAAAATATTACATATTAAGTCACACCCGTGAGAAGCATTTATATTAAAATTTATCAACTTTTTTTTTACTTTCCTTATTGACAACAATCTTAAGTAGGAAGCATTTATATTAAAATATTATTTTTTACTTCCCTTATTTACAATGATCATATTATAATTTTGTTTTTAGCATTAAAATTTTCTAACTTTTATTTATCACTTTCCTTATTTACAACAATCATCTAATAATTTTGTTTTTAGCTGTTATATAATTGACTTACACTTATAATACATATTACTTAGCTAAACAAAAGATGATTTAAAATTTATCTGAACGTGTCACCTAAGATTTCATGTCCGTGAGTATATATGAAGTTCATGCTTAGTGGACAGTTGAAAGAGAAGCCATCTTTAAAACGAATAACTATTAATAATAACTGAATCAATTAATTATATTCTAATAACTATTTATTACATCGAAATTAATTATTATTATTATTTTCATTTTTTTGACATACCTGTGACTTTGAATTATATATATATATATATATATATATATATATATGACAATGTTAAATATATATCTTCACGGGTGTGCCATGTTAATTCACGATATATGTATATAATAGTCAACACTCAGATTCTTTTTGAGTTTCCTCTTAGATTTACTCAAGCATTCAAAAATTACATAGATAGATTTGCCAAGAATAAAAAAATATACATCAAGGTATGGAGTAGCTATCTTATATTCAAAGCATAAGATATGGTCAAAGATGCAAATATTGTTCTATCCCGAATAACATTTATCACCATTGGAATCAGTAATGGAACATATCCTCTCATTGATACACCCCCTAATCATACAATTGATTGGGATTTGATTAATCAATTTAATCTTAATTGTCTGGAAGGAGTTTATATGCAAGCACTACGGATTGATACAGAATCCATGATACGGGTCAATTACAAAGGATATAATCTGTTGATGGTCTTCGCCTATAAACAAACCATACAGCTTGATACAATATAATTGGTCAAACAATTTTTGAATCCTTTCAATCATCTTGATGGCATTTTTACAGACCTTAATTCGATATGGAAGGAGGCTATTTGTAAACAAATGCAAAGTCATAAAGGTCATCAATGCAATTATTGCGCTTCTATGTCACAAAGCACCAGACAAGAGATTAAGTCACTTGAAGCAATAATTGAGGAATAAAACAAGGAATCTACTTTATTTAAAGTTGATATAATGTAGACCATTAATGGTCCAGAAAGCAGAAGAATCTGCTTTCACTTTGTAAATTATTAAGCTACTTTTCCTATTTACTTTTTTAAAGTTGTTTGCCGGCTAGATTGTAGGCCACTCAGTCTATTATTATTTTTGTCGTTTTTAGCATCAGATGTTTATATAATATAATCTCCTCAGCCTTTCAAGATACAACTAAATAAACTTCTCTTTCTTCATACTCTTTTTCTCTCCCGATTGCTATTAGCCTACAGATTAGCGTCAAAGCTTCAAGAGAAACAAAACAGGTATGAAGTTAAGATTAGTAGGTTGTCATATATATTCATCTCTGCAATCTATTTTTATCTTAATCAAAAATGTTATTTGAAAAACGCAATTCAAGAAACATATGAGAGAGAAGACAAGTTAGATCAATTACTCATTATGTATCATGCACAAAATAAACAAGCTCATAATAGTATGGATGTAAGAAGATACAAATGAATGTATGAAACTGCTACTTTGATTCAAATGACCAACACTTTGAAACAAGTCACCCAAGATTCTAGGAAGTTTTATAGAAAACCTATTTCAAAATTTATAGATTAAACTTTGAATGTACTGTTTTCTGTATTTTCTTTCCTCTCAATAAAAGATTTCCAGTTACTATGCATTATTTTGATCTCAAAAATCATTTAAAATCTCAAATTACAGCTGATAGAAAAACTGCATAAAATTATGAATATTGGATTAACAAAATAAAACTAAAATTAGAAAAAGCCAAAGCACTTAATAATCAGGCAAAAATAATTCAAATTCATCAAAATCTCTTAATAATGAAACATGTTCAATATCATAATAGAAAAAATTTACAAAATGATTTAAAAGAAATTTCTAAACTAATTTGTTAAATGGAAAACCAATACATTAGACAAATGGGTGAAGGGATTTATATGATAGAATTTGACGGACCCAGAAATAAAATTACAGAACTAAAAAGAAATTTAGATAGTTATATTAATATGATCCATGAAGGTATAACATATGATCCCAATAATATTACAAATTTAAAAGAATGCGAACGAAAAATTGAACTCATTATTCATATTATAGAAAAATTAAAACAATTTATTGTTCGAGATAATCATTAATTCATATGTTAAAATATATTACTTACTTGTATTATTATCTTACCTTGTTTTCAATTAATTGATTATTTTTTGGCATGTTATACATATGGATTTACTCCTCTTATGTTTCAATATATTTTAGACCAAGTATTTAATCCTAATATAGATTATAATAAAAATTTAGAATAATATGTCTATTCATTATTATCATTGTTTTATCTGACAACAATCTAATTATTGTATTTGTCAACAATTAGAAAAACAGATAGAAGACATAGAATATATGAAACATCGACATTTTATACAAGTTCAGTATTGGACAAATCAATATAATTATCTTAGAAAAATAATAACCAATCTTACAACTCTACAACCAATATAGAAGAATTAAATTTAGAAAAACAACTTCATCACTTTTATACACAACAATTAAATTATTATAATAATCTACTCACTGATCATAAAATAATAAGCCCTTTGCATAACAATGACTGAACCAATAAAAACTCAAAATATCTTAGATGTAGATAATATAGAATTACATGAAGCTTCAGGAACTTTTCATATTGATACACTTTTATCTAACGATAAAATAAAACAAATAGCTAAAACACAATTAAATTTAAAGGATGGACAGGACATTCATAAAACCTCAATATTCAATAAACTTATCAATCATCAAAATATTATTTATTTTGGTAAAATTATTCATGAAACTCCTATTAGAATAGATCAATGTAATGGACATATTCGTATAAATCTTATTAATCAAGAACAAATTTCTAAACATTGGCAAAAGATTTCTACAGATAAACGAGTTAAAATAGGATATATACATCTTTCAACTATTTAGATATTATTAAAATCTACTTTTCAAGAAGGAATTGATTCACCAATAAGAATGGCTATTTTAGATGAAAGAATGACAGATTTAAACATTCAAATTATTGGAATAATGAATGGAAATTTAACTTATGGTAAAATAAAATTTAATACTCGATTAAAATTAAGATTACCTTTAAAATCAAAAGATTTGGAAGATACTATCACCATTGCATATAAATTTTACAATGAAAATTTAATGACAACAGGCTAATATCTTTTTTCTATTACTTATCAAATTAGTTATGTTCTTACCAATTCTCATCATAGTGTCGAATTTAAAAATATATATTGATCAACTATTTAATGACGTCGCAAAAGTAGGAACACATTTTAAAACAAAATTAAGAACTTTACCTACCATTCAATATCCCATTAATTATAGACATTCTTTTTCAAAAACTACACCTTCATTGTTCAATTCACCTTCGTTATTAAGACCTCAATCTTTACGAATAGAAAGACCTCTTCAAACAATCAAAATGAAGAATAGATTCTCTTCAAAATCACCATCGTACATTCTTCTTTAGATACTTCATGAAACATAGATTCTCTTCAAAATCAAATTGATGATTTAACCATCTATTTAAAACAAACATTATGAGTATTAGTCAAGAAATACATGATATAAAAAGAATAATATTTACAATTAGAATACCAAATGATCGAGTTATTACAAAAACAAAACACTCTATTAGAATTAATTACGGAATTAATAAATGAGAGCAAATCACAAAAACAAAAATTACAAGTGCTAGAAGAAAAGCTACAAGTGGTATCAGAGCTTAAACCAAAATTACCTACAATAATCATAAGACCATGGAAAACTCAAATCTAGAAGATTCTTCAACTCTTAATATTGAATCATTAGAAACAGTAGAACAAAATATACATAATCAATTAAAAGACATTACACAATTAATGCACAAAACCCTTAACTACTTTTACTTGTCCACCTCAAAATTATTCTCAATGGAATGCTTTAACATTTAGATTAAAACAAGTACCAAATATTTATCAAAAGTTTATGGACAATAATCTTGAAAGATTAGAAGAATTTACTTTTATTTATATTGATGATATTATCATTTATTTAAATAAAAACAAATTAGACCATTTAAAGAAAGTTAAGAGAGTTTTTCAAAGATGTAGTGAGAAAGGATTAATTTTAAGTAAAAAAAAGCCAGAATTGCACAACAAAATATAGAATACTTAAGAATTGAATTTCATAATGGATATTTGAAATTGCAACCTAATATTTTAGAAAAAATACAAAATTTTCCTGATCAGCTAACAAACAGAACTCAAGTACAATAATTTTTAAACATTTTAAATTATATCAAAGTTCCTTCGAGATTTGGCAAAAAAAAGAAAATTTTTACAGCTCAAATGCAGTACAAAAAAACAACGAACTTGGGATGATGCATATATCAAAAGCAATGAGAAAACTCAAAGCTTTATGCAAGCATTTCCCTTCTCTATATAACTATCTTCCTCGTGATGCACTAACAGTTCAAATTCATGCAAGCATTAATATATAGGCAGGTTGCCTTCTGGCAAAATCCGCTAATCAAAAGAAATATCATTTATGCAAATATATAAATGGTACTTTTACTCCTACAAAATGCAGATATCTTATGCACGAAAAAGAAACGCTAGCTTGTCTCCAAATATTGAGAAAGTGGCGTATAAATCTATTACCTGTCACATTTACAGTTCAAACAGACTCAAAATATCTATGTGAATTTTTCAGATATAATATTCGAGCCAATTATAATCAAGGAAGACTGATTCAATGGCAGCTCGAGTTCAATCAATATCAATTTGACCTACATTATATAAAATCTTCTGACAATTTTCTTGCAAATATACTAACCAGGGAATGGAAGCAGCTATAACCAATTTGGAAGATGCACTAGCTCAAAAAGAACTTCAACTAATTAATCAGCAGCAACTAATTGGAACTATCACTAGAGATATCAATCAGTTGAAAACTACTATTCAAGTTTTAAAGCAAAACCTCAAGTTAGAACCAAGCACTCCAGATACAAGTCAACCTACACCTACTCCAAACACATCTATTCATATACCTATTACCCCTCAACAAATAACCCAAATACAAAAAATTTCAAATATACCTAAAAAAAAAAAGCCAATAAAGCAAAAACAAAAACTTGTTATTTACAATGGTCCCATTGCTGAAATTTATGATGCTTGGCACAAAGCAGCTATACATATAATTAGACATGCAGACATAGTACATAAAAGTTTTGCAACAAAATTAGAAGCAGAAAAATCTTTAACTGAATATAAGCAACAATACCCAGCTTTACGACCACAATATACTCGGGTATTAAAATCACCACTTCCTTCTCCATCCAGTACGAAAATGCATATGTTAGGAAAACCAGTAAATTTAGACAGAATCAATGTCATACCATCCAAGACCATCCAGATTGAAGCAAAAAGACTGACATCGAAAATGTTCCTTGAATATTTCAAAAATATTAATGCATGGACTGAAGATTGCAAAATTTTTCATTATTATCCACAAAATAGAGGCAGATTTGGACCGAAGGCAATAGTTTTACCCGAAGCAGATCTACTGACTACATATTTACTCTTTCAAAGTGGGTTAATAGATACATTGTATGTAATCAACACTCAGATTCTTTCTGAGTTTCCTCTTGAATTTACTCAAGCAATCAAAAATTACAAAGAAAGATTTGTCAAGGATCGAGAAATATACATCAAGGTATGAAGCAGCTATCTTATATTCAAAGCACAAGATACGGTCAAATATGCAAATATTGTTCTATCTTGAATAGCATTTATCACCATTGAAATTAGTAATGGAACATATTCTCTCATTGATACACCCCCTAATCATACAATTGATTGGGATTTGATTAATTAATTTAATCTTAACTGTTTGGAAGGAGTTTATATGCAAGCACTACGAATTGATACGGAATCTATGATACGGGTTAATTATAAAGGATATAATATGTTGATGTTCTCCGCCTATAAACAAACCATGCAGCCTGATACAATACAATTGGTCAAACAATTTTTGAGTCCTTTCAATCATCTTGATGACATCTTTACAGACCTTAATCTGATATGGAAGGAGGCTATTTGTATACAAATGCAAGGTCATAAAGATCATCAATGCAATTATTGCCCATCTATGTCACAAAGTACCAGACAAAAGACCGAATCACTTGAAGCAATAATCGAGGAATAAAGCAGGGAATCTACTTTATTCAAGGTTTATATAATGTAAACCATTAATGGTCCAGTAAGCAAAAGAATCTGCTTTCACTTTGTAAATTATTAAGCTACTTTTCCTATTTACTTTTTTAAAGTTGTGTGTCGGCCAAATTATAGGTCACTCAGTCTATTATTGTTTTTGTCCTTTTTAGCATCAGATGTCTATATAATGTAATCTCCTCAGCCTTTTAAGACAATTAAATAAACTTCTCTTTCTTCATACTCTCTCTCTCTCCCGATTGCTATTAGCCTACAGATTGGCGTCAAAGCTTCAAAGAAAACAAAACAGGTATGAAGTTAAGATTAGTAGGTTGTCATATATATTCATCACTGCAATCTCTGCAATTTATTTTTCCAGTTATTTCAATCAAAAATGTTATTTGAAAAACGCAATTCAAGAAACATCTGAAAGAGAAGACAAGTTAGATCAATTACTCATTATATATCATGCACAAAATAAACAAGCTCATAATAGTATGGATGCAAAAAGATACAAACGAATGTATGAAACTGCTACTTTGATTCAAATGACCAACACTTTGAAACAAGTCACTCAAGATTCTATGAAGTTTTATAGAAAACTTATTTCAAAACTTATAGATTAAACTTTAAATAACGCAGGATCATCAACCTACTTTGAAAGAGTAAATATTTAATTAGAAGAGGAATTAGAAAGGCAAGAAAAACAGTTTAGGAAAAACCTATCAACCTAAGAAAACTGAAGGAAATATAATCCAAGTACTAAGAAATTTAGAAAAGAAACAACAGAAAGTGGAGGAGTTGATTGAAAAATTATATAAACAACTTGTTTGATGTCCTGGTTAGCAGCATCTCAGGATGAAGATTATATAGAAGCTTTGAAAGCAACTGAATTATTAGGAGTGCTAGCAGAAGGATTCAAAAGAATTGAAGAAGGAATTTCAATAGCAAAAGTTGCTCCTTTTATTATAAAACAGAATAATATTTTGATTTACCTGTTAATCAAAATATTACAGAAAGTAGAAAGATTGGAATCTCGAATACCCAAAAAGGAAGTTATATCAGAAGACAACAAATTAAAAGAAATTCTTGAGCAATTAAATCAAGGAATAAACAGAATAAAGATATCAGAAAAAAGGTGAAACAACACCACCAGTTGTTACAAGAAAAATATATTATTATCAAAATCCTCAAGAAATTTTTGACAAAGAAAAAATTAAGTTGGTTAGATCTAAATCAAAATGAGTAGATTATTTACTCTAACAGAGCCAAGGCAAAGTACAGAATTAAATAGAGGATTAATTCCTGTAAGAAATTCAGAAAATAATCAGTTGATCCCAACTACAGAAGATCAGATTCGTGATTACAGAAGATGGCAACAAGCTATTACAAATGCGTCTCAAAGAATTCCATTCATGAAAAGAAAGAATAAAAATAGACTTAGAGCTCTAGAAATGGACCTAAATCCAGAGGAACAACTAAGATTGTCCAATAGACAAAGAGCAAATATAGTACCCGATGAAGTACTATATACTACAAATTGGTCTGAACCTAGTTATAAGGTATATCAACATTATTCTAAAGAAAGAAGATTGGTTATTAATCCTGATGATCAAGAAGAAATGAAATTAATTACAGAAAATTCTTATAGAAAATTACAACAGGAAGGATTACAACACATTCACTTAGGAATGGTAATGATAAGAATTCATGCATTACACAGAAAACAAGCTGGTTATAAGGGATACCAGATGGGATAATGCTAGAGGAATCCTTGGTCAAATAGAAATAGATTTGGCAAATGGAACAGAACTAGCATACTTTTTGCCTGATCAAATGATGTCGATACAAGATTTCTATAACCACATAGAAATATTGGTAAAAACAATGGGCTATGAGACATGGATAGGTGGTGAGTCAAATTTACTGATAACAAGGTCAATAGTTGCAAGACTCACAAATACTAGTTATGCAGTATTTAGATATAATGTAACAGATCTTGTGGAATATCTGGCAAGTCATGGAGTAAAAGCAATTCCAAGAAAGGCATACT
>JANQBM010000002.1:14109602-14120954 GCA_025594535.1 Erythroxylum domingense | reverse complement strand
TAGAATGTGGCCATGTCTCCGCCGATTCTCATAGCGAGCGCCTGAGCTCCAACTGCTTTCCCATCTGGCTTCGGTGCGGAATTCTGAAACCAAATGAATCCCAGAAAATGAAATGGTGCATATCGGAGCCACAGAAACAAAATTTGTGTGATACAAGTACCTCGATAATGAGATTGGCGGCTGTGAAGAAAGGAGCGTCCACTTGCAGTGTGGCGCTATAAACGGTGCCATACTTGGCAGCCGTACCATCAAACGTCAACGTTGGCACGTTGTCTGGAGCTCCATAAAACGTGACAAAACGCTTACTGTTTTCAACTGTGACTTTCTCTTTGTAAACACCAGGACCAATGTCTATGATCACACGTTGTGCGTTACCTGGTGGAACACTGTTCACGGCCTCCATCACGGTCTTGAATTCTCCACTACCATCTTGTCTGACCTTTACGATTTTCGGAGTTGCTTCCGCTGCTTGAAGAGTATCGTTAAGGCCTTGACGTTCGGGCAATGGCTTGATGTTGTCATTGAACCAAGTTGCTACTTGTGCTGCGTCGGCAGGTATTGGTGCTGCATCGTCGGACCTAACTCCGGTGGCTGCGACAAGAATGGCAGCTAAAAAGAAAGGAATCGGGTGAGTCATAGGGATCTTTCCAGCCATTTTTGGTGTGAAAGTTGTATGCCAATGAAGTGAATGGTTTTTCCGGTGAAGCTTGGCTGCAATTTATATGCCAAGCTAAGACTTAAAATGTGGGGGACATGGGAGATTTCCTCGCACTATCTTACGTATGAAATGGATGTGAATAGTTGGGAAGCCTAATAATGTGTTCAATGTCAAGCTGAAAATGTTTATGGACAAAATCAACTCGACCTATTTTTCACCTCTGGTTGGAATCCATATCCATCTCCTAAACAAATGGAGACCATGAACAATACTGCCAAGTAAGTGTACAGCACTTCAAATTAAAGTACATAACCATCATTTTAGTGACCTTTGTGACAATTATAGTCCATACTAATTAAACTACTCTTACATATCATAAATTATTTTTTAGTATATAAAGGCAAGACAGTTAAATATTAATCATATGATAGTTACGAGAGCCATTAAAATATGACTCTTAATATGCAAAAAATAAGTATATATTTGCTTAAATATTTTACTTGATTTAAAGATAAACTGATATTTTTAATTAGTTTTATTTTTTTCAATTTTATCCAAAAATAGTAGGCAATTCCAAGTAAATAATAAGAAGAAATGTGAGAACCTTTCACCTTCTTGCTATAGTAATGTCCAAACGTTCAGTTACTAATTTTATGGTAACTTTTACTGTGCTCGATGGAAGCACATTCACATAGGTTTTTTCTCTAATTTTGGCCCCCCAAAGCTTTTGTTCTCTTTTGTTAACATACACCATGGTATTTACGAATTGAGAGCTTAGAAGAATTCTAAAAACGTAACTCTTCAAGGACAAACAACAATAGTAGGAGGTAATTTTGTTTTCTTCCACATTTATTTTATTTACTTATTCTAATGTCTATTATTGTTGAATATGTGTTAGAATGTGCTTACATTTAGTATCAGAGCAAAGTTAGCCTTTGTCTTGTTGAAGTTTTTGGAGAATTTCAATTTCTGGAAAATTTTCTACATTTGAAAACTTTCGATTTAGAGTTGTTTTCGGATTTTTTCTTTAGATTAAAGGAAAAAATCTTCAACTAAGTGTTTTAGAAGCATTTCTACATTTAAAAAATGCATTTTTGTGGTATTTTTTGGTTTGATTTTGTGGAACATCCGATGGGTCGTGACTTGGGTAGGTTTGACCCGATTGGAGGTTGAAGAAGACCTATACGAATTAAACTACGTCGTTTTGTATGTGTTTTGAAATCCAAATTAGATGCTGGATTGCATCATTTTATCTGTTGGTGTTAATTGCGTCTTTTTATGTGGTTTTCTCTGCTTTGTTAACAATCAGATATATCTTTAGCTATGTTGTGTGTTTTGTTTTAATAAAAACAACATATGCTGTGACTGGGCTCGAACTAGTGCCCTCATGGGAGGGCATGGTGAGCCTCAGCATCAGAACTGATGACTTATGTATGTATATATTATATTTGAATAACTGTTAATCATGCTACATATTATTCCGAGGCTATTATATCTATATTTTGCCTTGTGAATAACATCATGGATAAAAAATTTTAGTAATTAATTATTAAGGCTTAGCCACAACAACCCTAATTATATATTTATGTAATTAATCATATAAAGTTAAGAGACTTTTAATTGTAATTAATTATTTTAGCATAATAAATTTAATCCCACAAGAATTTTTATTATATTTGAATAATTAATTAAGATGAAATATCAAATTATTTTTCTAATTTACCCACATGTATTAGAAATTGGTGTATAATTTGATAGTTTTATCATATAGTTTAACATAAATCTATTTGAATTAAAAATGTAACCCACAGGCAATTTTTATGTCATTTGATTTATGTCTTTTAAGATATGTTTTACGTTGGTAATACATGTATATAGTTTGTTAGCCTCAATTTATTGGTAAATAGCATGTATGTTTAATTTATGCAGTAATTCAAACTGTTAGTTTCTCTGATACGAGTTGAAAAAATTCTTGAACTAAACGGTGAAAACTATAAGATTTGGAAGGAGAGAATTCTTCTTTATCTAGGGTAGATGGACATTGATTATGTTATCCGAAAAGACGAACCACCTAAGGTAACAGAGGCCAGTACTACAGCTGAAATGGAGTATTATGAACGTTGGGAGAAATATAATCACCTAATTGTGATGTTCAGTAAAATAAAAATTTCTACTGCCATTCGTGATTCCATAGAACAACATGATAATGTTCGTGCTCTATTGAAGGTTGTTAATGAACAGTTCAAAACTTCAGACAAAACATTTGCAAGCACCCTAATTATGAAATTTTCATCTATAAGACTCACCGATGCCCGAGGTGTGCGTGAGCATATCATGAAGATGAGGGACATTGAGGCTCAGTTAAAGAAACTAAAGATGTCTGATTCTTTCTTTGTGCATTACATTTTGAACACCCTTCCACTACCATACGGATCCTTTAAAATCTCTCATAATACATATAAGGATAGGTGGTCAATAAATGAATTAATGACCATATGTGTCCAAGAGGAAGGGAGATTATCGATGGAACAAGGAGAGAGTTCGCTTAGTGCACATATGGTTGTTCAAGGAAAGAAGTAAAATCAAGCCAACTCAAAGGGAAAAGGTCAAATACCTATCCAAGTTGACATTAAGAAGGAATCCAAGTGCTTCTTTTGCAAGAACAAAGAACACATGAAAAAGGATTGTTTCAAACGTAAGGAATGGTTTTGAAAAGAAAGGTAATCTAATCTCACTAGTTTGTTTTGAATATAATATGGTTGACGTTTGTCATGACACATGGTGAATTGATTCTGGTTGTACAATCCATATTATAAATGTGTTGCAGGATTTACAAAACCTAAGGAAGCTAGTAGGAAGTGAGCAGTATATCCTATCCAAAAATAAGATATGTTCACGTGTGGAGGCTGTTGGGGATTGCAATTTAATATTTATTTTAAAACTAGAAAAGACATTTTATATTCCTAAATTCTCCAGGAAATTGATTTCAATTTCAAAATTTGTACAATTTGGATATTCCTTTCATTTTCCAAACAAATCTTTAACGTTACATTATAAATCTGAATTTGTTAGAATGGTACATTATTTTATGGTCTTTTTTGTTTTAATTTACAAGATACCTGTTACAATGCAACACATGTTCATGCTAGGACTAAATGTTGTGTCATGAATGAAAAATCCTTTGTGTTGTGGCATCAGAGATTATGGCATATCTCCATAGAAAGGATTAAAATATTGGTGACTAATTGAGTACTTAGTACCTTGGATTTTGCTAATTTTAATATTTTTGTGGACTTTATAAAGGAAAAGTAGACTAACAAATTATAAAGGTGTCAAGAGAAGTTTAGACATATTAGAAAGTATACATACGAATATTTGTAGTTCAGATATGGACTCGTATAGTTAGAAATACTTCATCTAATTTATAGATGATTGTTCACGATATATGTATCTCTACTTACTTCATAACAAGAATGAAGCACTAGATGCTTTTAAAATGTTCAAAGTAGAAGTAGAGAAATAATGCTGTAAGCAAATTAAGATCGTAAGATTTGATAGAGGTAAGGAATATTATGGTAGACATATTGAAGGTGGACAAACACCTAGTCCATTTGCTAGGTATTTTTAAGAAAATGAGATAGTAGCCCAATACACTATGCCTGGATCTCCAGACCAGAATAGTATGGTAGAAAGAAGAAACCAAACATTATTGGACTTAGTATGGAGCATGTTGAGTAGCTCCAAACTTCTTAAAGTCCTTATGGACTGAAGCTCTTAAGATGGCTATGTATATATTAAACCATAAAATTCCTGGTTTTTTGGTAACAGTAATTTTTATTGTGCTTGATGGAAGCAGTTTCATATAGGGTTTTTTTTATTTTTATTTTTTCTAATTTTGTGTTCCTAAGCTTTTGTTTTCTTCTGTTAACATACATCATCGTATTTGAGAATTGAAAGCTTAGAAGAATACCAAAAATGCAGCTCTTCAAGAACAAACAACAATAGCAGGAGGTAATTTTGTTTTCTTCCACATTTATTTTATTTGCTTACTCTAATGTATGTTATTGTTGAATATATGTTAGAATGTACTTACAAGAAATCTACTTTTTTTTAAGGAACACAATCTGAACTACACTTATGTGTCAGTTAGTATTTTAAAAAGATCAATTACAACAAATGCTATGAACTGAGTCATGATCTTATAAGTGACCATGCTCAAATCAAATAGGAAACAAAGAGATCAACGATTTGTGGTTCTAGTCATAGAAGAGGTTGTATATTTAAGATTTACGGCTTTGAGATACATCATAATAGAGGTTGTGTCTATTACCTAGAGGAGTTAACAAAGTGAAAGTCTGGACCACATTTGTGTCCTAAACTGTATCTATGAAGAATTAGGAGGAGGTGATCAAGCATGATATGGCCGCACTAGAGCTTACCATGGACTTAACCCTTAATACGAAACTTTGGCGAACTAAGATATTAGTAAGAAACTTTTGAACATTTTCTTTTGATTTTTGTAACTTTTATTAACATTAATATTTTTTGCACACTTACATATTTAGTTACTTTATATCTTTATTTTGTATTTTTCTCTTCTTTTTTCTTTTTAACTACTTGTTTATTTTATTTACTTACTTTTATCTTTTATTTATTTATCTTTTTATTTATTATAATTTTGTTTTATTATTTTATATTTATTTATTCTTTTCTTCCAACCTTTTTCACAAACTTATTTTTGTTAGCGTATCTATCGGAAATAATCTTTCTACTAACTAGGATTAAAATTATATCCTTTTGGACCTCCCTAAGGTTTATGTCTAGCGAATTCTTACTTAATTGTTGTTTTTGTTGTTGTGGTATCGTTGTTTTTATTTATAGTGTTAGGAAAGAAAAATACAACCTCTAACCAAACTTTTTTATATAAAGATAAAAGTAAAAAATAAATAAGATCACTTTTATTTTTACATATATATCAAGATTTTATGTTGAATTAATAAAAATGAAAACTAAGTACATATTTATAAAATGATAAATGAAATGATCTTTTCATTTCAGAATGATCAAAGATACATATTATCTGAAAATTTTCAACCAAATTTTAATAGATCCTTGACAATTATTAGTTAATTTTGAACATTAGTATTCATATTTACATATTATCTTAATTTTTAATAAAAATTAAAATAAAAACTTTAAGACTTATTAATTAATATTAATATTAATATTAATACTTAAGTGTAAGATAACTTTTATTTATATGAAATTTGACAACAATATCATAATTAATTAAGGTTTTGCTACGTGATGATTGAACATTTATTTGTGACGCAAAAAATTTATGAAATATTTTAATGACAATTTATTTCATAATAAGATTGAGCAATTTTTTTAGTTTAATTTAAACAATTTAGTAACCATCTTACAATATCTAATATTTTTAATAAAATCCATAATTTTAAATTATCAGTGTTTTAACATGATTTTATATTCGAATTTTCAAGGATTCAAGGTTTTGAATCTCGTATCGTATTGACCGGAAGGTACCATTCTAACCAAAAAAATAGTATAAAATTTAATTGTTTATTACCGATCATCGATGTCAGCCATATCGACCGTTTTTGTAAACTTTAAAAAATTGAAGAACTTGTTTGAATTTTTTTTAAAAATACCCCTCACCCGATAGTGTCCTTTCTGTCTTCATTATCCAACCGACCTCTCCGTCTCTAGTTAGTGTGTCACTGTGCCCAGCCTAGTCCCGCCGACCACCACTACCTTGCGAGTTACCAGCTACTGCTACCACGCGTCTCCACCGTAGATAACACATTAATTAATAAAAACATAAGATGATACAATATAAATCTCTTTTAGAGAAAGCAATGAATGTGTTCATCAAATCCTCTATTTCACTTACTTTGATCTAATTATATTTTATTAAATCTTATCTATATATTTATTTAAGATCTAAGTAAATATGAGAATGTGATGTAAGAGAACATGAAAAAATCACCATAACTGCGACCAGAGATATAATCCATAAATGTGAAAAAGGCATACGCTTGAAGAAAGGGCTGGCAACGACTGTGAGAAAATAAGGCAAGTCCCTCCTCCGTCGTTGGGAGGAACATAAAAGCAAAAAATAGAGGAACTGAAAAGTATCAATGGAGGAAATAAAAAACGAGTTCATTATTTCCTTTTTATTAATGGGACAAAAGACAACTCCGTAAAATGTCAACTCTAATCCTCTGTGCCACCACGTTACTACCATGTGCCACTTTATCCTAACCATCCACTTATGTGGGACCCACATAAATGGATGGTTAGGATGGAGTGTCACATGGTAGGAACAGCGTTGGTGGCACAGAGGATCTCATCTCATAAAATGTCGTCTACCATAAATGTCTACTTAATAAAGCTCTCTCGTAAATGTCTGCTGTCAGTCTCCTCTCTTTTATATACAAGAGTAATTTTTTAAGGTCAACACAAGATGCTAGTGGAAAGCGAGACGCAATTAGAAGTTACGTTATGTTTGGTTCCTGTCCCTGTTAATGGGGGCATAAGACAAAACATAAAAATCCTGTCTCCAACGTATGTTTGGTTACTGTCCCCATTATTTTGTCCTCCGTCTCCGAAGGACAGGGACAAGCATTTTTGCGTCTCCGAAAATCGAAGGATAGAAACGCCTGTCCCTATCTCCAGAACACAAAAGACAACAAAATCCCTCCCTCGTCCACTGCACTCTCTTCTTCGTCTCTGAATCCCCAACATTTCGCCCCCTTCTCCCTCACAAAATCAGTCCTCTCTGTCGACCCACAACTCTCCTAGCTTCTCTCTCGCACGCTGCCCTTCTTCCCCAACACGTTCATCTCTCCAGGGTCAAGTAAGTTTTTTATTTTTTGCTGGAAAAATGTCGCTCTTCCTTGCTTGACATTTCTCTTGTTGCGCAAATGATGTTGTTGAGTTTCCTTCATCTCTGCACGTTTCAAGCTTGTTGTTTTTGCTTTCGGAAAGAAGGATTTTGGTTGGGAGATTTATTAAATTTTCTCTGTTTTGATGACGCACGAATTTCAGAGGGGATTTTGAGGATAAACTGATCTGTTTTGAGGATTTGGTTGTATGCAAAATAGGTGAGAAATTTGTTAGTTGCCAGCATCTGTAGTAGTTTTACGCTTTAGGTTCCATAATGTTTATGCATTGTGCCATTGTTGTTGGATCTAAAGTTAGCTGTTCAAATTCCCTAACTAGAGAAGAAGGAAGCGTTGAAGAAGGTTAAATTGATATGGAAATTTGAACATGTTTGCATATAAATGACTCAAAAAATGATGCATAAGAGAGTTGGTTTTAAGGTTGGTCAAGTTCAAGTTATCATTCGAGAACTCTAAAACAGGTTATTGTCCAAATGAGGAGTATTATACGGTTCATTGATAAATTCATTAGTTCTACAGAAATTGTGTTTGAGCAATATTAGTTTAGTTTATGGAATTGAATTCTATCCATTCATTCCACATGGTGTTTCAAACATATGGCAATTTGATTCTTCAAAATTAAAATGCAGAATCACTTTTCATAGGTTGTAATGCTTGATACTTGCAACAGCACAAACATTTTCTGGGTTTTGGATCATCCTCTGATTGTCCTTCGAAGTGTTTAACTTGTTTGTTTGTTGCTGTTTAAGAATCCTTGGTTGCTGTTGATTGGTGAGAGGTTGCATATATCTCCAAAGATTTTCTTCTGTTGCTTTTGACAGGTATTTCCTACCAGAGCAGAGATTGGTAGGAACTTGGAAGAAAGAGAGTCACAGAGTATTCAACAACAATTATTAAAAAAATGATGTTTTTTTATCATAAAGAAAATGACAAATTTCGAATTTCAAGTTGGATTAATTAAGAAAATTTTAAACTAATTTTAAAAATATCTCATAATTTTATTTTTTAATATTTAAAATAAATTTTTATTATTTTAAATTTCTATTATTATAATTTTGAGACATTATTAATGTAAAACTAAAATTTAGAGTACAATATATTAAAGACTATTTTGTAATTTTTTTAAAAATTAGATACTATTTTATAAATTTTAAAAATTACTCGAAACGGTACCCAATATTGATCAAGTATAATATCATGCCAAAACTAAATCTAGTACCAACACCGATATGGTATTCGTAACATTGTAAATTACACTAAATTTTTCTATATTTTAATTTTTTATTTCAATCATGAAAACTATCATTTAGTCTCTTCTGTTATTATTTAAATATTATACAAATCTCCCGTTATATTTTGTTTTCTATTTGTCAATTTATCATTCTAAAATATTGCATTAAAATTAAAAATTTAATATTAATATTTTGATAAAAATAAATAAATATAAAATACAAAGATAAGAGGATAAATGATAATTTTAAAAACATGATAATTAAAAATAAGAAAATAAAATTACGAAAATAGTAATATTGAACTTAATTTTAAAATGATTGTGTTAAACAATATTTTAAATAAGAAATCGGACATCAAATTGGTCAAATGAACTGTTTAAAATTTAAAGATTCAATCGCATTAAACTATTATAAAATTGGTATATAATAATCGAGAAATAAAAATTATAAGACTAAGTAAAAATAAAATATTTCATCGAAATAAAAAGAATACAACAATGTCTATTAATATATAATGAACTAATAGTAAGTCAAATCTAATAATTTACTAAATATGAATCTAATATAAAACTTAGAATAACAGTAACAATAAAACTTGAAATTGTGTTTCTAAAAGATATCGTGTCTTATTATTGTCAAAAGTTCTAAATTTTTTAACTTTTTCTAAAGACTTATAAATTATGCTTTCATCTAAAGTATCTACGTTAACTTCTTTTATCACATTTAAATAAATTACAAATTAGTAATGTATGAAATTATTCTCTATTGTAAATTTGTAATATATTATACTTTTAATGTTAAATATGATCAAAATAAGACGTCAACTGACTATCAATAGATGCTTTTAATTAATTTGTTTTGACAAATACATTTTCATAAATTGTCTTTTCAAGTTCATTATAATCAAGATGATGTGACAGTTCTTCTTTTATCCAAAAATCAATATGGTTAAAATAATCAATATCAACTGGATCATACATTCTTTTCTTACTAAGCACTCTAAAGAGCTGACAGAAAATTAAAAAGTCAATAATGAAACTAAAATTTATGAAAAATAAATCAATTAAATACATATTCTTCATTCCCAGATTATAAGTAACGTAAACAAGATCACTGAGTCTTTGATGTTCCAAATAATTTTGTTTCTTTATATGAATACATTAAAAAACGCTCCAATTACATTCATAATATGATTTAAAAACTGTTTAACTGAATAATTTAATAGCGAGTTTTCTCAATATTAGAGCACTTTTACTAAAAAAATCTCTATCACTCATCTGTATTTTAAATCAATAGTTATGAAAAATAAAAAATATTATTAATAAGTAAATAATGAACTAAAAGTATGAAAACTTACCAGACTACAATTGTTTCATCATAAGTTCTCTCTTTATAGATATCTAGCAAAACTCTTTAAGCCTTCACAATAAAACTTAATTTCATTTTTCACCTTTGATTGCTCTTCAATAAAGAAAGTACTTTTGCATTCAGTCACATCAAATAGACTACCTTAATATCATTTATACATATGTCTCCGCTATATAAGTAATAAAGATTGTAAAAAAAAAATTGGTAAAAGGATCCTTTGAGTAATATGCTCATCTCGTCGTCAGTTAAGAATGTCTATATAAGGCTTATATACTTTTTCCTTCTCTTTAAAATGACTCACACTCTTTAATAACTTATGACTTGAAGAATGTTTATTTGTCATTAAATTTTGAAGTAGTTGTTTATGTTCATAAACACTTTTCAAAATAATAAATGTAGTTGTAAACCTAGCACTAGCAAATGCACAATCTCAACCAAATCTTCTTGCTTTCTTAACCAAGACAACAATGTAATGTAATTATATACAAAATTTGTGATTATACAATGAGCAGTGCATGAAGACCAATAAATATACTAATACTTTGATTGTGACAAGCACCTAGTTGCATTATCTGTAACAAAATGCATAACATTTTTTGGTACAAATATATATATTCATAATTGTTTTATAAGCTCTATACATACCATTATATATATATAGATACCCTAAAGATGAATTCTCATTTGAGTCAATAATCCTCAACAACCCTATAAGTAGAATGACGATTTTCACAATGATTAAGTAGACATACCAAAATTTGTTATATAGAATAATAACACTTCTTTTACTTTCATACTCTTTAATAACTTATACTTGAAGAATGTTTACTTGTCACTAAATTTTGAAGTAGTTGTTTATGTTCATAAACACTTTTCAAAATAATAAATATAGTTGTAAACCTAGCACTAGCAGATGCACAATCTCAACCAAATCTTCTTGCTTTCTTAACCAAGACAACAATGTAATGTAATTATATACAAAATTTGTGATTATACAATGAGCAGTGCAAGAAGACCAATAAATAAACTCATACTTTGATTATAGCGCCCCCATATCGCAGGATACACACCGGGATACCTGGAGGTCATTTCGGTATATATCCTACGATAAGGGTGAGCCACGTTCGATCGCTACAGTCACTTCATAAGGCATCATATCATTACTCAC
>JANQBM010000002.1:14035989-14051749 GCA_025594535.1 Erythroxylum domingense | reverse complement strand
GAGACAAGTTTAGTATGATTGAGGACATAATTAAATTGAATGATTTTGGTGTCAAGAAGGGAATGTAAAGTTGACTCGAAGTGATGTGCTATAGGGAGAAATCTAAAATTGAGTAAGAGGTTATGACTTGTGATGTCAGTGGTATTACTGAGTCATAAACTTAAGTAAAATTATACTTAAGTGAGTTCAGATAAAGGGAAGTGGGAAAGTGAATAAGAATTAGATAAGTAAGACAATAAAGAAGATTTTTCTAGAATAAAGTGTTATGTCAGAATATTCAAGGGCGTTTTTTGCAAGACACTTAAGTATAAAAGAACTTAAGCTTATAATGAAGGAAAAAATGGGAAAATCAAACATGTTGTCTTAAGTTAATAAGACAAAGAAGAGATGAGAAAATCGTAGAAGAGCCTAGAAGGAGAGAAGGAGACATCGAACAAGGAGAAAGAAGAAGGAAAGAAAAAGGAGAAAAGAAGAAGAGAGAAGAGTGTTTAGCTGAAAATTTGTAGAGGAACAAGAGAAGAGACATGTTTGAGCAAAGCTATAAGCAAGGAAATCGAGGTGGGTACATGTTTATAATAGAGTGCTAAGACAGTAAATGTTTTCTTTAAATCAAGAAAGTTTAAAAATGTTTTCAACTGTTTTCTTAAATGCTTTGATAAGGTGCTGCATGTTTGCATATGAATTACAGTTGCATATGAATTATGTTATTGCTTTATCAAAAGAGCATGAGAATATGAAAATGCATGGAAATTATTTGAGCATGAATATATGTGCTTTTGTATGGGCAAGAGAGAAATCAATTTCGTTAGTCACGTGCACGTTGACCTATAGCCTTCTCCCGGCTGCCCGTTTGTGGCCACGAGATCCTGAGAAATCGGACTCGTTTTGTTTCACGGTGTAAACTTCGGTTTCGTCGTTTCGTTCCATAGAACTCTCGATCCATTTAATGTGCATTGCATTTGGATATGTTTGACATGATGAATGCATATATGATTTGCTATATTGTGAATTTGACAAGAATTTTAAGAAAAGTGTACTTTATGAATTCAATGAAAATGTTCAATGACAAGTAAAAAGGATTTCAAAAGTTTTTGTTTATCTTTTATTATAAACTTGCTACCCACGGGTTGTCAAGCTCACCCCTTCTGTCCCCACCTACAAGTGATGAAAATGAGATGAAGTAAAGAGAATCAAGTCATCGGTTCAAGTTGCATTCTTTGTATTTTAAGCTAGACTTTGTATCAATGAGGATGTTAGTTACATTTTGAGTATTATTAGTTCCAGTATGTTATGTATTTTTGGATGTTGAGATATGGATGTATTGGGGTTAGAAATGCCTTATTGGCTTTATGAAACTCTTTTATTTATGATGGTAATGAAAAATGGATTATGTATAGGTGATGAGAGTTGAAATTAGATGTATTATACAAAAAAAAAAGGAAAGATAAGGTTGTTGTGATTGATGAAAGTTAGTTGCCTTTAATGTATTAAAGAGTATGATGTTAATGTATTATGAGATTTTCAAGTAAATGTTAAGTTAGGTTATGTGTATTCCGAATATGAGTTAGACTCCGAAAACGGGGCCTAACAGTCGTTAGTATCAGAGCAAGTAGGAGTTAAACTCCTGAAGCGAGGTCTAACACTAGGAGTTCTTTTTAGATCTTTAGTATGATTCCATATTATCTAGATTGATTCCTAATAATACTAGGAGTTTTCTTTCAGATTTATAGTATGATTATATATTATCTAGATTGTTTCCTAATAGTATTAGGAGTTTTTTCTACTATAAATAAGGGTTATAAGGTGTATTTTTTGTGATTTACTAATAAAATTTCAATCTTTTTCTTCACAAATTCGAAGTTGATTCTTTCGTGTTGGTCTTTACGCCTGTGTAACTGGTGACACCCTTGAGAGCTTTATCAACAATTGTGGTGCTTGGCTTTATCAACTGTCGTGGTGTTCTCTTGATTTTTCTCTTTAACTTTCAATATTTTCTATTCATCCAAACTAACTACTTTTGCTTTTATTCACTCAAATTCAATTCGTTTTCCTAGTTTATCCATCAGATTGGTATTCGAGCTCAATTATTAGGGTTTTCTTAAGCTTTAACGGTCCATAATTGAGCCTCTCTTACCTAAACTCAAATGGTTCAAGTTTAATTTTACAGGGTTTGGTGCGAATATGGCTACAAACACTAGATTCAACAACAACAAAACCAATGACAACAATTTTTCTCTTTTGGGGGCAATAGATTGACGATTATATCGTAAGATTGAAGGGATTCATGATCAAATTAAAGATATCAACAATCAATTGGGCTACTTGTAGATGCAAGATACTAAGTTGAAATGTTTTATGTAGGGTAGAGCCCAAAAACGATCACGTGAGATATCCAAAAGGACTTATGCGAATCCGATAAGGAGCAAGAAGAAGAAGAGGAGGAGTAAGAATCAAAAGAGGAGCAACCAAGACGTCCTAGACGTGGAGGTTACATATACAAAGATTAATTAGGAGCTTGAACTCCTCGATTTTGAAGGTAAGCGTGATCCTGAAGTTACCTTAAATTAGATTCGTAGAGTTGATTGTAAGTTTGAGTATAAAGCTTTTAGAACAAGGAAAGTTTTAATTATGTTATCCTTAAGCTAATCAACTTAACGGGAATGGTATGATGATATGCAACGTGAGGCGTTAACAAGGGGAAGAAGAGTTAAGACCTAGATTCATTTAAAACGTGAGATCAAAGCTAAATATGTTCTTGATAACTATAGGCAAGAGAATTATGTAATAGCAACAACTTTGAAACAAACTTGCTCTGTTAATGAGTATATTGATGAATTTGAAAAGTTAAAAATATTGAATCATGTAAAGGAGGATCCATATCAGAAGATGGTTTGATTTTTGGAATGATTGAGTTTGAAAGTCAAGGATAAGGTGGAATAACAACCTTATTATAACTATATTGATTTGTGTAAACTTGCTTTATATGTTGAACAATAAGTTAACAAAAACTTGTTTGGAGGTCATTTCCACAACAGAAGAATCCTATGACACCTTCTACTTCTGTCTCTTTGAGTTCTAAAGATGATTCAAGCAAGAAGAAGCAAGATTGGAAAGGAAAAGGTAGTTTGAGCATGAAAGAACTTGCTAAGGATAAGAGGTGTTGTTTTAAATGTCATGGGTATAGGCATATTCAATCTGAATGTCCTACAAACAAAATCATGACAATTCAAGAGTGTTAATAAATTGAAGCTTTGTTGAATGCTTTGTCCATAGAGGAGGGAGAAAAGGAGTTAGATACTGGAGGAGATTACGAAGGAAGAGTGGAGGATGTGGTTGAAGGTGATGAGGAAGGGCCTATTCTTATGATTCAACGTGTTTTGAAGGTTGCTCCTTCTCTAAGTGAGTCCCAACATGAAAAATTGTTCCATACGAGCCGCGAGGTGCAAGGAAGGATATGTAACGTGATCATCGATAGTGGTTTTTGTACCAATGTAGCTTCCATGGTGCTTGTGGATAAACTAAACTTGTCCACTCTCAAACACCCAAGACCTTACACAATTTGATGGCTTAATAAAGGGAGTGATTTGACGATGACAAAATAGGTACTTTTTTCCTTTGATCAAGTACTTTGTGATGTGATTTTGATGGATGCATGTCATATCTTATTAAGACGTCCATAGAAATATGATCGAAAAGCTCAACATGATGGGGTCTTTAATTGCTACAATGTTGAGAAGGATGGTAAAAGAATTTCTTTTGCACCTTTATCTCCTTCTAGAATATATGAACTAAACATGGAGCAATCAAAAAGGAAGAATATGATTATTAGGAAGAGTGGGATTATTCGAGAATTTGCTTAATCTCAAGTAGTATATATATTAGCTTCAATGGAGGTCTATGAAAATTCGGTTGATTCTTACCACTAGATCTCAAGCCTCTTGTAGATGAGTATGCTGATGTATTTCTTGATGATTTTCCTTAGGGTTTGCTTCCCATTAGAGGGATCGAGTATCAAATAGACTTGATTTTAGGCACACCTTTTCTTAATAAGCCTATATATAGCTGTAATCTAGAAGAATCGAAGGAGCTTCAATGATAAATAAATGAGCTTATAAGATGTGGATATGTGAGTGAAAGTATGTCACCATGTGTTGCACCAGCTCTTCTTGTGCCAAAGAAAGATGGTTCTTGGCAGATGTGTATTGATAGTCGTACAGTGAACAATATTACCATCAAATATTGCTTTCCTATGCCTCGTCTAGATGATATGTTCTATGAACTCCATGGTGCTCAAGTGTTTTCAAAGATAGACTTAAGGGGTGGTTAAAACTAGATTTGAATCAGAGAAGGTGATGGGTGGAAGATTGCATTCGAGACTAAGTATGGCTTGTATAAATGGTTAGCAATGCCTTTTGGTCTCACTAATGCTCTGAGCATATTCATGCGACTTATGAATGAGGTATTGCAAATTTTCCTTGGAAAATTTATCGTTGAATACTCGGATGATATTCTAGTTTATAGTAAGAGTAATAAGGAGCACATGCTGCACTTAAGAATGCCTTTTGAAGTGTTAAGAGAGGAGAAGTTATATGGGAAGATTGAGAAGTGTACTTTCATGACAAATAGCCTCATATTTCTTAGACACAATGTGTCTAAGGATGGTATTTTTGTTGATAACTGGAAAATTGATGCTATTAAATCATGTCCAACTCCTAAATCTATTAATGAAGTGTGTAGCTTTCATGAATTGGCTTTTTTTATCGAAGATTTGTGAAGAATTTTAGTTATATTATGGCACTGATTATTGAATGTATGAAGAAAGGGAAAATCAAATGGAGTGATTCTGTATAAAAGGCATTTAAATTAATTAAAGGGAAGTTATGTTCCACTCTTGTATTAGCTCTTCATGATTTTAATGAGCTCTTTGATGTAGAATGTGATGGTAGTGGAGTCATAATTAGGGTTGTACTTGTTTAAAAAAACGTCTTATTGTTTATTTTAGTGAGAAGCTTAATGGATCTAAAATGAATTACTCTACTTATAATAAAGAGTTATATATGATTGTTCAGGCTCTTAATCGTTAGAGTCATTATTTGATACCTAAGCCTTTAGTGTTACATAGTGATCATGAAGCATTAGGGCATATTAATGGGTAATATAAACTTAATCCACGTCATGCTAAATGGGTTGAGTTTCTGTAATCCTTTGTGTTCTCATCGAAGTACAAGGATGGATGCTCTAATGTCATAGCTGATGCATTGTCAAAGAGGTATTCTATGTTTGCAATACTTAATTCAAGGCTTATTAGATTTGAACTTAATTCAAGGCTTATTGGATTTGAAATCATCAAGAATTCTTATATAGGGGATAGAGACTTTACTGAATTATTTGAATTTTGCAAAAATGGTGTGCATGGCCAGTTTGTAATTCAAGATGGTTTTCTCTTTAAAGGAAATAAATTGTGTGTTCCCAAGGACTCTTTTCGTGATTGATTGATTCATGGAGCTCATAGTGGTGGTCTTGTTGGCCATTTTGGTATTTAAATGACTTATGAAATTATTCAAAAACAATTCTATTGGTCTTATATACTTGGTGATGTGCAATTTATTGTTAATCGGTGTGGAACTTGCCAAAGAGCAAATAATACTTTTCACTATGGACTTTACATACCTCTTCCTATTCCATAACTACCATAAGAGGATATTATTGTGGATTTCATTGTTGAATTACCTTGCACACAGTATGGTAAGGATGCAATTATGGTGGTTATAGATCATTTCTTAAAGGTGGCTTATTTGTTGCATGTCATAAGACTGATGATGCTTCTCATATTGCTAATTTGTATTTAAAGAGATTATTCATCTTCATAGGGTACCAAAAAGCATTGTTTTTTTAATTGAGATTCGAAGTTTTTAAGTCATTTTTGCCGACCCTGTGGAAATTAATTAGAACAAAGTTATTATTTATCACTGATCACCATCCACAAACGATAGCCAAACCGAAGTTATAAATCACACTCTTAGCACCTTGGGATTTAAAATTTTCCTATGCTGAATTTGATTATAATAGATCTCTAATATGTGATACTAGAGTTTCTCCTTTTGAAGTTGTTTATAGCACTTGCATCCCCATGAATTTACTTCCTATTTCAAAGAAAGACTTGATAAGTATAGATGCAAAGGCCAAGGTAAAGACAATAAAGAAGCTTCATGAGTAGATTCGCTCAAAGATAGAAAAGATTAGCGAGAGTTACAAGGCTTGTGTTAATCATTCTCGCAAGCAACCGAGCTTTCAACCTGGTGATCTAATTTGGATTCACCTTCGTAAGGAAAGATTTCCAAGCAAAAGTAATAATAATTTTATGCCTCATGCTGATAGACCATTCAACGTACTTGAATGAATTGCAAAGAGTGCATACAAGATTGATCTTCCAGGAGATTATGGAGTTTTTATTACATTCAATGTTGATGATTTGTCTCCTTACTTGAACGAAGAAAATTTGAGCACAAATGGTCTTTATCTCCAAGCCATTATATTTAAATTTACATGATTATTTCATGCAAGGGGGTAATGGGCTTTGGAGTTTTACAAACAATTCAATATTCAGTTGTACATGTGTGATTGCAAGTTTTGGATCTGAAACCAAGTGCAGCCTTATCTGTTGGGCCTAAAATTTTTGGAGCATACAGAGGACATGTAAAATTAGTTGTTTACTTGGACACCAAGTCTTTTGAAATTAGTTTCCTTATTCTTTCAGATCTTTAGTTTGATTCCGTATTGTCTATTATCTAAGTTGTTTTCTAATATACTAGGAGTTTTATTTTAGATCTTTAGTATGATTCCATATTATCTAGGTTGATTCCTAATAGTAGTACGAGTTTTCTTTCAGATCTTTAGTATGATTCTATATTATCTAGATTGTTTCCTAATAGAATTAGGAGTTTTTTTTCTACAATAGGGGTTATAAGGTGTAATTTTTTGTGTAAATCAGAAATAAAAGTTTTATATTTTTCTTCACAAATTCTAAATTGATTCATTCATCTTGTGTTGGTCTTTATGCCTGTGTGGCTGGTGACACCCTTGAGAGTTTTATAACAATTGTGGTGCTTGGCTTTATCAACCATTATGGTGTTCTCTTTATTTTTCCCTTCAACTTTCAATATTTTCGTTTCATTCAAACTAACAACCTTTGCTTTTATTCTCTTAAATTTAGTTGGTGTGCATAGTTTATCCATCAGAATATAATTTAATATAAGAGTAATGGAGAATTTTAACTTAGTGCTTATAGAATGTAATCGCATGATTAAAAGATGCAAGAAAATAGTACCTAGAGATTGTAAGAAAAAAAGGCATAAGAAGAACTAGAAGTAAGTGATCAAAAATGATACAACTCTACTGAAACTTATAGAGGACATGGCCCGCAATAGAAAACTTTGGCGTACTAAATAAAAGATCTCTCATAGAGAGTTCATTTACTTTTTTTAGGTCTATTAATCATTTTTTTAGCATTTCATTTTATAGTTAGCTTTAATTTTTTGACTACGTAGTACTGACCTCCTAGTTATTTAGCCGAAACAGTTTCTTACTTAGCCTAATTATTCTCATATAATGACTAGTTTAATTTATTCTTGTACTTGTCTTTCCTTGCTTATATATTTATTTACTTATTTTTATCTTTTATTGTTAATCTTTACCATGTTATATATGTACTGTAGTATTTATTGCATTATATATGTTTATATTTTTAATTATCCATTTTTATTTATATTTTTTATTATCATTATTTTTTTGAAAAATTAGAAAAAGAATATTATTATAGTTAAAATTAAATCAACGTTCCAACGAGTTCAAGGCTTTAAGACCATCATATTGTAATATGATCTAAGAACAAAAACTCCCTAAGGGAGATAGTATGACTATCTGCATAATAGACAATAGCAGAAAACAATTATAAGCACCATTGAAATTTAATCTTCATGGAAAGCTCATTTATCATTTCTATTATTTGGGATTTTGCTTTCTCTTCCTAGCAGATTTCCTTTTTGTAGATTTAGGTTGCATGCAAAAATCTTCAGAGATGTCTCGACATGGGCTACAACTAGTGGGATATCATAGTCCTCTGTTTGTTCTATATTCATTGTCTCTTGATCCTCTCTTTGTTCTATATCCCCTATCTCTTGATTCTCAGTTTTCCCAATAGTTGCAACTGGAGTCAGCATATTAGTCCACTCAATCCGACAATGCTCCAAATATTTGGAAGCAAACTCATTCGTGCTATTGTCCAGATTCTACCCATTTTCTGCACTGGAATTGTCCTGAGTTATCTTTAGCTGGGAAATATATGTGACAACTTGTTCAGTCCTTACACCAATTACTTGATTACCATTGTCTTCATCACCAGTAACTACATCCGCAACACTAATATACACACCCGCGACAACGCTAATAGTTTCATCCTTTGTATAAAAGCTATTTGTAATAACTTCAGATGTCCCGACATGCAACTGTACATATGATTCCTCACAACTCAAAGAATCACTATGTTTGACCAACATCTCATAGTTAATCTAGAACCCGCAGGGGACTTGACAAGAGACATCTTAGAACAATCAACCATCTTAGAATTCCCAACCACCAATTGCACAATTAGGTCCTCACAAGATATGAAGTTCTTGCCATCAACAAGATTAACTATCCCATCTTTTTGAATTGGGTCCAGCAATTTTTTACTTACTATCTGCCCATCCTTGATTAACAATGAAGAACCAACAACAATCTTCGTTGACTCCTCTCCTTTGTCAACTATAATATGTTTTTTCTTAGAATTAATTAGCGGACTACCCTCCTCTGAGGGACCATAACGAGAAACATCAGTGACTCCCTCTGACTCTTTTTCATATCTAACTTTCTTATTAAGGTCCTTTTGCCATCTCGAGTGAAGAACACTGCCCATGGGAACCCATTTCCTCCCAGTGTATTATCATTATTTTGCATTACATGTTTATCTATTGAAAACAGCCTTTCTACTAAGTAGGGGTAAGGCTACGTACTATTAAACCTTCCTAGACATCATATTTCACTGAGATTCTTATTGTGTGTTATTTTTGATGTTGTTGTTATTGTTAGTTCCTAACTTTAATAGAACTCTTAAGTAATAAACTAAATTAGTAAAAGAAGAAAAATGTAAATTTATTTATGGTAGTTTGGCAAACAATTTTTGCCTATGTCCACTCTTAACACTCCTATTGAATTTTGTATTTTCACTATAATTCTTTTTTAAATTCAAGAAATAACCTTTATATAATCTTCACTTAGTAAAGAGAAATCCTTATTCAATCTTCTTACAACGTGAAGAGCAGCCTCAATGTCGCTTATAACACTCTCAAATATTAACAAGAAACTTAATAAAAGCTTACAAATCAAAAGTAGCTCACTTTATCGCTTTGATAATATTAAAAAGGCTCACTCACTCAAAATGAGACAATGAATGCTCAAATAATTAAAAACACTTAGAAATAAGTGTAAAAAGCACTTAAATATTTCTTAATGATGAAATTAATGACAAAATGTGTATTTATAGGATTTTGGGACCCTTCTAGCCATTAGAGCTAAGAACTAACATTTACGACGATTAGTTAATAGAGCATTGGTCAATCCGTATATCATATCGGTTAACCAATGTGCATTGAATGTACAGATTCGCTGGTTGTTAATACATTGGTTTATTAATAGGTATATTGTTTGACTAATATGATACATTGATCGACTAATACATCAACTAATATTACTATAAAGTTTCAAAACATCAAATTTAACAACTTCAATCTATATTAGTTGACTATTAACACATATAGGTTAATAAATCCTCCTAAAAGTATGATTTTAACAACTTTAAACCCTCAAAATCATTATATTTAATACAGTTATGATATAAACACTTCCCTAAATATTTTTTAAAGAGTGCTTAAAAGATCAAAAAGGCTTTTCTCTTAAAAACAAAAACTTACACCTCTTGAATAAAAAACTCAAGCAATAAAGTGATATGAAATATTTATACATGGTGAGCTTTTAAGATTACCAAATTAACAAGGTTAAATCACAAATGCTATTAAAATACAAAAGGACATTGATATGCCTTGTTCTTCTTTTGTTCATGACTTTATCTTACCTTGACTTCATCTTTTCTTTTATTAACTTTATAAAGTATCTTCTTAAAGTTATGTCATGATTTCATCTTATTCTTGTAAAGCTTCTCATCAAAATAACAAGCACAATAGTAGGATCATATTTTTTTATCATTAAAATATTGATGAGGACCTCTCTTAGTTCAACAATCTTCATTTTTTTATAATAACAAAATATTTATAATATTGAAAAGTAATAATAAGATTAAGCATACAAATAGCTTCCCCTTAATTCATATAAGACATAAATCAATATTAAGAAAAGGAGAATTTTAATTTTAAGTAAGTGAATCTAATAACAAGAAAAATATATCTACATATAAAAAAATCATGTGTACAACAACCACACTATTCTTATATCTAATGTCCCAAAATTATTCTTCCCCTTTTTAAAAACATCAAAAATCAATTAGTTGCATGAGGAAGCAAGACTTGATCAAAATATAAAAATATTAACTTGATACATCGTGATGTCTAAAAAATATTCAAGTTCACCTTGCAGTATGATGAGCTAATATTCAATAATGGCCAGACAAGCATTAGGAGGAGACCAATGATGTCGCTATGAGGTAATAGCTTCGTCATCTATAGGTAGCTCAACAAAGCGACTCAGTAGAGGCTCATCAAGACCACTATCATATGGGAGACCTGATAGATGCGTAATTGATCATATTTATACCCTATATTTGATGTATTTTTACTTGATATTTTTATTGTATATTTGATACTTAATTTGCTCAAAGTGTCACGAACTTAAAGGAGAAATTTCAGAAGAAAACACATCATAAAACAAATAACCCACGCATGTCTATAAGGTCGTGTAAATTCACAATTTTAAGAGATTTTGGTTATGCATGGTTTGATACACGGTCATGCATCAAACTGTGCATTGACCAAAACCCTAAAATTTAATATAAAAGACATTTTTGGAGGCAAATTGAAGGAGGAGACAGATAAAGGCATTCTAAAAAGCTCAGAGGTGACTTAAAGGGCAATTTTGATCTAAAAAAGAGGGAAAACACAAATAATTCAATGAAAGATCCATCAGAATATAAGATCAAACATCTGCATCACAAGAATACTCAATAGAAGATAACCAGGGAGATTTAGAATTATGAATCCATTGTTTTCAATTCGTTTTTCTTTCTATTTATGTTTGATTTTACGATTGATCATGTGTAATTGAACATCTTGTTAATGTTTAGGTTAGATGAACCTTATGTTGATACTTTTATATTATTTGATTCTTTTATTAATGCAATTGGTTTGATTGATATATTATGATTAGATTACATGTTTTATTTATTTTCTAATAAATCTAGAATATTAGATCATTACCTGATTTCATACATGGAGATTGAGAAATCCTGTGTATAAATAAATCTACCATAATTGGAAGGATTTGATTGCAACCCTAAATATGAGATGACATAAATCTTCCAGATTAGGCAAACCTAATAGAAAGATTCACAAATTGGTAAAACAATCCTATAAACTTTAACTTGAGTAATTCGATTGAAAACTTTAAGATTAGTTGTTAATAGAATTAAGGTCAGCTATTAGCATACCATAGGAGTCTCTATGGTTAATAAATCAACAAAACAATTACTTAATAAAATATCAATCTATTAAAGTCTTAAGGAGATTCGAAACCTAGATACTAACCTTTTGATATCAGTAATTTTCTTAGTGCTTCCTTAATTCTATGATTTTGTTGCCCATTTATTTTACTTGTTTTAGTTTTATTTTAGTTTAATTAAAAATAACAATCAATTCATAGACTAGATATTATAGTAACTATAACTATTGGTAATCACTGTCTTTGTGAGATCGACCTGTATTTGCTAGTACTAGCTATAATTACACCGTACACTTGCGATAATTAATAATTGATACAAATAGAAATAGTCAATCAAGTTTTTGGCATTATTTTCGGGGACTTTGATATTAGGAACACCTTAATGTTATTACTCTAGTCATTATTTTTTATATTATATTCTATTTTATTTTTATTGTATCTTATTTTATTTGTGGCTTATTCATTTAATTATCTTTTAAACTCCTCTACTTGATCCTATGTGATCAGAAATTTCCACTAAGGCTGAAAGAAAAATTCTATAGGATGGCAATACGACCAGTTATGCTTCATGGTTTTGAATGTTGGCCTATGAGGGTGGCGCAAGTGCGAAGGTTTGAAGTAGCGGAGATGAGAATGTTGAGATGGATGTGTGGTTGTACGATGTTAGCTAGAATACCAAATAGAGTGTACAGAGAGAAGTTAGGCATCGCGGCTATTAGAGACAAGCTGAGGGAGTGGAGATTGCGATAGTTCGGACACGTGCGCAGAAGAAGTGTGACAAAACCAGTCCGACGAGTTGAAGGGATTCATGTCGAAGGAAAGCGAGGTCGAGGGAGGCCAAGGAGGACATGAGGGGAGTAGATCAGACTGGACCTATAGGCGTTAAATCTATCTGTGGATATGACATTCGATAAAAACAGTTGGAACCGTAGAATTTTGATATTATACGTATAGGGCGCGCAGGGGCATGAGGAGTAAAGCGGGCTTTAGACTGCTCTGAGCACATGACCTGTGATCTGAAATGTGGGAGACAACGATATAAAGGTAGACACTTAGAGTGGTCTAAAGTAGTAAAGGTCATCCGTGTGTTTTTTGTGTATTGTTTCAACCAGTCATTCCTATTTGTAGCCCTTCACGGAGTTGAAGGGCTACAACTTAGTTGTAGACTCCTAGTTCGGTAGATATTATGTCTGTCGGTCGACCGTACTTCCGTACGACTGCTTACCCTCCTCCTGAAGCCCAATGAGGATACGACCTCTGCCTAGAATAAGTAGAAAATGTTTAGGGTAGAATCAGAGTCTCCTATAAGAGATGAATAGGTTCTACCTCTACTATAATAGATCGCAGATATTAGATTAGGAATAGGCCATATAGGAAGTGTATGTGTATATAAATATGTATGTAATTATATATATTATGTACCTAGTGTACTTTTATTTTATTGGTCTTTATTTTATTTTATTGGTATTTTTATTACGTTAATTTCTTCATTTCAACTTTTATTTATCTCTACTTATGACTGCTCACATATTTACATCTTCACGTATGTATATATTTTCAGTTTCATGTGCATTCTATAGGTTATTGTCCCCATGCATATACATATATTGTTATACTTGTACAGTCATGTACTTACATTGGTCTGATCTGTTTGTTTTTTGTTTGTTGGGTTTGTTCTTGTGTTTGTTTTTGTTACTTGTGTGTGTTTGTTTGTTGTTATTTGTTTTTGCTCTTACCTCAGCCGGGGGTCTATCAGGAAATAGTCTTTGTATCTCCATCGGAGATGCGGGCATGACTGCGTACATCTTACCCTCCCTATACCCTGCTTAGGCGAGAATTTGAGTATGTTTGGTTTGGTTTGGTTTAGTTTGTCACAATTGAACAATGGAGCAATCAGTACTCTTATAGGAGCTATGATATGTCTTTACAATCTATAACATCATCGTATGGGAATAAGAGGTTTCATCACATGTTTTTGGAGACTCAACAAACATCTATTTCGTTTTGCGACATTTGTGGGAGAAAATATTACAATCATGAATGTTGAGCACCGACCTATATATAGGAGTAACCTAGCATGAACAATCAACCTCAAGGTGTACCTTACGAGAATATTTACAATTCAAAGTGGAGATACTTTTACACCTATAGATTTAACAATTATACTTCAGTTGAATACTTACAACACCAAACACCTCCAATTAATGAGCCAACTCTGGAGGATATGATGGCTGATTTTATTAAAAAATCTATCATGAGGCATTAGGAAATAAAGGCTTGTATACAAAATTTGGTGAATCAGATGGACTAGATGGCAGAGATAATATTTGATGCGATACAAGGGAGTTTGCCTAGTACTACTGAAGTAGACCCTACCGAATGTGAAATGGCAATCACCCTTAATAGCAAAAAAGAGCTCCTAATAAAAGAAGAGGAAAAGGAAATAAGTATTACAAATAAATTAATGGAACTCCTTGTGAAATGAAAGCTAACTGATGGGAATTCGGGAGTGAAGAAAAGATAAGGGTTGGCTTCATGAATGGAATGACATTCCAAGAAAAGCTTCCGAAAGAAGAAGAAGTCTCCATCCAAGATGAGCAAGTAGAGGAATGGTAGGAGACAATTGAAGAAGATAAGTCAGAAACCTCTGTCTAAGAAGAAGAAGGAAAATAATGGATAGAGGTGGTTGAGGAAGAACTAGCAGGGGAACTCGGTAAGGAAATTACTGATTAGGCGTTGTTAGTGACCTTAAGTACAAAGGGTTCCCACTTCCTTCAAGACAAATTGTTCGAGTTAGTAGATGATTCAGAGAGTTTTGTTATCTCTTATTTTATTAACAGTTTGTTCTAAAAAAGGACATTACTGCAGTTAATTGGTTTTACTAATTTAATAAATTATGTCCATGTTATTACCTTGTAACAACTGGCCTACTTACAATCTGCAAAACCCCTATGAAGGGAAATGAGTGAAAGTAAGCCAACTATCATTCATCCAAGATGAAGTTGAGCATAAAAGGTATGTCGAGCAAACGACGTTAAATAAACACCACATAAGAGGGAATCTATGAATTAAGATAGGTTTTAGTTTAATTTTGTTTTGATTCTATTTTGTGTGTTAGTATAGGATTTTACTGCATGTTATTTCCATTTTTTATCCCTTTCTCATTTATATTTTGCAAGGATATAGATTTACATTGGATGGATCAAATATCAAGAACAAAATCACCATATTCAGGAAAGTACCTCTAAACTTTTCCCTTATTATATATATTGTGTACATTGGGGACAATGTATAACTTTTAGTGTAGGGTAGTGAATCTTTTACAAACTCTTTAAGCTTATTATAATCTTGATTGTTCAATTTTATGAATTGATATCTTGAATTGGTTGAAATCTATATATTAATACCATGTTTCATTGTTGAATATTAATTTGAATTGGTAAACAAAAAGATGAGAGTAAGAATAAAATTGCTTTTGTAAGTCATATTTTTAATAATCATTGAAATGTTCAATTTGAATGATAGTGCATATTATTTACACACAGAATACCCATTTTCTTGTGAGCTTTTGAGCCTAAGAGCAAAAAGTTTAAAATTTTTAAGCTCTTGTTATTCTTTCATGTGTGCTATCATGTGCAATAGAACAATTCTACAACTTTAAATTAGAAGCATTAACATGATAAAGGCACTTAGATTCAACAACTTGCTTTAACCTATTTCTTTGATAATTACCCAAAGTTGCAAATACCGTACCGGACTCGATATCGGATTGAGTTTTGATACGGTACTGTACTAGTACCGGTCAATACTGGGTATCGTTTCGGATAAATTTTTATATTTATGAAATAGTTTTTGAAATTTTAAAATTTGCAAAATAGTCCACTGATATATTGTACAGTTATATACTGTATACTTTATAAGTTTACATCAACCCTGTTTCCAAAAATCATAATAATAAATAATAATCACAATTAATAATTTAATATAAAATGACAAT
>JANQBM010000002.1:14018866-14035889 GCA_025594535.1 Erythroxylum domingense | reverse complement strand
TTGTTGAATTTCGGATGTCTTTTGAAGATTAGGTGCTTTGTTGTGTGAAAATGCCTAAAGGTATAGGTTTTGTGATTTCTGGGTTCTGAGGCCAATTCTGGATTTTTATGGTATGAATTGGAGTAAATATCTTAATAAAAGTTGTAGAGGAATTTTAGAACTTTTTAATGATATATAATATGCTATTTTTGGATGTAGGGAGTGAAAGATATGAAATTTTGAAGTTTAGATATGGTTTAGGTGCTAATGTAACAGGGAAGAAACTTTGATTGTGAATTTGACCTAGTTAGAGGTAGAATTTGCTTTTGATTAGGAGAAGTTTAGATCATGTTCTGATCTTTCCATTTCTATAAAGCATGGAATGTTTGAGTAATGGAATAGGAAGTTATGATTTTTAAAAGTTGTGTTATTATTTTGGGGTATGATTAATATGACAGACCTCTTTGAAATGAATTTTGACCCTTTTAGAGGTGGAATTTGTTTGTGAGTACTTATGAAAATTGTAGTTCTTTTTGTTAGCTTTTCATTTATACCAAATTTGTGAATTTTGGAGGTCTGAGTGAGAAGTTATGTGGTTTGGAAGAGTCTGTGTTCGGAAGAGAAAAAAGTGAAAACAAGAGGAGAGTTGCGATCGTTACGCGTAACGATCGCAACGAAACGGCAGCATTGCGATCGTTCCGCGAAACGATGGCCACAATAACTGCAGTGTCACGATCGCGACGGCCACATATGACATAGAAGTGCTGCTTATATGTGAATTGTGAACTATATGCTTTAATGTGATTAATTGTGATTGTGTTTATTGTTATTTTTTGAGATATAGGCATACGTGCCTAACTGTGTCATATGCGCTTCATTCATGAATGGATGATCAGATTAATGACAGTTGTGACCAGAGCAGCCACCGATTAGAGCTTTAAGCTCAACGATTGATTTGGAGCCTCGAGCTCCATAGTGATTCAGAGCCTCAGGCTCAACGATTAATGTACCCACATTGGGACAGTTTCAGGCGCTCGGTCACAACACCTTAATAAATTGGAAAAGTATCACATGAGCATTTTATATGCATTTGCTAAATGTGTTTGCTTGAGTGAAAGGCTGAAAGCCTTATACTTACGTGATTCATGTGATACTTCTGATTATATGAAATTGTGAAATACTTGTGAAATGCTTAATTTGTGGATAATTGTGCTATATGCTCAATATGTTGCATGAATTGAGTGGACCATTGATGATGGTTACCTCACTGAGTTTGCAAATTTACCCAAAATTGTAACATATTTTTCAGGACCAAGAGTAGACTTTTAGCTCCAGAGGGACTTTTCTGGCCTTATAGATCGAGTTGGCGAGAGAGGTCATGTCTCACAGGTCGGTCAGATGGGATTTTTGGGATGACCTAGTTAGAGTTGATGTATTCTTCCTCCTTCATGTAGTATTTTGTGCTAGGTTTTTGATATGTATGTACAGACAGCACAGTCTGGGATGATGTATAAACTTCTGATTATGATCAATGAAATGAGGAAGAGTTTGGTTTTAAAATATTGTGGTTTACAATTAATGTTTTATTACTCAAATTGATGTGATGCCATGTGGAGTAACTATAGTGATTGCACTTAGCGCTCCTTTATCATAGGATATGTACCGGAATGACCTACAGGCGTCCCGGTGCGTACCCTACGGTGAGCGGGTGTTACATCAGTTGCATCCGTTAGCATTGTCAGCATTCATCACTCTCCATAACCAAGTCCAGCTTCTTTCCTTCTTCTTCTTGCAAGGAAAAATCACAATATGCTTCATTAAGTTAATCAAAAAAAAGAACAGTTTTTAGAAATAGTAGTAGTAGGAAAAGGTTCAACATTAAAGATTAAAAATTCTACTGCTTCACCCAAAACAGTCATGCTTAAGTTTTTGTTCTTCACATCAATCAAGCTATTAGTAGTGGCCATAAAAGGCCTCCTTAAGAGTATAATATGCTCCTTCCCTTTTTGTTTAACCTTCGCTATGTCTAACACCATAAAGCCAACAGGAATAATCAATCTGCTAACCTTAACAAAACATCTTCCATTATTCCTTTCAGATAATAGATCGACCTATCAGCTAATTGCAGGCATATATTAGTTGATCTTACCTGTCCTAGATCCAATTTCTCATAAATTGGTTGAGGCATAAGGCTTATGCTCGCTCCAAGATCAAGCATACCCTTAACCTTACCACCATTACCTATAGATACTTTCGTAATAAAACTTCCTGGACCTTTCAGTTTAGGGGGTTAAATGCGATTGTAGGATTGCACTTGCTACTTTAGAAACCAACACCTTTTCGTTAGGCTCAAACGAATTGTTAAGGGGCTAAATCGTTGCCTTAAGTCGAAATGTTCCTAATCACATCTAACAAGGGTAGATTAACATTGATCTTAGAAAGCATGCGATATAGATAGGAAAATTGCTCATCTTATTTTGATTCCTTAAGGCAACTTGGATATGGAATTGGTGGTCAATAAGAATTCTTTGCCTCGTGCAGTTTTTTCCTTCATTGTCCTTGGTGTCATGCTTAAGTTATTCACCCTTTTGAATGTGACGTGAAGAGTTTCTCCCATTACTTTTCACATTTTTCTCATCTCCTTCTTTGGTGAGGCTTTACTTCTCTTGATCATCAGTATTAGGAAGCTTAGGAGGAAACCCAACATAATTGTTAGTCACTCTACCATTTCTCAAAAAGCTGATCACTTGGGATTGTTTGGGTTGACTGGGCAACCTTCCCTTTTGATTACTATACATTTGAGTTACAAGTTGCCCCACTTGAATCTCAATCGACGCCATTAAAGAGTCAAACCTTTTGTTATTCGCTTCTTGATTTTGAGTTGTGACCTGAATAAACGTATTCAGACTTTCCTCCAAAGAAGGCTTGCTTGGTGGGTTTTTTAGTGAGGATTACCCTTAGTAACAATTTAGCCCCTAAAAATTCTGATATTGTGGTTGGGGTTACATCGATGATTGTTGGTCTTGCAAGAAAATTTGAGGTGGTTTCCAACTAGGGTTATAGGTGTTCGATTATAGATCATTTTTCTCCTTTGGTTAAAAACTGTTAAGTTAGTTAACTTATTCTTCCCCATTGACCAAAGGTTCATAAGAATACAAACAAACATTAGCTCCATAACTAAAAGTTCCACAGATACCACACACCTTTTGACTTGGAACGTTTTGGGGTAGCTGTGTAGTTAGCATCTTTACATTCCTCGTCAACTCAGCTAACTGCATAGCCAATTCTTGATTCGTTCTCACTTTATGAACTCTAACTCTTCTTCTCCCAATGCTTTTTTCTTGAGAATTGGACCCTAACATTTCAAAGATTTCATATGTTTCTTCAGCCATCCTATCTCATATAACTCCTCCTAGTGTATTGTCTACTGTGTGCTAGAACTATTGTGTCAACACATCATAAAAGAATTGGTTTAGCATGTGGAGAGGAAACTGATGGTGTGGACATTGTATTAGCAAGAGCTTAAAGCATTCCTATGCCTTATAAAATGTTTCTCCCTCTATCTAAGTGATGGTAGCTATCTTGGTACACAAATCAGATGTCTTTTTATGGGAATAAAAATTCCCATGAATTTATTATACACCTCTTCCCATGTAGTCAATGAATTGGGTGGAAGGGTCATTAGCCATGCCTTGGCCCAATCACTCAATATGTATAGGAAGCATTTATTCATAGTTGATCTTTGTTTATGCCATTTTATGGAAAGGTTAAGAGAGTGGTATAGAATTCCCGAATGAAGTTTGAAGGGTCTTCATTGGGAATCCCATAGAAAGATGGCAGCATATGATAATGGATGCTCTTCAATTCATAGTTCCTAGTTGCCTCTCCCAAACTTATGCATGAAGTGGCAGTACCAATCACTGGTCTAGCATACTCCTTCATCACTAACTACCTTTCACCCATCTTTTGGTTATTAATCTGAACTTCACTCTTGGGTTCCTCGCGATCGTCTTCAAAGTCCTCTTGAAATCATCGTATATGATGTGTGTTATTGATAAAAGGGATGGGTTCACTATCCAAAGGCCTCCTTCTTAGCATAAACTAAGTGAATTCACTACCTAAAGTTCTCCTATCTATCACAAACTAGCTATAGAAAGCACTAAATTAATAACAAAAATTACAAATAACGTTAACAAAATAACACAATAAAAATGCATGAATGAACAAACACAAACAATCAAAATCACTCAAGAAGAAAACACAGACGATACAAAGCAGAAGACACGCTAGAACGTTGAACATATAGTTAGTTGGAGTTAGTTACAGAACTCAAATAAATAGTGGTTATCAAGAATCAAGAAGCGGTTATCAAGACTCAAGAAGCGGTTATCAAGATTCAAAGAAGCAGCTGGAGACTTAGACTATAAATACGAGTCACAGTCGAAGATTGAATATCTTTCTGCAACTTTACAACTTTTCGAGAAACCTTTGATTCTACAACTTTTGAGCGTTCAAGTGTATACTTAAAAAAATCTGTAGTGCGATACTGGAGAGCTAAACTACTGTTACAATAGCTCACGATATCTTTCTAGTGAGAGAAAAAAAGGCTAAGAACCTGGAGAGACTAACATAACTGAAAGAATACTTGGTGTAAGGGACCTGAAGAGGCTCGAGAAGAAAATAATATTTGTAATTTGTTGAAGTATAGAGAATACTCAGATGAATTCTAAGGACTGGATGTAGCCCACGGTTTAGGCTGAACCAGTATAAAATTGCAGTGTCTATCCTCTATCCCTCAACTTATTCTATTTTATTCTTAAACAAGTATATAGAAGTTATTTTCCATTTAACTCATAACAATTTTGTGATAGTCTTTTAATAAGTTAGAGAAGTTCTTATCAGAGAAATTAAAGATTTTGTATTCGCAAAAAGAATACACAATTTAACCCCCTTCTTATGTATGTCATATATTATATGTAATTTCTATATTAACATGTGATTTACTTCAAATCTATCTTTCTCATTTGAAAAGCTATTATCTGAGATAATTATGGAAACCTGACTATTAATTACTACTTAAGTTAATATATTTCAAATTCATAACCTAAGCATTTGTAGTTTCTAGTTCCATATTAAACTTCCCCTCTCGGTCCTTTATTTAATACTGAAATGATGCCAAGTTTGGTCACGTTATTATATCCATTCAGTTTAGAAACTATACCAAACATAAGATGACAACATAATCCCTCAATCCTGCATATGTGACTAAAATAGCTACATCAATCCTCAAGAAAAAGAGATCAGCCCATCATAACATAAACACAATTCATCATCTCCATACACTTCAGTCCTATGTTACTGTCAAAAGAAGTATTAAACTAATAAAATAGTGAATGCTAAATGAAATACGAAAAAAAAAAACAAAATTCAATTAAGCTAACAAGTAATAAGTTCAGTAAATACACAAGAAACTAAGCAACAGTTGAAAAATAGAATGAGCAAACAAGGATCGCATGAGTAAGTGTAGTTGTTTTCCTACCCTTGTCAAGCTTCCAACATTAGTTCTTGCCTTCTACTTCAGCTCGACCTCTTGCTTTCGACTTCTATCCTTATCTTCCACCACTTTACTATGTTTATCTCTTCTTCACTGACTCACTCTGTTTCTCTTCTCTTTTTGTTTCTTCTTTCTCTATCTCTTTGTGTGCCTCCCTGAATGAGTATCTATGTGTAAAGAGTGAAGAATGAATGAAAGATGTCCACCACCACCCTCCCATCTTTTTTATTTGTAGCCTCGTCTAGGTTTAGGTTTTCGTGCCCTTTCAACCTATAACTACCATGTAATGAAACAGATAGAGTGAATGAGAGTTTGCGCAGGGGTGACTATGTTTGTCACCCCCATGAGGATTGATCACCCCCGTGCATAAACTTGCATGGTGGTGTTTAAAAATCACCACCTAATGCACAGTGACAAAAGTGTCATCACCGTGTAGGTGGTGACTCACCACTGTGCAAGTAGTGACTCGTTAGTCACCACCTTATGCACAGTGGTGACATTTTAGTTAACACTGTGCAGGTGGTGACTAATTAGCCAACACCTTATGCACAGTGGTGACAAAGGAGTCACCACCATCACCACTTGCACGGTGGTGACATCCCATGCAAAATTCTCAAATTAATCCAATTAACACGCATGTAATATTCACAACATTTTAATTCAATTTATCTCTCATTTTGATCATCTTATAAGATTTTGTAACCAAATCAAGATATGAAGGCAATTAAAAGCAATAGAAACTAGACATAACATAAATGTCTGTAAATTCAAAATTAATTTCTTAAACATAAAAATTTTGTACTTTAGCAATGTAACTCATTAACACTCATCCCTAACTTACCAATTAAGGATAATCTCATTATATCCTTAACCTTTCTATCCTTAAACACATAAAAATCAAAACTTAAATAAACTCTACACTAACATTAAAATAAAAATAAAATAACATTTAATTGAAATGAAAACTAAAATAAATTCATTTTTTGCCTCCCATGTAGTAGTTGTTTAATGTCATTAGCTCGATGTAAATTTTAGGCTCATGGTGGCTTATATAAATTATGTTGTAGTACCCTTATCGTGGGTTCCATGACCTAAAAGTAAGCTACCTTTTGTTGCTTAATACCATGCTTTTCTTTTAATTTAGTTATTTAAATTTACAAAAGTTCCAATGAACATTGAATGTAGAATCTTTTAAAACATCATAACAAGACTCATTAGCTTTACTTATATCTATAAATTTAATAGAGTGATTTGTGACATTAAAATTTCTAGGTATAACATCTTTATCCCTTACCCTTAATGTTAACGTGCCTTTGTCATCGTCTATAATTGACTGGACAATTTTTAGCTGACCTTATATATAACTGCTTTTTTCGTCATCTATAATTGATTTATATTCCTCCTTTATGTCAAGAATCAGGAAATTAGTCTGGAATACAAATTTATCAGCCTTAATCAGTAAACCTTCTACAATTTCCCTGGGATATTTTATAGATCTATTAGCTAATTGCACACATATCCTAGTTGGTTCAAATTATCCTATTCCTAAATTTTCTAATAAGTAAAAGACATCATATTTATGCCAGCCCTTAGGTAGGCTAAAGCCTTATCCACTTTTAATATACCAATTATGGAAAGGATATAAAAACTCCCTAGATCATTTTACTTCTCCAGTAGTTTGGTTTTCTTGTTTAACCACTTATCATACAGTCTCCAACTTTTCTGATTCCTCCTTACTGAAGGGTTTCTCTTTTGAAGATTTTGTATTCTTAGATTTCTATAATAGAGATTTAACAAGATGTAAATGAACTTAAATTTTTTTAAAAAGGTGAGGAATCCATTAAACTACACATTTGACATATTTCTCTTTACTTTTAAAGGATATGAAATTTTAGGTCGGTATTCCTCAACTCTCTATAGTTTTCATCCACCTTCAATCTTTGGGTGACTCTCAGCCATCACATTCTTCTGTTCTTAGAGCTTTGTGTCACTAGTTTAGGTGATTGCCATAATGTGTTTCTTTTAGATTTATTTCTATTATACTCGATAACACCGTTTCGATCTTACTGCCACAGTCTCTTCAAATTGATCGATTCTAATCTCCAAGTTACATGTAGATTCATCAGTTTGCTCATATTTCACTTTGGATTTTCAAATGAATTTTATTATTAATTTATCCATCTATGGCTGCTTTGTCTACAATGCTTATGGCTAGAATATAGGATTTCCCCATGAAAAGTTAGGATGACTCCTCCAACTAGGATTCTAGGTGTTATTATATAGGTTATTTTAGGGTCTAATAGTATCTACCAAATAATCCATATACTTAGGTTAAATTGATTGTCGCTTTTATCTTTGGTGTTCCAGCCTGCATTCCTTGCACTATATTACTCAACCTTGTGCACCCATCATAAGTATATCTATCTTCCTACTTAAGACCTCCACTTGGTTTGTCAACTGTGCCACTGTGTCGTGCTCTAAATAAGCACCATTAGTAATTATTCATGACCATGTCCACCATCAGATCTTGGGCCACTTTTGATGTCTTTTTATTTAGCGTCCCTCTAGCTTCCACATCTATAGACTGCCTATTGCTTTGACTTAACCCATTATGGAATGTTTGGATCTGCATCCACAATGGTAGTCTAAGGTATGGGCATTGTTTGAGCATCTCCTTGAATCTCTCCTATGCATCAAATAAAGATTCACCTTTAGTTTGGGAGTATGAGGAGAAGTTGGTCCTCAGTTTTGTATTCTTTTCCAGTGGGATGTATTGCAATAAAAATGTCTTAGCCATTTGTTCCTATGAATGAAGAGTATGGAATGGAGTTTAACCAGTCCTTCCCTCTTAAGGAGAATCGAAATAAACATAGCCTTATGGCGTTGTCATTAACTCTATTTATCATAAAAGTATTATAAACCTCTAGAAAGTTAGAAATATGCACGTTAGGATCCTTATCTCTGAGTCCATCGAATTGGACTGACTGCTACACCATCCAGATGATGCTTGACTTGATCTCAAAGTTATTTGCTTGGAAAGTCAATCTCATGATGCTGGACTCTACACCATTCTAATCTATCCTAACGTAGTTGAATATAGTCCACGGTTGGTCAGTCATGTTGCACAATTCTTCATTATTTACTTGACCACCCAAGTCTTCTATTCGACGATCTAGTTGAAACTCCCGTAGTTATGTCCTTTAAAGATTCTTATATGCGGTTCTTTCAATTTTTAAATTACGTATGTTAGTCTCTCAAAAGTGCTCCAGGTCATAAAATGACTAGGGTTCTAAATATAAAAAAGAAATAAAGATAAAAATTAAACAAATAAAATAATGTAAAATAAAACAAGACAAAAACATTTTAAAATAAAAATAACAGTGAATACTAAAATTAAGATTTTCCTAATAACACTATTCCTAACAACAATGTTAAAAAATTGATCAACTAATTTTAGTTGTCAATATTTGAATTAACCAAAAGTGCACGATGTAGCAGTAGCTAACATAGATAAGTATAGATTGATCCCATGAAAACAATGATTATTGGTAATTACCTCTCTCTTATTTTCAAGCCTACATATTGGATTTTGGATTTTAGATTTTGATAAAGAAAATTAAACTTAAACAATTAAAATAAAATAGGAAATAATAATGAACACAAAAACAATGGAAATCGCTTAGAAAACTTAATATCAAAGACTAGTATTTAGGTAATGAATCCCCTTAAAACAATTAAATAATTAACCTTTTATCATGCAATTGTTTCAATGACTATTGGATCATGGAAATATCTATCTTACGTTAATAAATCTCTCAAAAATACTAATAACTAATTAATAGGTTTATTATCTAAATCATTCAGGTGAAAGTTTCTAGGATTGCTTTATCGATTTGTAAATTTTGCTATTAGGTGTGACCCTAATCTAGAGGATTTTTGTCAACCAATCTGTAGGTTTGTAATCAACTCCTTTCAATTACGGTAGATCTATTCATAAATAACACTTCTCATTCTCTATATTACGAAATTGTATTATGTACTAATATTTCAAATCTATTAGAACATGCAAAAATACATAATCGAATCATAATAGATCAATCAAAGCAATTCCATTAAATAAAACAATCAAAACATATTTTTATTCCAACTAGGGTTCATCACACCTAGATACTAAAAAGGTGTTTAGTTTCATATAATAGAGAACAAAATCTAGGATAAACTGGAAGAAAAACAAATAGAAAATAATGGAATCATAATTCTAAATCTTCCTTCTTTTTCTATTAAATGTTCATACAAATTTTGAGGTTTGATGTTGCAATTTATTAGATCTCTTGATGAATTCTATGCATTGTCCACGTTTATAGATCAATATCGCTCCTTTTGTACATTCTTCACGTCTATAATTGGCTCAAAAAGTTATTTCCTTTAGTTGGCCTCAAAGTTTTTTTATAGTAAATCTTAAGGTTTTGGGTTATAAACGGTCCAATAAATGGGCATGTACTAGACCGTGTATATTCCAAATTCTCCAGAATTTGTAATTTTGTACAGACTGTGATACTTATATGAGCACAGACACGACCATATGTCTCTGATTTCCACTAGGCATATAATCCTTAATGGGGATTGACAAATGCGTAATTGATCATATTTATACCTCACATTTGATGTATTTTTTCTTAATAAATTATAAATTTATTGTATATTTGTTAATTAATTTGCTTCAAGTGTGTTTATAGTGTGTAATTTCCTTCACGTACTTCAAAGAGAAGAATTAAGAAGAAAGCACAACTTAAAGCGAAGATTCAAGCCATAAAAAGGATGCATGGTCGAGCATCGACCCGTGGAATTCTCTTAAGTTGTGCATATTTGTTGAATCTAGAGATTTTAAGTTATACAGATGCATAGTTATGCATCAGCCTATGCATCTCTCAAAACCCTAAAATTTACTATAAGAAGACATATTCAAAGGAAAGAAAGAGGGAATATGTACAGAGGCATTTTAAAACTCTCAAAGGTAACTTAAGGGGTGATTTTAATCTACAGAAGTGGGAAACATGAAGAATTCATCAAAAGATCTAAGAGAATATAAGAACAAATCTTTCCAGGCAAGAATATTCAATTGGAGATAACTAGGGAGATTTAGAATTATGAACTCGTTATTTTCTATTCGTTTCTCTTTCTGCTGTTGATTGATTTTGTTTCCAATCATGTGTAACTAAATTTCTTTAGTTTCTAGGTTAGATGAACCCTATATTTATTCTTTAACTTGTTTTGATTCTTTTATTAAGGCAATTGTTTTAATTGATATATTATGTTTTGATTAGCTGTTTAATTTATGTTTAAACAGATCTGGAATATTAGATCAAAGTCTAATTTCATAAATAGAGATTGAGAAATCCTGTTTATAAATAGATCTACCATTATTGAAAGGATTTGATTGCAACCTTAGATATAGGATGAGATAAATCTTCCGAACTAGGGTCAAACCTAATAACGGGGCTCACAAATTAGTAAAGAAATCCTACAAACTTTAACCAACGTAATTAAGTTGAAAACCTTAGGATTATTTATTATTGAACTCAAGGTTAGCTATTAGCATACCATAGGAATCTCTAGAGTCCAATAATCAGTAAAACAATTGCATAATAAAAGATCAATTGATTGAGGGTTTTTAGGGTGATTTAAAACCTAGACACTAATTCTAGATATCATTAATTTTTTGAATTAATTCTTAATTCTTTGTTTTATATCATTTCCTATTTATTTAATTTGTTTAAGTTCTATTTTCTTTAAATTAAAAATCATAATCAATTTGTAGACTAGATAATAGGATAACAGTAACTATTAGTAATCACTATCATTATGGGAACAACCCGTATTTATTGGTACTAGCTATAACAACATTGTGCACTTTCGATTATTTCATTATTGACACTCAGAAAAAACTCAATAAAATTTTTGGCACCATCTTCGAAAACTTTGATATTAGGAACACCTTAATGTTATTACTTTAATCATTAATTTTTATATCTCATTTTATTTTATTGTATTTTATTATATCTTGTTGCATTTGTGGCTTATTCATTTAATTATCTTTTGAACATCTCCATCTGATCTTGAGTTTGTGGTTTATTGTAGGATTTAAGATTCATTGTCATAGCCACAACTCATGATGGAAGGATGAAGTAGAAAATACTTTTATAGGAGCCATAATATGTTTTCACAATTTGTAACATCACCATATGGGAGAGAGAGGTGTCCTTAATAGTGTTTGGAGGCTCAACCAATATCCAGAGTGTTTAACAACATTGGTGGGTGTAATTACTACAATCATAGATGTTGAGCACCAACTTATATATGGAAGCAATTGAGTGTGTACAATGAAACTTAAGGTGCACTATACGGGAATAACTACAATTTAGAGTAGAGTTACTCTTACAATTATAGATGGAATGATTATGGTTGAGTTAAATATTTATAGCCCAAGCACCTCCAATTAACGAGCTAACTCTAGAAGATATGATGATCAATTTCATTTAAGATTCAATTATGATGCATAAGGAAATAAAGGCTTGTATATAAAATTTGGTGAATCAGATGGACCAGTTGGCCAAGACATTATCTGACAAGATACAAAGTAGTTTGCCTAGTGTTACTAAAATAGACCCTACTGAATGTGGAACAGTAGTCACACTTAGTAGCAAAAAAGTGCTCCTAGTAAAAGAAGAAGAGGAAGAGGAAAAGGAAGGAAGTATTGTAGATAAATTAATGGAACTCCTTGTAAAAGCTAACCGATGCAAATTTGAAAGTGAAGAAACTTTCTAAGAAGAACTTCCAAAAGAATAAAAAGTATCTATCCAAGGAAAGCAAGTAGACAAGTGGCTGGAGATAATTGAAGAAGACAAACCCAAAACCTTTTTCTTGGAAGAAGAAGAAGAAAAGTAGATAAAGATGGTTAAGGAAGAATTGACAGAGGAACCAAGTAAGGAAACTGTTAATGAGGCATTAGTAGTTGTCTTAAGTACAGAGGGTTCCCAGTTCCTCTATGAGAAATTTCTTCCATCAATAGAAGACTCAGAGATTTTCATTATCCCCTACTTTATTCACAGTCTCTCCTTGAAAAAAGCATTAATGTTGTTGCTAGGTTTTACTAATTTGATAAATTACTTTCTTATTATTATCTTGCAACAAATGACTTACTTATAGTTGACAAAACCCTTATGTGAAGAAGTGAGTGGAAGCAAGCCATTGATTACAGACCTTGGATGAGGGTAAACATGTAGAGTACATCAAGCTACTGATGTTAAACAAACGATGCATGAGAGGTAACCTATGAATTAGGATAGGTTTTGTTTTGAAATTTATGTTTTTTATATTTTGTATTCATTTTCTTTATTGTTATTTTTATTTTCTGTTATCTTTTTATCCCTTTGTCTTTATATTTTACATGGATGTAATCTAATATTGGATGGACCAGAACCAAAAATTAGTCTTACCAGAATAAAAAATTAGTCTTACTTAGGAAAGTTCCACCTAACCTTTTCACTTATTTCCTATGCTTATACTGTGTACATTGAGGACAATGTACAATTTTAAGTGTAAGCATGGGGTTAACAAGTTTAGTGATTATCTTAAGACTATTATAATCTTGATTATTAAGTTTTATAAACTAATATCTTGACTTAATTGTAATCTATCCATCAATACTTCTCTTCATTATTAAATATTGATTTCAATTAGTTTGCAAAAGGATAAGAGTTAAAATAAAATTGCTTTTAAACGTCATATTTTTAATGATCAAGTTAAATGAAATTGCATATTATTTGCACACTTGTGTAAACTTTTTTTTTTGAACTTTTGAGCCAAGAGTGAAAATTTCAAAATTTTAGAGCTTTTTTAGTCTTTCATTTGTATTATCATATGTAGTAGAATGATTTTAAAAATCGCTTTTACGATACATATTGAAACCATATTTGTTAAATTGGATTCAATGAGGTGATAAAGGCACTTAGATTTGACAATTTGTGTTAACCTTATTCCTTGAAAGTTACCTTACCTATAATTTATCCTTTAGGAATAACCAAGTTGCGCCTTATCCTTTTTTATTGATTTTACCCATATATTAACCTTTACCTTATTTTTCTTTGAAGAGCTTTTTTTACTGTTTTGAATGTTAAAGGTTATTTACATTATTTACTTGTTTGAAACTTGAAATTTTTGATAGGTCCATCACTTCTTTAATTGTGGTATTGAATGATCAATTGATTGATAAACAAACTAAAAATAAAAAATTACTAATAAGTTTATGGTAGTAATAGAGTTGCGATGAAAGGACCTATGTGTTTATTTGTAAACAAGTCTTATGATTTTTCCTTTGATAAATTTCCTCAAGTTAAATCTTTTCATTATCCCAATCATATTGAATGTAAGCCCTATTACAACCTGTGCAAAGACCTTTGGATTTTTTTTTCTAGTTTATACATAAGTTGTGGAGATGTGATTTTATTACAAGCTTATGGTAAGATTTATTCTATGCATTGATTGAGAGTTTTGATACTTTTCACCCTAAACTCTTGAATGCATTGAGGGTGTAAAGATTAATGTCTTTGACTTCAATGAGATTATGATGTGATTACTATTAATATTGTTTAGGAAGTTAATTTTAGTATAATTTGCTTCTACTTATATATCAATTTGATTCAATAATATATGATGACGTATAATATGAATGGATATATCGAGATTGATGAGGGATTGATATGTAGGATTTATAATTTTGATTATGGTTTGCTTGGGGATAAGAAAAAACTTAAGTTTGGGAATGTTTGATAGATGCATAATTAATCATATTTATTCCTCATATTTTTGCTTGATAAATTATACTTTTATCGCATATTTGGTACATATTTTGCTCCAAGTGTGTTTAAAGGGTATAATTGCATTTAAGGACTTAAAAGAGAAGAATTCGAAAGAAAAAACCATATGAAATAAAGATTTGAAGCATAGAAGGGATCCCAGGTCGTGCATCGGTCCATACAGATTTGTAAATTTTGGAGATTTTGGGTTGTCCGTCAGGCGTGTCTCTGCCAAAACCTTAAAATTTACTATAAAAAGACGTTTTTGGAGGTAGAAAGGAGGGAATACATATAAAGACGTTCTAAAACTCTTAGAGGCAACTTAAGGGGTGATTTTGATCTAGAGAAATGTAAAAAAAAATAATCAAAAAATCCAAAAGAATACAAGATCAAACGTTTACTTGCGAGAATATTCGAATGAAGATAATCAGGGAGATATAAAATTATGAACCTATTATTTTCTATTCGTTTTTTTTTCTGTTGCTGTTTGATTTCATTTCCAATTATATGAAATTAAATTTCTTTAATGCCGACGTTAGATGAATATTATGTTATATTTTAACATGTTTTAATTGTTTTATATTCAATTTGTTTACTTAATATATTATGATTTGATTATGTGTTTAATTTATGTTATAATAGATCCAAAATATTAGGTTCTAATCTGATTTGTATATAATGATTTAGAAATCTTGTTTATGAACAGATCTACCGCAATTAAAAGGAGTTGATTGTAACGTTGGAGATATGATGACATAAAGCCTCTAGATTAGGTTCAAACCTAATAGCGAGATTTACAAATTAGTAAAGCAACCCTATAAACTTTAACCTAATTAATTTAGTTGAAACCTTAAGATTAGTTGTTACTAGAATTAAGGTTAGCTATTATCATACCATAGGAATCTTCACGGTATAATAAATCAATAAAATAATTATCGATATCAGTGATTTTCTAATTAAAATCTTAATTCTTTGATCAATATTGTTGCCTATTTATTTAATTTATTTAAGTTTAATTTTTTTAAATGAAAAATCATAATTAATTCGTAGATTAGATAATAGAATAACGATAACTACTAACAATCATCGTCCTTGTGGCATTGACCCATATTTGTTAGTACTTGCTATTGCTACTGTAACATCCCGTCCCTATATTAAGGGTTAGGACCCGAAATTTCAGCACACATGAGCTCAAAGAGAGATTAAGGAAATACATTTTCTTGCTCATGCATAATGTTAGTATATATGCATATAAATATTGAATGTTTGCACATAAAAAAAAAGTGGTACATGCATTCATTGACAACTTTCGGGTATAATTGATGTTAAATGTGATTTTATTGAAAATGAGAAGTATAGGGAGTAGAAAGAGTGATCTTGATACGAGTTGAGATAAGGAAAGACGTGGAAACAAAATTGGTAGTGATCTGAAAAATGTTCCCTGAATATGCTTCAGTCTTTTAGCCACAAAGTTTTCTCTAGTTGTCCAAACAAGATGATTCTTGATTTGGATTAACCTAGAGATATATTGCTACATTTAGTATGAAAACATAAAAATTCAATTCTATCTCTAAGAGTCTCCAAATTTGGCATGAAGTGAAAATCGGGTCTAATACATTGGGAGCTGAAGGTGAAATTTGTGTTCTGATTTCGGGAGAAAATGTGGATTTATATAGATAGATTTTGGCAAAATTATCTTCTTGAAAGTTGTATATGTTTTTACCATCTTTCTAATGATATAAAGTTTGTAAATTTTGGATATCGGAGTCAAACGATATGAGCATTACAAGTTAAGAGGTTTCATCGTCTCAGTTACTGTTCATCGTCCCAGTTTGACTTTTTGCATTTGCATCGTCTCAAAATGACGTGAGCATCTTTTTGGATGACATCATCATCATCCCAGTTACTGTTCATCGCCTCAGTTACTGTTCATAGTCTCAGTTACTGTTCTTCGTCTCAGTTTGACTTTTTGCGTCTCAGTTTGACTGTCTCATTTTGCATCGTCTCAAAATGACGTCAGCATCGTCTTCAATGACGTCATCATTGTCTCAGTTACTGTTCATCATCTCAGTTTAACTTTTTTGAGTCTCAGTTTGACCGTCTCATTTTACATCGTCTCAGAATGACTTCAGCAATTGTCTCATGTCGTCAGCATCGTCTCATTTTGGACAAAACATCTTCTAGTCCAAATTTGATCCTCGAGATGATATAATTGGTCTTTAAGGTCTTCATAAGAGTTGTAGATATTGAAGTCATCTTTTTATAAATATAAAGAACACCTGAATCTGAATTCTGTACAAAACGTTACACCTATTTTTCCAATTCGTCTCATAATGATATCAACAATCGTCTCATTTTGGACAGAACATCTTCTAGTCCAAATTTGATCATCTAGATGAGATAATTGGTCTCAAGGTCTTCATAAGAGTTGTAGATATTGAAGTCTTATTTCTATCCATATAAACAACACCTGAAGTCTAATTCTGTACAGAACGTTATACTTATTTTTTCAATTCGTCTCGTAATGACATCAGCAATCGTCTCATGACGTCAGCATTGTCTCATTTTGGCTATAACTCCTTCGATAGACACCCAAATGACTTGATTCTTGAACCATTGGACTCGTAAGAAATTT